>CM026303.1:2374841-2562929 GCA_014851415.1 Cnaphalocrocis medinalis
CAATTCGTCGCTCCGTTTTGCCGTAAAGAAAGACAAACATACAGACAGACACTTCCCATTTATAATATTAGTATGGATTTAAATTCATTGATGACGCCACTGCAGCACTGCTGCTTACGTCATAGGGTATGGTGACCCCATTAGTTATAAAACATGGGAAACTCCGTTAGTTCTCCAAAAACCCATTTCCAAGACTTTCTTGACGCATAAAAAATCCTACATCACACCTGAATCAATATTATTATCCAAGCTTACCAACATGTGACGTAGGTAAGTTTGTATGTCTGTGACGTAACTAGTCAGTAAATATTTTGCTGAAAGCATTACAAGTGGCGTCGGGTAGTAACAGCCTGTATACCAACACAACTCATAGTGTTAAAACATGAGTAAAAATTTTGGGACGACAAAAAAAAAATTTTTGGTTTTTTTATTTATTCTTACAAAATCCAATTAAATATAATAATGTTGCGGGTACGGGGTACGTAAGATTCAAGTAAAATGCCAAAGTCACAAAAAGACAATTAATTTATTCGACGAGTAACAAAAACACAATTAAAACACTAAATCACACTTAAACGCACTGAAACACTAAAATCTTCCTTAAACACTTCGCAGGTAATACACAAGATCACTCTTAGTTCGCAGGAGAATAATCGCTTTCCAAATTGGAACTCACTTCTTCGCTGTTCAAATCAGAACTGACTCGTCGGCTCGCCCGTCCCGCTTTTATACTAGCATTGGCGCGGGCGAGACCTTACTAGAAGGGAATAGAACATTCTCGATCTTTTCTCTCGTAACTTCGATTGAGACTTTGTAGACATCGGACATGTTGCTACGTATTAGGGCTTCGAGAGATTTCTACATAGTTCCCGATATTTCTCGTAGCTTCTCGAACGTTCGATGGAGAGTTCGATAATTTTCTATTCCGAATGCGTAGGTTCGGGGGCGACTATGCGTGTATAACGTAGTACACAACGGAATAATAGACCTTACTCGTTTGAGACAAGCTCTATTTCCGTATGCAGGGGCACATAGTCGTAACATTACCCCCCTCTTAGTCATGCTCGTCCCGAGCATCATTGGACCCATGGTAACGAGCCAACCGATCAATGTGAACAATTTTAGGTTTTCCTCTTGTTCCTTGTTTGATCCGATAGGTTAAGTCGTTCAGTCTAGTAATAATCTTGTATGGCCCTTCCCACCTTGGCTGGAACTTCGGTGATTTGCCTTTCTTCCTGAGTGGGTTATGTAACCATAACCAGACTCCCTTCTTCGAAACCGTCGGTGTTGGCTTTGCGGTCATAACGGGTCTTCATTCTTTCGCTGGACTTTAGACTACAGTCTCTAACGAGAGCATGTACTTCGTCCAGGCGCTTCTGTAGGTCAGCCGCATAATCGGTTACTGGTTTTGGAGCTTCTGGCGGTGTCCCAGTCAATGCATCTACCGGAAGCCGCATTTCTCGACCGAAGTTTACCATTGCTGGGGTAGCGCTGGTACTATCGTGGATCGCAGATCGGTAGGACAGTAGAAATAGCGGTATGTACTGGTCCCAGTCTCGTTGATGCTCGTCGACAACTTTGGCCAAGTGGTTTTCCAACGTTTGGTTGAATCTCTCGACCATGCCATCGGATTGCGGGTGTGCTGGAGTAGTACGGGTCTTATGCATACCCAACAGTTGACAGACCTCCTGAAACAGTGCTGACTCGAAGTTTCTTCCTTGGTCTGAATGTATCTCTAGGGGTACACCAAATCGGCAAATCACCTCGTGGACTAACTTCTTAGCGACCGTCTTTGCTTCCTGATTAGGCGTAGCGAAGACTTCAGGGCCACTTAGTGAAGTAATCTTGGACCACAATGATGTATTTGTTTCCTTCATCGGATTCTGGAAAGGGGCCAGCTACATCGACTGCGATTCTTTCCCATGGAGCGCCGACGTTGTACAGCTTGAGTTTGCCCTTACTCCTGGTTTGTGGGCCCTTTACTGATGCGCAAGTCGTACATTTCTTGCACCAGTCTTCGACGTCCTCCCGACAGTGTATCCAGTAGAATCTCTGTCTCAGCTTCTCTAAGGTCTTCTTCACGCCTAAATGTCCTCCGGATACCCCATCGTGTATGTATCTCAGTAAGGAAGCAACTTGTTTACGGGGTACAATCAGCTGTAGTGTTGTTTGGTCCCCTTTAGGTGTTTCCCATTTCCTGAAGAGTACTCCATCTTTAATCTCCAAACTGTCCCATTGCGCCCAGTAACTTTTAGTAATGGGGCTTGATGATGCTACTTGGCTCCAAGAAGGTTTCTGACCTATTTTCTTCCATTCAACAATTTTCCTCAGGTCACTGTCCTCTTTTGAGCTTTTCTTAAAGCATCCTCGCTCCATCTCTGTTCCAGTCCCTGGGTGGTTATCATCCGGACTTTTTCTAAGGAGTTCGGTTTCTTCAGCTTCTCTATTTCCGGCAGCGCCTTCCCGTCGTTATGACGACGGTTCTGTGCATGGCCGTTGGTCTCAGCGGTCGACACGTCGCGCTCGCGGCGCGGATCACGCACGTTCCGCGTGTCCCTCCCGTCGCGTACATACTCCGTGTCCTTGATGCCGATTGCGCCCTTGCGGTCACGCCAGTTCCCGTTGTCACTGTAGCTGCGCCAGCGTCCATTATCTCCGTAGCTACGCCAGTTTCCCATATCTCCGTAGCTACGCCTGTACATGCCGTCCTTGTAGCCACGCCAGTTTCGGTCGTTCCTGATACACGATAGCTCATCTTCGTCGACTTGTGTAGACTTGTCCGCTACTATTGTTCTACGTGACAATCTTCGTTTAGGGCAACTCATCACAATATGGCCTTTCTCGCCGCAGCCATAGCATATCGGGCCCAAAGACGGTTTTTCTTTAACCAAAACCTCCCGAAGTCGATGGTTTCTAGAGTCCTGATGCACGGCTTCAAACTCCAAAGCATGGGCTAGAGCTTCCTGCAAGGTCTGATGATGTCCCAGCTTCACGGCATGTCTGATATCTTCGTCCCTAATGCCATCACAGAAAGCTTGCGGGATCATTGATTCCACCATCGTCGGGCATGACACGTATGCACGTCGGACTAGCCTCTCGATTTCCGCCGCCCATTGCTGTAGGCTCTCACCAGGTTTCTGTTGTCGATCGCGGAGTTGTGCTCTATACGCGTGTTCCAGGTGTTTGTCGCTGTACCTGCCCTCTAGTGCTCTTTGGAGAGCACCTAAAGTTCTGTTGTCCGAAGGCAGGTTCTCCAATGTAAGCAGGGCATCCCCACGAAGAGCAAGAGTCAAAGCTAACATTGATTCTTCTTCGTTCCACCCCTTTTCCTTTAGCCACCGATTCGAACTGATACCAGAACGCTGCCCAAGACGTCGTTCCATCGAAGTGGGGTACTTCGACTTTCGGGGAATCCGATACTACTGAAACACCCCGGGTCTCCACTCTAGCCATCTTGGTATGCAACTGTTGCATCTCCGTATCCATCTGGCACAGTCGATCCTCGTGTTGGGTGAATCGATCTTCATGTTGGGTGAATCGATCTTCATGTTGGGTGAGTCGATCTTCATGTTGGGTAAGTCGATCTTCGTGTTGGGTCTTGATGCTTAGCACGTCATCCTTAAGAGCATCGATCTGCTTTTCTAATACTTCGTGCTTCTTCTCGATAGCGCCCAACAAGCTCTTGCCTAGCTCTTCCTGACGGCGGGCCTGGTCCTCCTTGAGCTCAGCTAGCAGTCTGGCTTGCTCTTGCTGATGGCGGGCTTGCTCTTCCTGATAGCGGGCTTGCTCTTCCTGGCGAAGGTCTTGCTTTTCCTGGCGGCGGGCTTCTTCCTCCTTAAGCTCAGCTAGCAGTCTGACTTGCTCTTTCTTCAATTCCACTAGCATGTTACCTTGCTCCGACTGGCGGCGGCCTTGATCCTCCAGTATTTTGAATATTTTAACAATATCCGCAGGCCCCATTGGTGGTGGTACTGATCCCTCCGTTGAAGACCCTTCACCCTCTTGCAGGGCCGCAGCTTGACTCCTCGTTACTCGACCCTCACTGTCTTCTCGTGGTGTAAGTGGCATCTTGAATCCCGCTTCTGACACCAATTGTTGCGGGTACGGGGTACGTAAGATTCAAGTAAAATGCCAAAGTCACAAAAAGACAATTAATTTATTCGACGAGTAACAAAAACACAATTAAAACACTAAATCACACTTAAACGCACTGAAACACTAAAATCTTCCTTAAACACTTCGCAGGTAATACACAAGATCACTCTTAGTTCGCAGGAGAATAATCGCTTTCCAAATTGGAACTCACTTCTTCGCTGTTCAAATCAGAACTGACTCGTCGGCTCGCCCGTCCCGCTTTTATACTAGCATTGGCGCGGGCGAGACCTTACTAGAAGGGAATAGAACATTCTCGATCTTTTCTCTCGTAACTTCGATTGAGACTTTGTAGACATCGGACATGTTGCTACGTATTAGGGCTTCGAGAGATTTCTACATAGTTCCCGATATTTCTCGTAGCTTCTCGAACGTTCGATGGAGAGTTCGATAATTTTCTATTCCGAATGCGTAGGTTCGGGGGCGACTATGCGTGTATAACGTAGTACACAACGGAATAATAGACCTTACTCGTTTGAGACAAGCTCTATTTCCGTATGCAGGGGCACATAGTCGTAACAATAATAATAATGCGCCAGACCATCACACCAATCAACCTGGTCTCAAACTAGTGCAACCCCTGTACTATGAGTACCAGATGACGATAATTATACTCTGATTCATAATCATCTAAATTCTAAAGTAAACTGACAGATGTCAATGTGTCATCCCCATACATTATCACTCAATTTGACACATGCAAAATGTCAAAATGTATAGGAACTTGTCATTTTCATCTGTCAGTTTACTTTACACGATTATGAAACAGAGTATAACATGCATTTGTGGTGGGTGACACTTGTCCCACAGACGAAGTGTCCCGCGAAACCGGGACACCTCACAAGACAACACAAAGAACTTAAGCCAAGCTGTATAAATAAAAAAGTAAGACGCAGATAGCTTGACGCCAAAACAATATTTTTGTTTAAACAGATTAATTTAAATTGGCTAAACCTCTGTCTTGTTGACCCAAGACTCATTTTGGGTCGTTGAGCCAGGAATAAGTAAAATGTAACGGGGTATAGGTTTGGCCAATTTAAAATAATCTGTTTAAACAAGGTGTAGGTAGGTACATACGACTAAAATTTATTCCTATTCGTATTGTCGGATAGGAATTCATCAATACAATAATAGGTTTTTTCCAGTAACCAAATGCGTAAATAAAATTTCAATTTATTTGTTAGGAGAGTTATTATAACAATACATACTATTATCTGATTATTTACATAGACACTTACCTGTGCCTGCTGTTCTCTTTTCCGCCTGGAAACAAAAAAAAAATAAAGTCAAAATCCCACACATATGAAACAAGGACCAAGTGTCATATGGACTGGACACGCAAATAAATAATATTCGTGTAAACGGAACAACTATACACCACTATTTTTTTATTAGTGCAAAGAATGAAATGGTATGTTCGCTATCATCTACTGATCATATATGGCTTATCATAATTTTTTTTTTATTGAAAATCAGCTAAGCTATCGGCGTTTGTTTTTATCCCAAAAATCCGCTTGATTTATGGACGTATTTTACTATTCCATTCTAAATGTATCAACATTGACCTGTCTCGTTCCCGCCTCCGCGCGCTCTCTCGCTCGCACTTGTCATTAATGAAACTAGACAACAGCTGTTATCATAATTTACCTATTTTAAATTAAGGAATGAAATAAAAGATGGAAATTGAAAAATTTAGTATTATTCGGCATGTGACGATGCACAGCTCTGGTGAGAGATGCGTCTACTTCCGGTCATTATTTTTCCACAAATCGCAGCAACTTCCGTCAGAATAAATTAAGAGTTGATTTGACTTACTTCCGTTTGGCGCCAAATGTACGTCACCTGGGGTCGAGCCTGCTCGAAGTTCCCTCATAGCGTCGTTAACTTTCGAGTCGGTAACATCGTAGCAGAAACGCTGCTACCTCGGTATCAAAAGTTAAAATTAAAATTATATCAGTGAAATTATTTTCAAAAGTAATACTGCATGTGATTATTTTATCAACATGAGTGGTAATATCAGTGATTGTGGCGACGATTTGTATATGTCCATCAGGATGGCTGGCCAAAGTTGTGGATCAGCGTTAAAATATTATTAGTATTTAGTACTGAATTGGTACTATTTGATACCTATGTTTAAATATTTGGTACCTAATCAATGACAAAATAGGACAAGTTTTAAAGTGGCCAGCCATTCTGACGTCAGGTTGGCTGGCCACTTTGTGATTTAAACCTGGGAAGTTCCAATTGCTTTTTTTCAGTATACATTATTTAGTACCTTTTTGGTACCTAAACATATATTTTTTTTACATTTTTAACACAAGTATTATAGACTATATAGACAAAAGAAAATTTCATGAAGCTGTTTATTGCAATGGATGATATTATGCACCATATCTCCAGTAAGGTTCCGTGGGCAACTAGGAATCTGTATAGTTTCGGCATTTTCTGTCTGTCTGTCCGTCTTTTTAAATCTTGGTAACCTGTAGCACTAGAATGCTACAATTAAATATAATAAAATATTACATATATTTTTTATTTAATTTTTATATTTGAGTTGATTGAATGAAAGGTCAATAAATGAAAAAATGAAAAAAAAAATCACAAAATAGAAGTTTACGATTTATGACGTTTCAAAACAATTTTCGTAGGTAGTTTTTATGGTATGTAAATCATATGATTTTTAAAGATTTTCCATTTTATTATTTTAGAAATTAGAGGGGGGGGAGACCAACTTTTTTCCACTTTGCAAGCGTCTGTCACGCAAACTATTCAGTTTAGAAAAAAAAATTTTTGAACCTGGATATAATTTTTGAATACTTATCTCTAGATTCAGTCAATTTTTGAGTTTCAGTTCTAAGTATGGGAAGCCCCAATATTTATTATTATTTTTTATTTTTGCATCAAAGGAGATTGACCAAATTGGACCAAATGCTGCCCAGGCATGAATATACTTCTATTTCTTTCTTCGTATGACTAGGTATTAAAAAAAACTTTTTACAACTCTTATCAGTGCAATCAGTCTCCGCAGGGCAGCTCGTGGCGAGCTGTTGGTGTGTGGCGACACCACGGACCCCGATACTCCGGAGGGTCCGTATTACTCCTTTGACCCTTTCCTCCTGGCTCGCCTTAACCAGCCGACTGGAGGGGAGATGCAGGAGCAGAACCTATGCTCCATGTTGGAAGTGTAAAATGTCATTACGCCGGGGGCCTGCTGACCGGTGTTTAACACAGAGGGATTTGGCGCCCCGCAATCTTACCTCTCGATAACCTAAGCCGCTCACGCCAATGTTGCCCGCCTTGCTGCCAACTGGCATGTTTGTATGTATTAGTTATTTGTTTGTAAAGGCTTCTTTTATTTTGAAAATAAGCTATTAATTATGATTTTTCAACAATTTAAAAATACACAAAAAATGAGAATACTCAATATTCCTCGGGGAGTTATTGAAGCGCTTTGGTTAATAGACTGTTATTAGTCTATGGAACACTGTGCACTGTGTACAATTCTGGGCAGCACTTGGTCCAACGTCCATACAAAAATGGTCAATCTCCTTTCCGAAAATATTATTTTAAAAAACCTACCCCACAAGATATTCCACGTTTGGTTGAAGTGGCAAAAAAGCACTCCCTACTTTAAGGGTGGGTACCCTAATAAAATATCTTTTATTTTACCACTTTGTCGGCGTGATTGATATACATGTCGTTACCAAATTTCATCATTTTAGTGCTACCGTCTTCTTAAATCTTAGTGACCGATTTAAGAAGACGGACTGACAGACAGATAAACATGCCGAAACTATACAGGTTCCTAGTTGCCCACGGAACCTTACTGGAGATATGGTGCATAATATCATCCATTGCAATAAACAGCTTCATGAAATTTTCTTTTGTCTATATAGTCTATAATACTTGTGTTAAAAATGTAAAAAAATTATAATGTTTAGGTACCAAATAGGTACTAAATAATGTATACTGAAAAAAAGCAATTGGAACTTCCCAGGTTGAAATCACAAAATGGCCAGCCAACCTGACGTCAGAATGGCTGGCCACTTTAAAACTTGTCCTATTTTGTCATTGATTAGGTACCAAATATTTAAACATAGGTATCAAATAGTACCAATTCAGTACTAAATACTAATAATATTTTAACGCTGATCCACAACTTTGGCCAGCCATCCTGATGGACATGATTTGTATACGTGATGGTGGTTAATGACGGCAATAGCGACCACATTCTAAGTAAAAAGCCACAACCTCAGCCTCGGGAGCAGAGGAAGCGCCGGGCGAGCCTCACCGATTCTCCGGAGCGCGAGGTAAAGAAGAAAAAGCAAGGTACGTGTATTCCGATACTTTCAACGCTTTTTTGAGCCAAATGAACAAATTGACAAACCTTTTTATGAACAATACGCACAGCGCTCCCCCTAGCAATTCATCTGTTGTATCTTCTTTATCGCAACAATCCGATAACGCTCCATTTGTGCTTCGTCCCGCTGCGATAGATGAAATAACCTAAGTTGGACCTTGGGCCGGTAAATACTCTTTTAATAATAGAACCTAAAGTGCCTAATTTGGATCCTTCTCGCGTTAAGAGGTTAAAATTAACGATGTGAATTGGAAGGAGGGGCGTTATTCGGAAGTTATAAAAGTTTACTGCGCACAACCGTGCTTGGTAGACTAAGCGTTAACAATGAGTTGCGTCAATTCACAAAGAGAAAAGATTTTTCAGCGCCTATCGAACGCTTGTTAGCGGTTAGCGGCCATTTCCTGCCCTTCTTACCCAGCACGATCACCTTAAAACAACATTTGCAACAATTCGTAGATTAGGCAGCCGTAGCCGCCCCTACGACAGAGCTTACGCTTTCTCACGTATTCGATAAATTATCGCTTCTCGGCCTTTTGGCTAAGATCAAAGTGTAGTACGTCTGTTCTTTTCAGCTTAATATCTGAAAGTTACCTCATGGAGGGACCAGTTTATTAAACCGATTTTTGTAATTCGATGGGATGTTCGGGGCTCGCTCCACTCCCAGCATTGCAGTGCCGCGGGGATTGGCCCATATAAGCAAAGAAATAATGGATGGCGCATTTGGTACAGGCGACCCTGCCTCACGCGCCGAGGGTTGCGGGTTCGATCCCCACCCTGGATGAAAGTTGGTGTGATGAACACTTGTTTGTTCGGCGTCTGAGTGTAATATATGTAAAGTATCAGCCTATAACCTGTCCCACTGTGAGGCAGAGGCCTCCATCATGGGAGTCGAGTCATCGCTACTGTGATGGGATTAGGCTTGATCACCACGCTTGACTAGTGAGGATTGATGATCACAGGCCCGGGTTATGTTCGAAAAGTTCGAAACATGCTTTTGTTCGACCCGGGATTCGGATCCGGGACCCCGAGATCACGGCCCGGTACTTGAACCGCTAGACCAACGAGGCGTATTTGAGTATTGTATTTGTGTTCCCTCTGTTGTCTGACATCTGTAACACAAGTGCTTAAGCTACTTAGTACGGAGTCAGGTCAATGTATGAGGTGTTGTGAGAATTAATTAACTAATTTTTAATATATTATTATAATGCAAATAGTGTGTGGTAAACGTGCCGAGTGCGTCGAAACCCGCCAGGAGCGTATCCTAGCGGAGATACCCAACAAAACACTACGCGAGGGCTTGCGGAAAATTCCACCAAGTACGGAACATTTGTTTGAGAAGACTGCTCTTAACTTACACGTACAACAAACTGATGGCATAGATAAATGGATTCGACCCTATTTTCTTATCGATAAATACTCGTAAGATTGCAACTGTTAGCAAATCTTACCCGAAGCCGAGCACATCTCGCGAATTACCTATGTACATTCTACTTTCGTACAGATCAGCGACAAAGAGGCAAGCCAGAGCCCACCTCTGCCGAGCCTAAAACATGTCAGCTCTAAATTTAGGAAATTTCACCGAAAGGAAATCCAATCTAGAGTTTGAAACACTCAATCCTACCCAACAAATTTTACGGGGGCTGCCTTCGAGCGTATCGGAGGCAGTGGCAGAACGTGTCAGGCTCCGAAGGCCAACCTGGAAATGATCTCAGGGATGCGTCTGCCATTTACCTCCAAGCCAGTGCTTGTCCCGCCAACACTGTGCAATATTCAGCGATTCAGCAACAGGGAATGACCAACAGATAATAACATTATTAGACCAATAAGTATTAGAGGAACCGGATAAAACTCAGCTGGGCATGAGTTTTTTCTCGGAAATGTTTCTTCGCAAGAAATAGAACGGCTCAGACAGATCCATTTTCAATCTGAAACGTCTCAATCCCACTAAATAGTCCCCAAAAAGTTCTCGCTGATTTCTTACTTCCAAGTACCAAAGTTTCTTCAGAAACAGGATTGGATGGCGAAAAACGGATCTCTCCTCTGCCTATTTTCACGTAACATTTGCTGTGAGTCATCGTCAATTTTTGTGAATGAGTTATCGGGGAAAAATACTTCAGATAACGAGTCTCCCGTTCAGTCTGTCATGTGCTCCGAAAAATTTCGCCACGATTACAAACTGGGTAGCACACGCACTACCAGTAGGAAGACTCAACTGTCGTCACCTTCAGAGCCTCTGCCGAGCGTTGGTGAACTCTCTATCCCCGATCCGGCACGCGCCCATAACACCAGCCGTGCGAGCGGATCTTTCATGGTGGTTGTCTACAGCAACCCAGCTTCGAACAAGCAGTCCTCTTCACGAGACTCCTGTTCAATATCTTTTGCCCCCCGATGCCGCGGAAATCAGTTAGGGAGCCCACGTAGACGACTTTACAGTGTCAGACAGATGGAGTCTCAAACAGTCGAACTGGCATGGCAATTGCAAAGAAATGTTTGCGATCATATCGGCGGTCAAGAGGTTCAGACATACTATCAAAGGGAGTCACGTAGTCATTCAATCGGTCAATCGAACAGTTGTCGCCTACCCTACATTCGAAACGAGGGGGAGGGGCACGATCAGAACCACCCCTGGTCCTGACACTCCTGACCCACCAACTGTTCCGGATTCTCCATGAATCGAAAACAGTTCTGACTGCAGAATACCTTCCGGGTCGCTTCAATCAAATCGCCGACTGTCTGTCGAGAAGCAAGAGATAGTCGAAATGGCATCCACTAGACCCGAGGTTCGAAACACCATAAATAGACCAAACCAAGGCCTTCCCCCCTCCTCAAACGGCGAGCACGAATCTTTTAGTATGTAAAATCGGGGGTTGGCAGATTTCATAGCACAATGGTCAGAAAGAGATAAGTTACTTTTATTCCATGGATGCAGAAAATCTACTTTAAGAACGTACCGACCAGCTTGGCTGCGTTGGGTAAAATGGTGTAAAAATGCTAATTATAGCTTCAAACACCCAAACAGTAACACAGTGGCAAAATACCTAGCACATTTACAAGAAAAGTTAGCTTACTCTACTATCCTAGTGCACAAGTCCTTTATATTTACCTTAGGTCAGATTTCTTAATAAAGCATAGGCTTAAGGCAATATCTACTCAACAGCCCAAACTGGGGCCAAGCCCTACATGGGACCCATCTGAGCTGGTCGCCTGGCTAAGTTCTAACACTTTCCTAATCAATAAACCTCTTGAGGCTTCTCGTAGATTGGCTTATATTTTGCTACTGGCTTCCGGTCGGCGCGTGCATAATCTAACTTTGCCAAGTGTGGCATCAGATCACTAAAAGGACAATGGTGATCATTTAATTCTGTGGCACAAGTTTGGTTCCAAAACTGATACATCAACTTATTAGACGATCGGCCTGGAAGCTATTAGAAAATTCAAATGGTAAAATAAGTCCTGTATTCTGGTTTAAGGATTAGAGTTAAGTGAGCAGAGGCTGACAGCGGAATGTGACAGCGCCTTATTTGTTTCTGTTAATGATTCAAGCAGAGCTGCTACTAGGACCCTTATAGGGAACTGGATAAGATCTGTTTTAAGGAGGCCGGATGGAAAGCCTCCCCGGGCAGCGTCCGTTCTACTGTAGCGTCATTAAATTGGTATGACAACCTATCATCAATGGATGAAATTAATATTATCAAGAGGTAATTAGCGTGTCGGGAGAACACGTTCACAAAATATTACTGTAAACAAATAAGAAACAGAACACTGTGACTCAAACCCCTAGTAACTGTTTGATTCAGAACTTTCAACCAATTTAAGTAATCTGATATGCTGTATCTTCTTATTTCATTATTTAAATGGCATTATTTGAGGTCCTACTTCTTGGGTTATACTTGGGTGGTTTCAGTAAAAAATATGTTTTGGGAATATTTATACGTAGGTTTATTGCTCAACATAAAATTATACAGAAAATTAACAATTTAATTCTCAGACAGTTTTCTTGACATAACATTGACATTTCATAACATTTTCCTTTATTAAAAAAAAAGAAATCAACATAAATTCACCATACAGGTTTTACATAAAATAAAAACTATTTGAATTCCAAACAGGCATGTTTAAAACATATAACATGCTTAAGAAACACATTACACACTTTTTACGATTAATTAACTTACTTACTGGTTATTTAACTATATGGATATTTGGTAGCAGAGCGTAGTTGCCGCTACAAGGATGGCTTCGTCGTCATACGTTCGTGTGGAAGCACTAAATAAAGAAAATTATGACACGTGGTGTTTGCAAGCCCAAGCAATTCTAATAAAAAACGAATTATGGATTACGTAAATGGAAATAAAGCTGTGACGGCGAAATCCACAGCCGACGAAATCGCTACCTTCGAAAAAGAAGATTTGATGGCTAGATCGGAATTGTTCCTCCTGATATCCCCGTCGGAATTAAAACAAATAAAAGGATGCAAGACATCTAAAGATGTATGGGATAAACTAAAAGGTATTTATCAAAGCTCTGGACCAGCCCGTAAGGCAACGCTTTTAAAGAAGCTCGTTCTTCAAAAACTGTCATCGGATGACATCCGGGAGCATTTGAATAATTTTCTAGACATCGTGGATAAGCTGGCGGACATGGATGTAACTATTCACCCAGACTTACTGAGCATTATGATGCTGTACAGCTTGCCGAATAATTACGACAATTTTAGAATTGCCATAGAATCCAGGGACGTACTTCCTACGCCCGAGGAATTAAAAATTAAAATAATTGAAGAAAGCGAAGCTAGAGAAAATATTAGTAGCTCGCATACAACTGAAGGAGCGTTCTATACAAAGAAAAAAGTAAAATTTTGTCAAAATTGTAAAAAGAAGGGTCATTCTACAGATGCATGTTGGGCGAAGAAAAATGATAAAACCAAAATTGGAAAATAAAAACAAGTATGTAAGAGGTGACAAAAACTTTAATATAACACCCACTTGTCTTACCGCCACAACATCTGAAGTCTGGTGCCTAGACAGCGGATGCAGCTCTCATATGTGCAACAAGAGAGAACTATTTGAAGAACTCCAGCCTGAGAGTGGATCGCTGCGACTAGCGTCTGAAACCCTCACTGCAGAAATTAAAGGAAAGGGTAAAGTACCCCTGAATATTAATAATGAAAAAATTAATCTAATGGAGACACTTTATGTACCTACCTTGACGACAAATCTAATATCAGTAACGAAGATAACTGAAAAAGAGCATACAGTAACTTTTAGTAAAAATAAAGCAATAATTAAAGATGCTGAAAACAAATGTGTTTTTCAAGCCAAAAAGGAAAACGGTCTGTATTACGTACAAACTAAAGGAAGAGAAAATACAGCTTACTCGGCAAAGGAAGAGGATAATATAATGGATTGGCATCGAAAACTAGGTCACATAAATGAACATGATTTGAAGCAAATGGCAAAAAATAATCAAATGAAAGGATTGAAATTAAATGAAAAGGTAAAATTATCAATTTGCGAAACATGTATCAAAGGAAAAATGACCCGATTGCCATTTACCTCTGTCGATACTCCACAATCTTCAGAGCCATTAGAGCTAATACACACTGATGTATGTGGCCCCTTCCAAACTGAAACACTGGCCGGTTCTAGATATTTCGTAACCTTTTGGATGATTACACAAAGTATAACTGTATATATTTCATTTCCCATAAAAGTGATGTGTTCTCAAAATTCAAAGAATATAAAAACAAAGTAGAAAATTATCTTCAAAGGAAAATAAAATCTGTACAATCAGATAATGGCTCGGAATACTGTAATAGACAATTCGATGAGTATCTCAAGGAGCATGGCATCAAAAGAAGATTGACAACACCATACACGCCACAGCAAAACGGACAAGCTGAAAGGAAAAATAGATCTTTACTAGACAAAGCTCGATGTCTAATGCTGGAGGCCAATCTACCAGAGAACCTGTGGGCAGAGGCGGTTTACACCGCGAACTATTTGATAAATAGATCGCCAGCTAAAGCACTCGGTGAGAACAGTACTCCATATCAAAAATGGACCGGGCGTATACCAGCTGGAAATCACCTAAATATCATTGGCCACAAATCGTTCGTGTTAAATAAGCATAGAAAGGGAAAGTTCTCAGCAAAAGCCGAAGCAGGTATTTTTGTTGGCTATGCGCAAAATGCTAAAGGGTACAGAGTTTACATACCAAGAAAAGGTATTGTTGTCAGTCGCGATGTGAAAATCATAAACAAAATGTTCTATGAGAGTGCCAATGAGCCCCAAAACACATATGAAGATCTCTTCGAAGATGTAAATCCGCCGCAACCTGAAACAAAAAAAGATAATATTAATAATCAAAATAAAAATAAGAAAAAAGAACGAAAGACACTCACCACTGAAATTGAAATTATACCGAAAAGAAGCCTGAAACAAAAGAAAAAAGTAGTAGAGAAAGAAACATGCATAGAACAACCAGAAAGTTATCAAAAAGACAGTGAAGATGAGATTGAAATTGAAAGTAACCATGAAGAAGGCATTACTACCTCAAACATAACAGAATGTGTTGAAAATACAAGTGACAGGAGTGTTTCACAAAGAAATGAAGGAACACAAGAAAGTAAAAGACAAAGGAAACGCCCTGCATGGATGAAAGACTATGTACAATTTTAAGGTAGTACTTACCAACTCTTCTAAAGTGTACATCAAACTATGCTTGTAACGAAGATGAACAAATAAATAATGAAACATGGGAGCTAAAAGATAAGGTTCCACTCTATTGCTGTGAGGGGGCGTGTTGGTCTAAGGCACAGCACTAGCCGCAGGCCGGATGTGCCACAGCACTATTCGTCAACTGTCATTCTCTCATTCGGATCGATAATGGCTCCGCGGTAATTTCAAAATGTCGGCTGTTGTAACAAATAAACCATCTCAGTAAATTGGCAACCTACGTTATTATTTCAATCCTACAATATTCATTAAATAAAATATAATCTTATTAAGAATAACCTTATTTTACAGCTATATAACAACAAATCAATTAAAATTTCAGATACTTTAGGAATATCTTTTCATCTTCACATAGCGTCGTTGGTAGTCACCAGGAGCTAATAACCACGTCTCTCACCAGATGCTGTGCATCGTCACATGCCGAATAATAGTGCAAGTTTTACAAAACAATAAAACTTGTATTATTGAGCAGAGACGATGCACAGCATCCCATGAAGGCCTCCTGGTGAGAGTCTTCTATGAGGGAACTTCGAGCAGGCTCGACCCCAGGTGACGTACATTTGGCGCCAAACGGAAGTAAGTCAAATCAACTCTTAATTTATTCTGACGGAAGTTGCTGCGATTTGTGGAAAAATAATGACCGGAAGTAGACGCATCTCTCACCAGATGCTGTGCATCGTCTCTGCTCAATAATACAAGTTTTATTGTTTTGTAAAACTTGCACTATTACTAGCGGCCGCCCGCGACTTCGTAGGCGTGGAGTTAATTATTGACACTTACCGTCATATTTTGGACAATCCACACAATATATTTTTATAAATTGTAGCCTATGTGTTATTCTGATGTATAAGCTATATTGTGGTAAAGTTTCATTCAAATCCATTTAGTAGTTTTTACGTGAAAGAGTAACAAACATCCATACATCCATACAAACTTTCGCCTTTATAATAGTAGTAGGATTGAAGAAAATAAAACTGATTGTGGCAAAAATATGATATTTTTGAACAAAATAAAACATTACACATGTAATTGGTCAGGTTCAATTCGATGTGTTGAATTCGAATGAGAAAACGGTAGTATTATTGTTCTTATTCCGTTTAATAAAGCTTTCACCTTGTTACATTAGATAAACGTATTTTAGATAAGGTTAGGCGGTTTAGGGGCAACGCGGTGTCCGACCGAGAGAACGAACTGAACGAATAGGTGGCGCCACTCGCGCGGGAAACTATCACCGGACGCGGAAACGTGACACTGGGTTACCCTCACAATATTTATTAGTTTACTAGAATACAAGTGATATACCACAGAGTAAGTAAGTTTGTAAGACAAATAAGTTAATGATAATTTTAAAGTTGGTAAGATATGGCGCGTCGGCAACAACACAGACATACTTAGATCCAAGTAAATTGGATTTTTCAAGATGCAATACAATATTTCTAACACGCGACAAGTAACAATAATGTTAATTATTGCTAAAACGGCCACTTTTACTACTTTCTTATTGTAGCCACAATTAGTGTAAATTGGTTGGTGGCACTAGTTTCCTCGACATAGGATCCTTTGTCTAAGTGCAATACAATATTTTGAACACGCGACAAGTAACAATAATGCTGATTATTGTTAAAAGTGGCCGTTTTTAGCAATAATTGCTGTGCACGGCTTCTTCCCTTATCAATAAATCGGTTATTAAAATCATCGTAAAAGAAAAATGTGAGTTGATTATGACCAGCTTTGTCATTAAAAGTGGATTCGCGGTAACTTACCTTAGGGCTTCATGAGCCTTGGCCATATTACCATAACTTTTCCTTTTCTTCCCCGAATAGCGCCTTTTATTAGCCATAATTTCTAAAAAAAAGGAATATATAAAGAATATATATCAATCTATTGAAGTTACTAGAATTCCATTACTTTAAAAGACGTACTCACCAAAATTTAGTTTTGTTAAAAAGTATCAATCCGTCTCAGTCGCGTCAAAAACTTTAATTTAAAATACAATTTTACGTAGCGCGCGGTGACGGGAGCGACACAGGTCCTACCTCTGAAAGGCCTCGGCCGGCACTGAGAGCGCTAGTGCGATTCTGTCTGCGCCTAAATAAAAGTGGCCGTTTTTAGCAATAATTGACATTATTGTTACTTGTCGCGTGTTAGAAATATTGTATTGCATCTTGAAAAATCCAATTTACTTGGATGGATCTATTTCTGTACTTAATGTTTTATTTTCTTCAATAATATCATATTTTGGCCACAATCAGGGCTGATTTTTCAATCGTCTGATAACAGTTAACAGACCGATAAAATGTAATCCAATTTATAATAACTGTCACTCTATGTTATACAATTATAGTAAGATGTAAGACAACTTTAATTCGCCGGGTAACTCTTTATTGGTCTGTTAAATTTTATCAGACAATGGAAAAATCGGCCCGTGTAAATAGGTTGGCGGCGCTAGTTTCATTCGTATAGATAGCCCTTTAATAATATATTTGAGTAATTTTAAGACATATGATTAAGACATTTCGTTGTAATTTTTAAGAGGCAAAATTGTCCAATTTCTTTTTTGGGCTAAGGTTTCAACGATAAAGGCATAAAGTTATTTATGTCAACACTAGCGGCCGCCCGCGACTTCGTCCGCGTGGAAAAGTAACTTTTTACCCCCCTTTTAACCCCTTACAACCCCCTTTTCGCAACAAAAATTAGCCTATGTCCTTTCTCAAGGTCTAGATCATTTGTATACCAAATTTCATTTAAACCCGTTCAGTAGTTTTGGCGTGAAAGAGTAACAGACAGACAGACAGACAGTGTTACTTTCGCATTTATAATATTAGTATGGATTTCAGGTTCGTTGGTCTTATCATACTCCTACAACTTTCAATGTAAGTTGATGTAGGTATATATTCCGTATGACGCCTTAAGGGGCTACAATGTCGAAACTACGCCAACTAATTAACACTGATTGTGGCGACAAATTATGATATTTTTAAGAAAGTAAAACATTTCAAACTTAGATGCAAGTAAATTGGGTTTTTCAATATGCAGTACAATATTTTCAACACGCGACAAGCAACAATAATGTAAATTAATGTTTAAAGTAGCCGTTTTTAGCAATAATGAATTTTATTGTTCCTTGTCACGTGTAAATAACATTGTTTTTAATCTCGAAAAATTTAATTTACAAGTATCTAAGATTGTAATGGCTTACTTTCTTAAAAAATATCATATTGTCGCCACAATCAATGTAAATTGGTTGGCGGCGCTAGTTTTGTCGACATAGGATCCTTTGTCTAAGTGCAATACAATATTTTTAACACGCGACAAGTAACAATAATGTTAATTATTGTTAAAAGTGGCCGTTTTTAGCAATAATGAACTTTATTGTTGACTGGCCGGTTGGCGCAATGGTAAGTGACCCTGCCTCATACGCCAAAGGTCGTGGGTTCGATCCCCACCCTGGACAAACATTCGTGTGATGAACACTTGTGTTTGTTCAGTGTCTGGGTGTTATATATGTATTTAACTATTATATTTGTGATCCTCTGTTGTCTGATATCTGTAACACAAGTGCATAAGCTGCTTAGTACGAGGTCAGATCAATAAATGAGATGTTGTGTGAATATTATTGCTGCATGTAAGTCTGTAATGTTTTACTTTCTTAAAAAATATCATATTGTCGCCAAAATCAGTCTAAATGAGTTGTTCTGTTTTGGGCCCATTTTTTTTTTATTTTCCTACACGTAAAAACTTTTTTGTTCTGGTAGGTATTTCTCCTGAGACTAGGTTTCCGAAAATAGTTTTTTTTTACAGAACTCCAAATTCGAATAAATAAATATTTAAAATTCTGAAAAAATTTTTTTTTCATCGTGTTTTTCTTAATGTTTTAGTTTAAAAAAAAAGATTTACTATACAGGGTGGTTTTTTAGTGACGTCAATAAATTTTTTTTAGATTCCTCACACCTGGGGGTATCCAAAAATACCCCATGTATGTTCAGCGATTTTTTGTAGTTTTCGAGTTATAATTTTTTAAACGTTTTTTTTAAGTATTCTGCCAGCGAGGCTTAAAAAATTCATAACTTTTTTTTTATTGGCTATTTTGTGATTCTTTTTTTATGACATGATTTTCTAGAATGTTATTCATAATAAAAAACATATTTGGCTCCCTAAAACCCCTTAATGTTACCCAAAAACGGTCTTGAAAGTTAGGATTTTAGTTTTCAGTAGGATTTACTCAAACATTCAACTTCAAATTAAAAATACAAAGAGGAGTTTCCATAGCTTCGAAGTAAGTTTAAAAACTTCACAGGGTCCTAAACTATCGATATCATGAAAAAAAAATACTACTTAATGGGCCTTTTTTTGAAGTTATCGACCTCCGAACGAAGATAGGCTGAAAATGTATGAAACTCAATAAGGCAATTTTTGCTCGATTGAAGGATTTACTCAATATTTAACTTCAATTTAAAGTACAAAAAGGAGTTTTAATAGCTTCGGATTAAGTTTAGAAACTTAACAGGGTCCTAAACTCCCAATATCGTAAAAAAATAAAACTACTTAATTAGCCTCTTTTTGCGCCTGTGCTTGTTACTCAATGACTTGGATTGTGCAGTACTATGAGTTACTCACTAAGCCAATACGTGAGTATAATCAGAGTCTAGTTAACACAGCGTAATTAGTTCAATATGGAGAGAAAATAACGTAAATAAAATACGTGCGCTTTTTATTTACTTTCTTTTATGTGATAGATGGCAGACAAACAGACGGATCACCTGATGGTAAGCAATGGCAGCCGCCCATAGACACCTTCAACACCAGTAGAGTCTCAAGTGCGCTGCCTTTAACCCCCTTTCCCCTAATTGGGCCTCCGGTGCCCTCACTCACTCGACGAAACACAGCGCAGGAGCTGCCGCCGGTCTTCCGCCGGCTGTACGCCGGTCTTCTGTGAGGTCGTGGTATCACACTGGTCGTGCAAGCGTGCTTTTTTAAAACTATCGCAAATTCAAGGTTTATTTACTATTGGAATGTTAAAAAGTAGAAAAATAGCTTCAATTGAGTTTCATACATTTTCAACCTATCTGCGCAGCTGCGTTCGGAGGCCGATTACTTCAAAAAGAGGCTTATAAAGTAGTATTATTTTTTCATGATATTGGTAGTTAAGGACCCTGTTAAGTTTCTAAACATAATCCGAAGCTATGAAAACTTCTTTTTGTACTTTAAATTGAAGTTAAATGTTTGAGTAAATCCTTCAATCGAGCAAAAATTGCCTTATTGAGTTTCATACATTTTCAGCCTATCTGTGTTCGGAGGTCGATAACTTCAAAAAAAGGCCGATTAAGTAGTATTTATTTTTCATGATATTGATAGTTTAGGACCCTGTGAAGTTTTTAAACTTACTTTGAAGCTATGGAAACTCCTCTTTGTATTTTTAATTTGAAGTTGAATGTTTGAGTAAATCCTACTGAAAACTAAAATCCTAACTTTCAAGACCTTTTTTGGGTAACATTAAGGGGTTTTAGGAAGCCAAATATTTGTTTTATTATGAATAACATTCTAGAAAATCATGTCATAAAAAAAGAATTACAAAATAGCCAATAAAAAAAAAGTTATGAATTTTTTAAGCCTCGCAGGCAGAAAACATGAAAAAAACCTTTAAAAAAATTATAACTCGAAAACTACAAAAAATCGCTGAACATACATGGGGTATTTTTGAATACCCCTAGGAGTGAGGAATCTAAAAAAAATTTATTGACGTCACTAGTTAGACCACCCTGTATATTTGATCCTCAATAGAGTAGAACAATAATTTCTGATACTAGTTTTAAGTTTTATTCGCTGACATAATAATCCTGAAAAAATTTAAACATTTCATGCGGCGTCCGGATATTGTTTTTTTTTAATTAAAAGTTTAACTGACTGTCAATAATGAATGTCTGTCAGGCTGACATTGACAGCTGACAGTGTCAACTGTCAATGTCATTCACTTCTGATACATTTTGTTTGTCATCTGTCATTAAAAATGTGACATTTGACATTTAATGATCGATGTTGCCAATGCAGAAAAAGTTTTGGGTTGCTGTTTTATCAACATTAACTATTCAAATGTTTTTACCAAATGTTTGGAGTTTTAAAAAAAAAATGTTTGTACATGGAAATGTTCCTTACTTTATGCTCTTTCTGAAAAATGTAGTTTCCTGATTGTAGGCCACGGGTTGCCCACAGGGGCCCAGCTTCCATACAAAAAGAGAACATCGCCTTTGTTGGCGCGCTAGTTTCGTCGATAAAGCCCCTTAGAAACACTAAAGTGGCAATACGACCTTGAAACGTTTAGGTCGTAGACGGAACTTCGCATGCGCGTGATTAACATGACACGTCATGACGCAGGACAAAATGCCCAGAAACACGCGCCTTGTGACGAGGTATGATTCACTTCTCGTTACGAATCATTTTATCTATTCTATTCGATTTACACTGAATAATAAGTTATAAGAAACTTTGAATCGTTAATAATTCTTATTTGGTTTTTATGTGATAGGTAGCAGACGAGCAGGCAGATCACCTGATGGCAAGCAATTGCTGCCGCACATGGACACCTGCAACACTAGTGGAGTTACAAGTGCGCCGCCAACCTTTTTCCGGTACCCTCACTCACTCGACGAAACACAGCACTGGGGCTGCTTCACGCCGGTTTTCTGTGAGGCAGTGGTATCACTCCGGTCGAGCCGGCCCATTCATGCCGAAGCGTGGCTCTCCCACAGTTAGTCTTAAAGTATTGTTTCAACAAAATTTTTCATTCACGGCAAAACGGAGCGATGAATTGACGTGATTTTTTAAGTTAAGATAGTTGAAGGGATGGAGAGTAACATAGGCTACTTATTGCCCCTTTCTAACCCCCCATTTTAGGGAAGTGGGGGGCGCGAGTTTCTCACTTAGTCTCAACGTTCCCATTGAAATTCGAGATAAAATAGGTCAGCTATAGCTTTTCCTTGTTGCGCTAAATCTACTAAGTACTACAGCCACACATCAAAGTATTCAAAACTGTCAAATTTCTTCAATCGACTCTCATCTTACTGTCATACACATTAGGTTGAATATCAATTGAGGAAATTTGACAGTGTGTAATGTGTGACTGTACACTAGGCATCAGATTATGATACCATTTTTGGACTTTCAGCCGTTCTTATGTTTATTTATTTATTATTGTTCACACAAAACAAATTACAACCGTTACAGAGATATGGTCGTTACAAAATAAACAGTTTTGATCTGGATTGTAATTTAAAAAACATGTGTACACAGAAAAATCAAACGTATTAAACTAAGTAAAGGTAAATCAAGTTAAAAAAAAAATTAAAACAGAACAAACAAAGACACTAAACTAAAAAATGGCACTTATGTCTGAGACATAAGTGCCATTTTTGCACAGCACGGTGTCGCTCGATCTAACGCCGTTTGTACGTGACGAGAAATAAAAATCGCAATTAGACGCAATAACACCAATAAACCATGTCCTAGAAATAAACCGTCGACTAATAATACACTACACTGGCGAGCAGAGATATAGGACCACCGCATTTATTTTGTACCATAGCCACAGAATACTTAATAGTATACAAGTACAGAAAGCCCACTCCTAAAAACCGTTTATAGAAAACTAGCGGCCGCCCGCGACTCCGTCCGCGTGGAAAAGTAACTTTTTACCCCCCTTTCAACCCCCTTTTCGCAATAAAAAGTAGCCTATGTCCTTTCTCAGGGTCTAGATTATCTGTATACCAAATTTCATTTAAATCCGTTGAGTAGTTTTGGCGTGAAAGAGTAGCAGACAGACAGACAGACAGACAGAGTTACTTTCGCATTTATAATATTAGTATGGATTAGTATGGATAATGACTTAGACTACCATAAAATAAATAACATAAAGTTGAAATTCCGACCGCCCAGCGTTCAACCTACAAATAATTTATACCTAGAAGTGCGTTCTCTTTCTATCGCAAACAACTGTCGCGCATGCGTCGCCGCTCGCTCGTTTTTTCCTACTGATTAGCCCCTTCCGGAGGGGCCGCCACATATACTTGCAAGTTCGATACCTACACGCGGAGTGGGTCAGGTCTGCCATAGCTTTAGGTTATGGTAAAAACTCGCCCGAAAATTCCAAGATTTTTTGGCCGGTCACTGTTCTAACCTAATCTAACCAATATTTTTGTGTCGATAATACTGACTGACTACACTCTACTTACCGAAACATATTGATGAAGTTAGATTAAATTCACACTTCTCATACATTGCCTTGACTCCGTACTAAGTAGCTCAAACACTTGTGTGTTGCAGATATCAGACAACAGAGGATCACAAATATACCTACGTTTAATACATCGCTCATCCGGAAGAAAAAACGCACATTTGCATTTCCGCAACTTTACAGGAAACGGGTTTAAAGTTTTCGTACAAGTACAAACGTATCATGTACAATAGCTTCAAATTAAAACAGTTTATGGTACTGCTGTTATGTTTAAACTATTAAGTACATGTTTAAATTTAAGTAAAAATATTTAATTTATAAAGGAAGTATGTACTTTTCAATATTTATGACTTAATACATTAAATAACCTACAAATGTGAGGTTCTTCTATTGTAGTTGTGCGCTTATTGCTCCAAAATCTGATATAAGTTAAATATCACAATGACCTTTATGTTGGTATAGCTCCAAGGCACGAGCGCACTCAGTTGGGCTTCCCTTGTGGGCTCCCCGCGCAACTGAATATCGGCGGTTCTCGCTCCAAGAGAGACACAATTTTTGTCAATCGAACAACAACACTTCCGCCATCTAGTGGAAACTATTGGCAATACAATTGCGAGTTTATTCCTCCGAGTCAACATGTATATCAGGAATACCATGACATCAATAACTCAATTTTGCAAAAATTGCAATTGTGATGTTATTCTTCCGGATGAGCGACATGGCTAAAACCACAATAAAAAGAACGATACCAATTTTATATAACCTACTTATTTTCATTCATTAAGTAACTTCCAACATGCATGCAATTTTTTAACTTAGGTATAACAAGAAATAGTAATAATAAATCCACACAACATCTCATACATTGACCTGACTCCGTACTAAGTAGCTTAAGCACTTGTGTTACAGACATCAGCCAACAGAGGATCACAAATATAATACTTAAATACATATAATTATAACACCTAGACACTGAACAAAGTGTTCATGACACAAATGTTTGTCCAGGGTGGGGATCGAACCCACGACTTTAGGCGCATGAGGCAGGGTCACTACCAAATGCGCCAACCGGCCAGTCGAAAAAATTTATTTACAATAATTAGGTATAGATCAATTCAATTAAACACAAACTTGCTGTTCCTAATCTCAGACTTCATAAAATTGGTAATTCATTTGTCGGAATGAGCATTAAAATTTTTAACAAACTCTTGTTGATTTACCCATACATAAATTTAAATCTCAAGTTAAATCTTAATTGATGGCAAATGCCTATTATACAATTGAAGAATATCTAAATGACAATAATGATAAACTGTTCACCTACACAGTGTTATGTATTATGAAATTTAAATTTTATTTAATTCTTTAAAAAATTTATGATAACAAATTTGAAAAGAGTTAGTTACTACTGAGTTTCTTGCTGATTCTTCTCGGTAGAAATTGACCTTCCGAATCAGCAGTAGATTATAAAATTTGACATTCATAAATGTTCTGTAAAGGACTTAAATTGAATAAAGAGATTTTGATTTGATTTGATTCAATTTTCTTGCACCCAAGTGTAACCTACATAGCCTCCACAAAGAGCCAACCAAAGGCCGTCGCGTCTCGACGAATCGCGAAGGTTCGTTCGTATTTGCGTTTGCGCAACGCGTGACGTCACGATATCGGTCAGCGGCCCGTGATCCACGAGTTGCGATCTGCGTAAGTTTGCGAAACAGAGAAACTGCGGAGATTCTCGTGCGTAAGATTTGACGTAGGCTTCGCAACGGGGAAGGCCACACTATTATGTAGACTTTATTCTAGCAGACGAGCAGGCGGATCACCTGATGGTAAGCAAATGCCGCCGCCCATGGACACCTGCAACACCAGTGGAGTTACAAGTGCGCTGCCAACCTTTTATCCCCTTCCCTCCCTGGTGGGCCTCCGGTACCCTCACTCACTCGGCGAAACACAGCACAGGGGCTGCTTCACGCCGGTTTTCTGTGAGGCAGTGGTATGACTCCGGTCAAGCCGGCCCATTCATGCCGAAGCGTAGCCACACAGTTTCTCCCGCACACATGTCATCAAAATATTGCCTCGTTTTTAGGCGTCAGGGCATATCTATGATTTAAATCTTTGGTGTACACATGTTTTTGAATTACAATCCAGATCAAAACTGTTTAATTTGTAGCAACCATATCTCTATAACGGTTGAATATTACGGTTTTGCGCATGTACGGCTAATATGCTCTTAAGATCTATACCCAAAACTGGAATTCAAGACCAAAAAATCTACTATAATGTTGCTACTGCAATAAAATTATCGTACCATAGTATACCCATTTTTTCTAAAAACACTCGCTGATGTAATTTATTTATTGGTAATTTAAAAAAATAATTTTATTATTTTTTTTTTTCATTTAAATCCAAGACACTTTAATAAAAACTTAACCATCCATAATTTTCGTTTTCAAAGATGGTATTGCGCTTGTAACACTTCAGGTGTTAATAACATTTGATAACTACCCACAACATTTTAACAATGTATGGAAACTTGACAGTTTAGTCTGCATAATAAGAAAAATAATGCCAAAAAGGTTGGCGAAACCTGAAAACGTCACTTGAAAATGTCATAAGTGACATTAACAGATTTGACAGTGACGTATCTGTCGTAGATTTTTTGGTCTTGAATTCCAGTTTGGAGTATACACAAAGTTGAAATGATGACTATTAATTGGGGGATACTGGGTGACTGTAATCAACATTTTTTTTCTTAAAGACTATAGTTATACCACCATATCGTGTGGATAAATGAATGTGCTATACACTGTGCTATACTCTGGTTCATAATCATGTGTAGTAAACTGACACATGTCCATGTGTCATCCCCATACATTATCACTCAATTTTACAGATGCAAAATGTCAAAATGCTTAGAAACTTGTCATTTTCATCTGTCAGTTTACTACACTTGATTAAAAACCAGAGTACAGATAATTTGATCTATCATTTGTTTTATCGGAATAGATATAATCCCATCAAAAACAATACTTGTCAAAAAAACCAAGTCTCGCAACTACCGTAAAAAGTGGTGAGATCCATGTTTTGCGAAGTCGGTTATTCATTTATTGACTTGGCAATCACATTAAAACACAAGTAATGCATTAAATTGATTCGGTTGTATTGTTTTTGATGGGATCTCATTCCTTTTTGTAGAAAATTCTTAAAATCTATTGAACTGCAAATATAACGTGGTAATCCTATATATAGGTATGATATTTATATAGGATAACAAAGTTATTTTGAAGTTCAAATATCTAGCAAACTGGATCAAAATTTAAAAATATTTTAGTTTTTCCTTGATTCAATCACCAAACTCTACTTATATTCCAAATCAGATTTGGTTCTAGGTCTGCTAGAAGTGCCTTAGAATTTTGATGATTGGTGAGTCAGTCAGTAAGACAGCGAGTGAAAAAATTAAGAAACTTTGGCCCATTATAATTCTTAAACTACTGGTTCAAATTGATTGAAATTTGAAATATACTTTATTGAAATGTCTTTACAATGCCTGCATGGTTACTGAAAATTCAGTCTTCTAGTTCTATCCACAACGAAGTTACAGGGGGTCGAAAATGGCCTGAATTGACAACATTTCAAAATTTCTAAGCCCTAAAATAAAAAATACCATTTCTTTGTTTTCTTCTCCTGATATCGAGAATATATCAAAATATTTTTTATATTGCTTATTTACTGAGAAAAAAAATTATAACTGAAAACTGAAAAATGACGTCATACTTACACTGAAGAATGAAATATTTCCTTTGCCTATACCTTCTCCATTGCTAAAACTGATAATATCTGTGAATTAACTGTCATGTGTCTTCAGTGACATTTGTAAAAATAATTCCTCGTACTCATTACAATTCTCATAAATTCTCATTTATAATCGTTTACAACAAAGAAACTATTGCGTATGTGCCAATGAAGGATCCGAAATATTGTTGTGTCCCTATCTGCACGAACAATTCTATTCATGCTCCGGAGAAATCCTTTTTTTCATTGCCAGTGTCTACGAAGTAAGAATGGTGCAATGCATTGGTTATTAAGAAATTAACTGTTCTCTGCGTGTTTTGTACTTAGAAAATTAATGAAGACGGTGAAAGGACGGGTCAAATTGAAAGCTAGATTGCCATCGTAGATTCATAGGTGTATAATTATTAAAATTCAATAAATAAGCTTCACATAGGTAGGTACTTAAGTAGTTATTTATTTACACAAGGTTAATTAAAATATGAAACATTTTACATCTTTTATTTTGCACTCTATACTTTTTTGAAACATATAATTTTTCCAAAATACCTAAGCAGCATCTATTATTTTTTTAACACAGAGCTCATCATAGTCAGCCAGAAGTCAGAACTTATGTATCAGCACTGGACGGTACACCAAATGGACATCTCGCTTTAATTCTACGTATCCCACCGCAGTGTCTACGTAGGCTTCCCGCAAAGCAAGTAATGCTTTAGCACTACGTACGTAGTTCAGCAACGTTGTAGCAGTCGTTCTCTTGCATGAACTCCAGTAACATTAGATAGTTTACTCTTGGCAAGTTTCTACTATCAGCAACTTGAAATCCGTCGGAAACTTTCATTTTATTTAAATAGTATGGGAAAAAGGGAGGTTATAATTCTATGACAGACAGATGCAAGACATAAAATGAAATTGTCAATAGTTGTCATGTATTCCTCAGTAAGCACAGAGTATATTGTATCTCAGTAAGTATGACGTAATTTGGCGCTTACGTCTGTTTAGAATACGAAGGATTAAAATATGTTTTTTAGGTATCTTATAAACATAATTTCGAAAAAACAAAAAATATGGGTCGCTTTATTTTATATCTACTTTCATATAAAACAATAATATAGACATGCAAAAATTATGAAATGTTGTCAAAAAGGGATGGTACGGCCGTGCTGCTTTTTTGCTCGACTTGGTGGGGGCACTACCGTGCCCCCAGATTGGGGCGCTAGGGCCTCAACATGTAGTTGGCATGTCAGGTTCAACGCGAACAGCAGCCTGCAGAGATAGTTTGCATGATGTCTCAACTTACCCTGCTAGACAGCTTCCATCACTTTGGGGCGCAAGAGTCTCAGCTGCTGCTTCAACGCTAACAACAGCTTTGATTCGTGAATAGGTCCTCCTATAATTGAAAAGCAAAGTTTATTATTCTGTAAGTTTATTAGGCACACATCAAAGTATATTAATTATAAATAAATTAGATAACTAATTAAATCACCCAAATTGACAAAAATAATTGTATTGTGTAGCATATCATATTAGAATTTCTTGAAATTGTATTATATTAACTCAACCTTATATTTTTAATTGTAATATTCTCAAATATTTGCACACCGGTACATCATGAACCGGTAAAACGAAATTGAAACTATATTATAATGTACTGACTTACTGTATACAAATGTAACATTTGTTGTGCAAATAAAGTTCTGATTCTATACAAAACTGTCACATTCCTTCAATCGACTCTCATCTTACTGTCAAACACATTAGGTTGAATATCCATTGAGGAAATTTGACAGGTTGTGGTAACCTGATGTGTGGCTGTCTGTACATAGTATAAAATGTACTAGAAGAAAAAACCTAACTACTTACTATTACCAACTATTAAGTATTCAGAGTTATAGGTCGATTCACGAAAGATGACCACAAATGACGATCGTCTACGCTTAATATCTCATGAAGTAAAGACTCAAGACAAAAAACTTGGGCAATTAAGCATATAATGTGTTTAGTCTAAGCCCTTGTAATGTGTCAAATTGAGAATGAGCCATTTCTTCACGAGATTACACGCGTAGACGATCGTCATTTGTGGTCATCTTTCGTGAATCGACCTGTACCAAGCTTCATCGTTCTATCCTATATCACTGTCAGAGATTTAAATCGTTAAATGACGACCCGTTTGGTTAAGTGGTAATGAATGCTGCGTCTGGGCCAAGGGTTGCGGGTTCGATCCCCGCACAGTACAAACATTTGTGTGCATGAACATGTTTGTTTGTATCGGTCTGGGTGTTTTCTATGTATTATAAGTATGTATTTACAAAAGAAAAGTATTATACACATATATTTGTAATTCCACTGTTGGTTCTGACATCTGTAACACAGGTGCTTGAGCTACCCATCTCAGAGTCAGACCGATGTATGTGATGTAGTAAATATTATAATAAAAAAAAAAAGTGCGCTGCCAATGAGCCCTTAGGGACCGTTCAACTATTACGTAAGCATCGATGGGGGAGGGGGGGTCTTAGCTCTGCTTACTTTTGATTTTAGGAAAAGAAAGTATATTTTATCGCCAATTTTTGCTGACAAGGGGGGGAGGGGGGTTAATTTTCCCTAAAAATCTGCTTACGTTATACTTGAATGGCCCCTTACCTTAAATTAGGCGCACGAAAACGTGTCATTGTCGGGAAGAGTTAGCTCACTCTTTTGTAGCATCGAAAAGTGGTTGGTGAAAGCGCAGGGCTCATCTAACGATTTAAGTCTCTGATCAGTGTAGTAAAATGAAACATAATAAAGAGTAAGCTCGCTTGGCAGCACGATCTGATTCCATTCTCTCTAAGTGACTGAGCCAGCGCAGCCTTCAAAGGCCGGATTGGCAAGAGGTGGCTGAGAATAGAGCGGAGTGGCGAATTCTCCTGTCGGAGACCAAGATCCACTTCGGGTCGCTGAGCCAGCGTAGTAAGTAAGTAAGACGCCCCGTTGGTCTAGTGGTTTAAGTACCGGGCCGTGATCTCGGGGTCCCGGGTTCGATTCCCGGGTCGAGCAAAAGTATGTTTCGAATTTTTCGAACATAGCTCGGGTTTGTGATCACCGCACCGCATTAGGCAAGCGTGGTGATTAAGACTAATCCCATCATAGTAGCGATAACTTGATTTCTATGATGGAGGCCTTTGCCCTGCAGTGGGACAGTATATAGGCTGATACTTTACTTTTTTAGTAGGGACAGATTAAAAAATAACCTTTCTTTTATGTCCATGACAGTAGGTACGAGTAATTAAAAAACTTACAAGGGTTTTGGTGTCGGCACGGGTTCCCGAGGAATTTTTACAGTGTCTCTGCTACTATCTCTCCATGCCTCAGCTCGTCTGCAAGATAGTAGAACTTGAAGAATATAGATAAAAATATAGGTCGATTCACGAAAGATGACCACAAATGACGATCGTCTACGCTTAATATCTTATGAAGTAAAGACTCAAGACAAAAATCATGGGCAATTAAACATATAATGTGTTTAGTCTTAGCCCTTGTAATGTGTCGAATTGAGAATGAGCCATTTCTTTATGAGATTACACGCGTAGACCATCGTCATTTGTGGTCATCTTTCGTGAATCGACCTGTACATATAACCATTTATAATTACAATGAAAATTGGAAATACGAACGTTTTTGGATTGCCTTCTCTAGACCTTAATAAGCCAGCTTGGACCTTTTTTCGACTTTTCCGGGGTCCGGAATATTGATGTTTTCTGTAACATGACTTATTTGTCCTTCCACAATCCATTGTCCTCACTCCATCTGAAACTGCGGCAGGAGGGTATACATAAGGAGTCGCAAGACTATGTTGACCCACTTCGGGTCAGCAGCATTCCTCATCGTCAACAAAAAAAAGGACAAGCAGACAAAGATTTAGCAGACCAAATTGCTGAATTTGGCAAACTCTTATTTTACATTGTTCCTTACATTTGAATATTGATATTGTCTGTTTAGTTCTATAGATTTCATTTTGTTATTTTTTATAGTTATGGTGTGGTACGATAGGCTATATGGAAGTGCATTAAATTCATACATTTTTGAATAATCAATAAATAAGTTAGTAATAACAACTTCTTTTTTTTTAAACAATAATTCTTATTCAGTAATTTCCGAACGTCAAAACAAAACATTGACGTAAAAAAAAAATATTTCCCATGTTTTGTTTAAATTAATTTCCTATTGACAAGGTACTCATCATATGTATTTTGATTGATTGAATTATTTGACTTTAATTAATGAAACAAATACCTACCTGTTATTTATGCGAAAAAAATATGTAAACAAACCGGTGTTGCTGTTGCCACTTGAAGGTTATTTTCACTTAATCTATAGAATTAACTATTTTTTAATGAAAGAACTTTCACATATCAGTTTATTAATTAAAAACAAACACAGATTTACGCTTAATATTGTGAGAAACACTATAATTTCATTAATAAAAGGTATTCATTCTCTAGGAATAACTTGAAAACAGGTTTCTAAATTTTTAATCATATGGAGTAAACTGACAGAAGAAGCAAATGTCAAGTTTCTATATATTTGACATTTTGCATCTGTCAAATTGAGTGTAATTGTATGGGGATGACACATTGACATCTGTCAGTTTACTTTACATGATTATGAATCACGCGACAGTGGCGCCACCGCGACGGCGAGGGACGCGCGGACGTCGCGTCGCGGGGGCACCCAAATATTATTGGCCAGCGTAAATAGCATAGTAACTGGCCGGGGTACACAATAAAGTATCTAATATAGATCGGTAGGTCCTGTGACTGTCCTAGTCAAAAACAAAAATGCTCTCATCCTGATGACCAGAAGACGCTGTCGATTTAGCTGGAACAATCAAGAACTCTCCCTGGCACTACACCTGAAGCCAACATACCATCTTGTTTCTTTGGTCTCTTCTGATACCCGGCCCAGTTTATAGGTGTACACATCAGCCCAACCCTTTAGAGTGGCTTTATACTCGGCCCAACCCAACACCGGGTCATCGTAGGGTACAATTAATACGTAACTATAGCGCGTGGTTGTTATATTATACTAGCAGCCGCCCACGACTTTGTCCGCGTGGAAAAGTAACTTTTTACCCCCCTTTTAACCCCTTACAACCCCCTTTTCGCAATAAAAAGTAGCCTATGTTCTTTCTCAGGGTCTAGATCATCTGTATACCAAATTTCATTTAAATCTGTTCAGTAGTTTTGGCGTGAAAGAGTAACAGACAGACAGAGTTACTTTCGCATATATAATATTTACCCCCCTTTTAACCCCTTACAACCCCCTTTTCGCAATAAAAAGTAGCCTATGTTCTTTCTCAGGGTCTAGATCATCTGTATACCAAATTTCACTTAAATCCGTTCAGTAGTTTTGGCGTGAAAGAGTAACAGACAGACAGACAGACAGACAGACAGAGTTACTTTCGCATTTATAATATTAGTTAGGATTAGTTAGGATTAAGTATGTAAGACATTTTATTGCAATATTTTTTACGTAGTATGGCTTTTATGCTTGTCTGTTAATCAGGCTTCTTAATTAGCCGTAGGAACTTCTTGATTTACCCAAAAAAGTAAATCATTATCAACAATGTTCTATGCTCAGCTCAAAAACTGATTTACTTTTTATTTTTTTTTGACGAATCAAGAAAATTCCATCGATGATGAAAATTTGTACTTACCTACCTACTCTTTTTTTTAATTTCTTTTCATCTTTTTCTTATTCTTCTTACTCCGATGGCTTAACGACCCAAAATAAGTCTTGGCCTCCGATATACCTATTGTCATTTGTCTCGGTCTTGTACAGCTTAATTATCGCCAATCTGCTTTCGTTTCCTACATCCCGCCATCGGTAGCGTGGGCGCCCCACTGGCCGACGACGTAGGTTGCCCAAGTTATGCCCTATTGGCGCCCCAATCTGATAAGCTTACCATTATTTTAATGTGATGAAAATACTGGATTAAAAGCAATTAATGGCAATGTTACGTAAAAATATTGTAATAAAATGTTTTACTTACTTTTTAATATACGAAGCCAGTTTATGCACGTTAATAAAAATATGAATAAAAAACTAGGCAGTTGCGATTTTTTTTGACGCGGAGAGTAGTAATTGGATTTAAATTATAAAAATGCCAAATAGCGCTCTTTTGCTCACTATTATCTACAAATTCTATGATCGAAGTTATAAACTGCAAAAACGTTTAATTTAACAACAAAGCTAGGTTGCCATGGTGAGGCAATTTCCGTCGCTTAACAACAATAACGCGTATTATCTCGAAACAATGGACGCTTGCGCGACTGACTTTCTAAACTACGGCCATGTTTGTTTGTTGACGGCCATTTTGATTTTGCAGTTTTTTTTTATACTAGAGGCGGCAAACGAGCAAGCGGGTCACCTGCTGGTAAGTAATCACCGCTGCCCATGAACATCTTCGAGATCAGAGGTCGCTGATGCGTTGCCGGCCTTTGAAGAAGGAGTACGCTCGTTTCTTGAAGGCCCCCTAAGTCATAGCCGTCAGGAAATACTGCCGCAGCTAAACTATTCCACAAGACTGAGGTTCGCGGGAGAAAATTCCTCGAAAAACGCACAGTGCTAGATCGCCAACCATCAAGATGATGATGAGTTTACCCGTAAATACTAAATTCTTAGATTAAATTAAAGCTTTTGCCCGCGGCTCTGAACGCCCCCCCCCCCCCCTATACCTAAAGTGGGGGGGTTAGAAAGGGTAAAAAATAGCCTTTGTTACTCTCCATCCCTTCAACTAACTCCACTTAAAAAATCACGTCATTCGTCGCTCTTTTTGCCGTGAAAGAAAGACAAACATACAAACAGACAGACATACTTTCCCATTTCTAATATTAGTACCATGGATTATGTTATCGGTATGAGTCACCTGAATTATGACGTTTTGGATCACACTACAGGCCTACATATTCACTGAAGGGCAGACGAACAGACGGATCACCTGATGGTAAGCGAATACCGCCGCCCATGGACACCCAACACCAGAGGGGTCGCAAGTGCGCTGCCGACCTTTTAAGAAGGAATACGCTCGCTTTTTGAAGGTTTGCAGGTCGTATCGGTCCGGAAATACCGCTGGTGACAGTTCATTCCATTGTTTTGTAGTACGAGGCAGAAAGTTTCTTAAGAAACGCACAATAGGGTAGTTGACTAATATCGATGTAGTAAAAAATATTGATACTTTACCAAAATATTGGTAAATAAGAACCAATAGCCTAAATTTTCAGTTAAAAATATAACGTCTAGCTGGTTTTGAGAGCATTCAAAGTTTCATGGGCAAGTCCATTTTTAAAGTTTATAATATTATAAAAATAATTATATCATTGAACTACCCACACATTAAACACAAACTTTTATTATAAAACTATGTACATAAACGAAACATTTGATATAGCTACCAAACAAAATTTGCTAGACGCGCATACAAGATACGAGCGTGTGACGTCACATGTTAGTAGCCATTTGTATAGAGCGTTTTTGGGCCCGCGTAAACTATCTCAGGTAATTCAAATCAGAATCAAATAATTCTTTCAACAATGTTTCGTTAATAGAGGGGTCTTTTGATTAAACACATAAAAAAAAAATAGTCAAATACCCTATTGAAGATTGCCAAGCACAAGTCATAACAAACAAACCCTTTTGTAACGTGGTATTTCTGTACCAAAACTGCTTATTTAACACATGCGAGTCGACACAGATTTCCCTTCACAAATCTATCATAACATCAAACAATTTCATATTTCCTCTAATTATAGGACCAGTCGTCACGCCTATTATTCATTATCCAAATTAAATCAGTTATAGTGGTTCTTTATGATTCCCTAAATGTGTTCCTCATAACAAAGGTAAAATAATGCAAAATAAAAAAAAAAATGTCAAATCGGGCATCCATACTAATATTATAAATGCGAAAGTAACTCTGTCTGTCTGCTACTCTTTCACGCCAAAACTACTCAACGGATTTGAATGAAACTTGGTATAGGTAGGGGGTATAGTCTATGTCTAGAACACTCTAGACCCTGAGAAAGGACATAGGCTACTTTTTATTGCGAAAAGGGGGTTGTAAGGGGTTGAAAGGGGGGTAAAAAGTTACTTTTCTACGCGGACGGAGTCGCGGGCGGCCGCTAGTGATAAATAAATAAATAAATTGAGACAACATCACATACATTGTCCTGGCCCCCAAACTAAGGTTTTTCCTTGTGCTATGGAAACCAGAAACAACGAAGGTACTACAAACACCCAGACCCAACAAAAATATCTGTTACATCAACAAACATTTGTGTTGATGCAGGGAATCGAACCCACGACCCTTACGTCTCAACCGGCGCTCAAACCATTGCGCTAAACGGGTCGTCAATGAATTCAATGATAGATGACTAGCTTTTGTCCGCGACTTCGTTCGCGTGGACTTCAGGTTCGTAGAAACCTCAAAAATTTTAGCCTATGTGTTATTCTGATGTATAAGCTATATTATTGTGGTAGAGTTTCATTCAAATCCATTCAGTAGTTTTTACGTGAAAGAGTAACAAACATCCATACTTCCTTACAAACTTTCGCCTTTATAATAGTAATAGGATAGAACGGCCCGACTATAGGTAGTAGGTATACGATGCACGATATATGATTCAGGGTGTATCATAAACGTTATCAAATTCGTCATCAGACCACCATTGTGCAATAATAATATTATGAAAGATAAGATAAATGGGAAAAAAAACCCCTTACTAAACCCCCTTTTCGCAATAAAAAGTAGTCTATGTCCTTTCTCAGGGTCTAGACATAGACTATACCCCCTACCTATACCAAGTTTCATTCAAATCCGTTCAGTAGTTTTGGCGTGAAAGAGTAACAGAGTTACTTTCGCATTTTTACAATATTAGAATTCTCATGCAACAAAACCTTTAACTATTACTAGTGGCCCGCCCACACTTCGCTTCGGGAACGTAATTCAGAAATGTACCAATAGATGGCGCTGTGTCCAATTACATCGCGCAAGCGTTTCGTGTTTTCGGTTTACCTTATAAGCCTTGTCATTGTCTATAGAAGTTATCTCTTTATAAAAAGTATAGAAGATATAGATAAACTTTGACATCTGACAGGTTTTGAATATTAGTTTCATAACAAATTCATTTAAATAATTTATAAAACGGCCAGTTACGATTAACTTTTGATAAGAGGTTACCGTAAGATAAGCGAGCCATTTTATCGCGTTAACTCACTGTTAGTTGCAAAACTGACATGTTAGGTAGTATTATTTATCAATTTTAGTTCTTGTGTTAGCAGTATGGGGAAATTTAGTTCAAGTCTGATGGGGTTGTGTCTTAACTTCAGGCAGTGATTCTTTCTATAAAATTTATGAAAATTAAGTTAAGAGGCAGCTAAAACACATCTATTAAAGAATTTAATTAGAGTATTTTTTATTATTAGGTAAGAGTAATAATAAGACATGAAAATAGTATGGGGAAATTTAGTACAGAATGTCACGCATTGGGTTATTACAAGTATTACAACACTAATTAATATTAGCTAATATTTACTATTATTGAAAACTTACTAAAATTTAAACTAAATTATGTTTGAGCCACAGATTTATAAAAATGACTACTAATGATATCAGTTTTATGAAGATCAAAATCTCCAGCTAACTAAAAAGTTTGGGGTTATTAGAGATTAAAGAAACAGTTTTTTTTTCAGAGATTTAAATCTGTTTTTTTGCATTCTCTTTAATTTAGTAAGAACTAGGTATTTATTAAATGATTTCTTTTGAATCCTCAATTTTAATATATGACTTAGAAAACTTCAGACTGGCCTGTCAAAAAATGATTTAGCAGTATTTAGTTAAGATGAACAAAACTTTGCCTAAGTCATTATTATGTACAGACATCAAAATAATTAAATGTGTGTAGGGAAAAAATAACTGTGGGTGAATGTATTGTCGAAATTTATTTGAGTGTAATGTATGAACTCACCAATCCATATTGCAGTATTTTTCTTGAACATCTTGCTTCCTATGTTTGCTTGAATCAATGTAGTAGAATATTTACTTCGGTTTGCTTGATTTTGCTTCGTTCATCTTGATTTCATCAAGTATCTGTTAGCTTGAGATAGCCAAAGCGCTACAAATCTTGCAGTAGCTTATATCTTGAGCTGAAAGAAAATTTTGCTCACCTCGAGAAGAGTACTGAGCAGAGACGTAGCATTTCAAGAAACTTTGAACCATTTGTCGGGCTCCGAAGAGCCCTGGGACGGGACGGGATAGAAGGATGGGACAGGGTGGGACAGGGAACGCTGCGGACAGTCCACGGGCGGCGGTGGTCGCCGCCGCACCACCATCTTCACTTAAAAGTAATCGATACAAACTAATTATAAAAAACTTGTAAATTCTTCATATTTTCTCGTTTTTTTGTACATCACAGAAGCTCCTTTAGTCCTGACCGCAGCTGAGATCAATATTCTCTCTGTACAAACGTATATAATCTTCAATCTTTAACAGTCGGCTTTTAGAATCACCGTATCGTAAGATTTTAGAGCTACAACTAGATTTAAGAACGTCGGGCCTCGCCATATTACAAATTTATTTTTTTTAAAGCTCTGTCGACGGCGAGGTGGCGTCTCGCGGAATGAGACTGGAAGTGCGCTCGCCGAGGCGGGCCCGACGCCGACAAATAAAATACATTGGTCTCGACAATCGATAAATAAACGATACGACTAGGGGCCACAGCCCGGCCCGGCGGATCGAGCCTCGCCTCTACACTAGTACAAAATATAATAATAACGCTTCATTTATAAAAGAAATGCAACGTCGTGTGCCTTGCAACAACAAGACTTGGCCGTACCAACAATAATAATAGAAATGGCGGCGCGGCGCTCGCTCCACGGCCGCTTACAAAATATTTTTTTAAACTTAAGTAGAGATACATCAGTCGAATTTCAACTTAACCTTCTTGAATACGGCCGTGGAGCGGGCGAGGGAGGCGCCGGCCGCTTGGCGCTGCAAGGCGGCGAGGGGCGGAGCGCCGGGCTGCGCCGCGGTCCGCCGCCGCCAAGCCAACCCGAACCCCCTCATTTTTTTGTGTTTTTCTCTTTTTTAAAACGGGGGCGAGCGGCGGGGCGACGGCGGGCCGAGGCTGTCTGCACTTAACTACTAAAATTTTCACAAAATAATACCCTACTAACGTCGGAATTTAATCTTCGCCAGGGCGGCGTCGTGGAGTAAACAGACTTCTAACATCACAAACTTTGAAATAAAACCACGACGACGCCTTGAGCGAGATGACGCGCATCGCGTTACGAAATAAAAAACTTAGCACGATAGACGACGAGGGCGCCCCCCGGGAGCCCGGGCTGCGTCCCCGACACTAACACTAGAGTCCGTACGCGTGGGGCGGCGGCGTAGGCCTACGCTGTCACGTTCAGGAGTAGCTTTAGAGTGTGCGCGCGGTCGGGCTCTGGTCTGCAGCGGCCCTCGCGGCGCCAGTGCGTGGGCGGCGGAGGCAGCGCGGCGGCGGCGGGGGCTGCGCCCCACTTCGAGCCCGCGTAGCGCTCCTCGCGCCGGTCTCGCTCGCGTCGAGCGCCCAGCACGGGCAGCGGAGTCCGCACCACCCGGCGGCGGCCCCTAGGCGGCTGCCCCTGGCTGTTCATTCTTACTCCACGCGTCGGTTTCACAGTTCACTTATCACTTTAGCGGTAGCACGGCGGCGGAGCAGAGCGCACTAACTGATCACAAAATGGACGCCACGATTCGCGGATTGATGTTGGAAATTGTAACCGCCGTATCTCGGCCTCGAACCGCTGTCGATCTACGGATGACACGTCGAAACACACCACTGCTTTACTTTCACGACTTCGAGTCGGCGGTCGCGCTGCTAGCTCCGGTGATAATCGATTTTTAGAACGTAATACGGACGCCACCTCTCCATTATTCACACCTTCACCTCTCGATTTCGACTACGTGACGTCGGCGGCGCTCGCGGTATTTATACCGCAATGGCGGCTGCGCGGTGAACCTGCGCGGTGGGGATGTAAAGCTAGTAACGCATGGTATTATTTTTTCTACGTAAATAATTTATTTACATTGGAGGTTTTATCCTTTTTAAGCACACTATGGTATTTTTTGAGTTAATAGGTATTTACATTTGGTTGAGCTAATAAGAATAAAGTACAAGTAGAAGATATAGGTATATTTGTAATGTGAGTTGAATTAAACTGAATAAGGAAATTTTCATTTTTGTAATGCATTTAGATTCGTAGATATTTTCGTGCAAAAGAATATAATAATAAATAAGGAATTTTATATAAGCGATCGTGTAGTTTAATGGTAAATATTTATCACGGAGAAACCGTTTATTATTAGGTAATATGACTTCTCGTTTGCTTCTTCTCGTTGGTATACTACAACATTTGTCATCAAATCAAGTGTAATTATTTCAAAAAACCTTATGTATGAAGACATCATTGAACACATTTTCTTGTAAAAGTGAGAAACTTTAGAAAAAAACATTAAGAAATGTAATATTTGAATGAAATATCTAATTATTATTTTCGTGACTGGATTGATGGTGGGTAATAACTCTGTTATATTAGTTCGACTGCAGCATTGGGTTTTTTATGTGATAGGTAGAAGATAATCTTCAAGAAAAAAAGTTTCTGACAAAAACACTTTAATTTGTGCTATAATGAAAATAAATTGCGACTTGCGACGACAAAGGTTTTATTTTGATATTCTGAAGCATAATGTAGTTTATAAAAAAATATAGCAATAAAGCAATTAAAGCCCAATTCCAAACAAAACCTTCGATAAATAAAATATTTTTGCGTTTACGTCAATTATATAATTACACACCCATTTTTTATAAAATATTATGTACATATACTACTATGTATATAATATTTTCTTACAGAATAATCTTCACATTTAAGTATAATATGAACAGCGTAATCATGTGGCACTAATAATAAATAAAAATAACATAATATTATTTAAAACAACTGTACTCTCGTTCTTTCGTTCCTGATCACTTTTGTATGAGATTTTTTTTAATTATTGTATCCTATGTTTCTAACATAATGTTCATATTCAAGTATAAATGAAATTCAAATTGTTTCAGATAGGTACCTAAAAATAATTATTAATAATAATATCAGAAATTTTATAACAGACTTATTTAGATATCGAAATTACAAAAGCTTTGTAAGTTCTTAATTTTATTCCTAGTAAGCATTAACAACCTAATTAAAAATAACACGCAAAATCTTTGAAGAACACGTGTAATTTTTTCTTAATACTGATTCATTGCAAAAAAGATGACAGTGATGACACACTAATCCCTGATTACCATTTCTGTTAAGAACTTTCATTAAGAAATATTTATGACTTCATAAAGAGAGCATGTGGCATTTTTGATTAGGAATAACCTGATGTGATTATCTTTGACTCATCCGTCCAAATGAATTGTTAACTACTTGGTAAGCTCTGAAGAATGATCAATCATTATTATCATGTAATAAACGTGACTTAATGTTTCAAGTCACCATTTTACTAATGTAATTTGAACAGACAAAATTGAGAGAGAGACAATAAATTGTTTTTTTCTTAACTCTACTCAATTTCATCTGTTTACCAACTTTACAATTTTTTCTCGATTAATAACGGGTATTTTTTATTTCTTATTTGTATTGTTTACCTGCCGTACCAACAATGATATACATTTCTGGTTATATTTATAAAAAAAATAAACCTGTAAAACATTAAAAAAATACTCCTGGAAAAGAGTAAAACCGCGGGATCAAATCTAGCTAACAAATACGTGACACTTATTTTATTCTCATGCGTTGTTAGCTTTACAATGAACGGAGCTCGACCGATCAGTGCTAGGCAACATTGAAAAAAAAAACTTGAACGAAAACAAGGAGGTTGATTCATACCCGACCAAATTGTATAGCCCGCTATACAAAGATTGTGCGTACGTTACTATGGATTTCGAATTAAGTTGCGTAATACATAGCAAAATGGCTGCCTCATGTTATTTTGGTTTCAGATAATCATTTGTTTGTTTCTATTCAGCTCATTTTGTAGTTATCAATGCTAATATAATGTAGCTTATTATGTTAAGTAGGTCTGCGTCGCTTCAACGATTTCTCTACTGCGCAATTTCATACATAACAGAGTAAAGTTAGTAACTTCCTCGCCATATCGCTACGTCATGTTAGGTATTATAATAAGTAGGCATTCTACTAAAACAGGCCATTTGAACTACGCTGAACATTGTAAACAAAGTCATAAAACAACGCAGTATGGTAGGTAGGTACAGTGAAGTAGTTTACATTGTTAGGTAAGTAAATAATAGGTGCCCTATTTTGTTAAAATTTAGGTTGTTAGTTGTTAGGTAAGTTCACGGATCTATAAAAAAGACAACAGGCTGTTTCAAGGTCTTCTATCTATTAATCTATAGGTAGCTAGGTGGGTATAGGGTATAGGTAAATGGAGGAGCTACCTACGGTTACCAAGATTCATTCCTTTCTTTTACTGGTTAATAAGTAGGTACTTAGGTATAGACCAAGATATGTAGATAGGTAGATAGATATTCTTTATTGCACAGAAATAGAATACATTAGTGAAACAACAGCTGCTATAGACAGTACAATAAGGCGGTCTTATCGCTTGTAGCGATTTCTTCCAGACAACCTTAAGGTAGAGGAGAGAAAACTGCGTGTTGGCAAATGTGCCATTTACAAATATAAAATATCTTTGGTACAGGACATCTTTAAATCATTACTAAAGTATCTAATACGTACTTAAAGGTTTCTTTTACGTCCGTGCCTTAGGCTTCTAGAAATCGTTAGATGTAAGTAACATGAATTTCTTCTCTGAACAGAGTGGTGGTAAATAAGTTAACCTAACTGCCATGTTCGACGTAATGTTAAATAATTATATAAATGTATAATCTGTGGTCATGTTAAAATTACACAAAATACCTACCTATACTTCGTAGGTACGCGTCGAGTTAGTTACCGTCTTATTTTGGACAATCCATCTATTATATTTTTATAAATTGTAGCCTATGTGTTATTCTGATGTATAAGCTTTATTATTGTAGTTTCATTAAAATCTATTCAGTAGTTTTGGCGTGATAGGTAGAGAAGCAAACATCCATCTGATCCATCGAAACTTACAAACTTTCACGTTTTTAAATTATTACTTACCTAGGTATAATGGGATTTTTTCTATTTTTTTATGGTTGATTCGTTAAAAGCGTTGTAATTCTACAGCTGTAGCTATACTACCCACATACAAGGCTTAGGTAGGTAGGTATGCTATTTACGCTCGCGTATTACTCTGCTGTGAAATCGTATGTTTACTGTGAGCTAAAAATATAAAAATAGTTTGTTTTCCTTAGGTCAGGAATCGGACGCAGTGTTAGGTCACGTAGGCGGCATGCATCAACCATAGGTAGTACCTACTTACTTAACTATAGACGATGAAAATACGTAGTACCTACAGTAATGTGAACTTAAGGAAAAGTAAGCATGAAATACGTAAGATAGATAAAACGTTGTCTTATTTACACACTATTGTTTGCATGATTCACCTAATAGATCCAGGGATCTATCTATCTATAGTTAGATAAAACTTATGGGGTTCGTTAGATTGAAAGTATACAGTACACAAACCCACCTATGTGTACAGTATGTAACCGATAATGTACAGACAGCCACACATCAGGTTACCACAATCTGTCAAATTTCCTCAACAGATTTTCAACCTAATAAGTTTGACAGTAAGATCAGAGTCGATTGAAGAAATTTGACAGATTGTAGTAACCTGATGTGCGGCTGTCAGTACCTACAGAAAATATACGCCTATAATAATCTACCCGGTTCAGGATTACACCAGTGCTGGAGAGCACCAGTGGCAAGATGTATAAGCCACACTTGTTACCACAACCTGTCAAAATTTCTCAATCGATGTTCAACCTATACGTGTATGGTATGACAGTAAGATGGGAGTTTGGATGGAAGCGAAGGCAAACGAGCAAGGTGGTCCATGATGGTAATGGTAAGTGAACACCGCCGCCCATAGACATCATCCTACACCAGAAGGCGTAGTTGCGGAGCGTTGCCGGCCTTTGGAAGGGTATAGGCTCGTTTCTTGAAGATGGATGTCCACTACCGATTGAAGAAAATTTGACAGTTTTGTATACTTTGATGTGTGAGGTACCTATACTTACCACTTATTCAGTAGTTTTGGCGTGAAAGAGTAACAGACAGACAGAGTTACTTTCGCATTTATAATATTACTAGCGGCCGCCCGCGACTTCGTCCGCGTGGAAAAGTAACTTTTTACCCCCCTTTTAACCCCTTACAACCCCTTTTTAGCAATAAAAAGTAGCCTATGTTCTTTCTCAGGGTCTAGATCATCTGTATACCAAATTTCATTTAAATCTGTTCAGTAGTTTTGGCGTGAAAGAGTAACAGACAGACAGAGTTACTTTCGCATTTATAATATTACTAGCGGCCGCCCGCGACTTCGTCCGCGTGGAAAAGTAACTTTTTACCCCCCTTTTAACCCCTTACAACCCCTTTTTAGCAATAAAAAGTAGCCTATGTCCTTTCTCAGGGTCTAGATCATCTGTATACCAAATTTCATTTAAATCCGTTCAGTAGTTTTGGCGTGAAAGAGTAACAGACATACAGACAGACAGACAGACAGACAGAGTTACTTTCGCATTTATAATATTAGTATAGATTTATAATATTAGTAGAGATCGCTATTAGCGATAAGGCCGCCGATATTGTATTTAGAAATTACTATTAGCATTAAGTTCTATTATGTGTTGTGCAATAAAGAGTATCTATCTATCTATCTATCTATTCCTATTTTTTTTGTGTGACTACCATTCCAGTAAGCAAGGAGGGAGGTAGGTACTTATCCCTCCTTCCTCTCGCAGCGCGCAGGTCTGCTCGCCCACGCGATATTCAATAGTATGAACACAAACAGTATAATACTGTCTATTTTCGGCCGACGCGACGCAAGGAGAAAGGGTCGCACATAACATTTGTAACCTACCTACTTGGTGTGAAATAATTCATACGAACGTTTAAACAGGGCGTAGGTATCTAAGTATTGAATAGAATAGGTAAGTAGAAAAAGTTTATTCGGCACCAAAAGTCCCTAGGGTGTACACTGCCTACGTCATATAATTCCTTATACTTACCTAGGTATTATACACGGACCTATTATAGTTCTTTTTCTTTTAAATAAATGCCCAGACTATCACACCAATCAACTAGGTCTCAAACTAATCCTAACTAATATTATAAATGCGAAAGTAACTCTGTCTGTCTGTTACTCTTTCACGCCAAAATTACTGAACGGATTTAAATGAAATTTGGTATACAGATGGTCTAGACCCTGAGAAAGAACATAGGCTACTTTTTATTGCGAAAAGGGGATTGTAGGGGTTAAAAGGGGGGTAAAAACTTGGACGAAGTCGCGGGCGGCCGCTAGTTCAATCTAGCTGGTCTTCAGGGGATACCTTCTGTATTTTTTACAGATCATATTAAACAGAACGCCCCATTGGTCTATTGGTTTAAGTACCGGGCCGTGATCTCGGGATCCCGGGTTCGATTCCCGGGTCGAGCAAAAGTATGTTTCGAATTTTTCGAACATAGCTCGGGTTTGTGATCACCAATCCGCATTAGGCAAGCGTGGAGATTAAGCCTAATCCCATCATAGGAGCGATAACTTGATTTCTGTGATGGAGGCCTTTGCCCTGCAGTGGGACAGTAAATAGGCTGATACCTACTTTACTTTTTAAACAGGTAGGTGTTTCATCAGAATACAGGTGTTTTTTGATGTGAGATGTCAAAAAGTCACTTTAAAAAGCTAATGACATTGAAGTTGGACCTCAAACAGTACGCCATCTAGCGTATTTTTCACACACATTTAAAGAACCGTATTAAAATGCTATTTTTATTGCTTCTGGCTTATCCCCTCACCCCTTCATCTGAGCGATTGGCACCCCTCATTTTGTCGTGTGTCATTCACCCCACTAACCAGTTGGTCCACTACACCGGTCTAGCCGTATTGATAAGAGACCCCATGGGTCCAATGTTTTATGGCACAGCTGGAGAAACAACGGCAGGGAAAGTTTAAATAAAAAATTCACACAACAGCTCATATTTTGACCTGACTCCGTACTAAGTAGCTTAAGCACTTGTGTTACAGATATCAGACAACAGAGGATCACATACTTACTTAAATATTAAACTTAATAATACACCCAGTTAGTGAATAAAGAATATAGTCTACGGCAGGAAAGTGTAGTATGACCTTGAGTGCGCAGAAACCAATTTTCATAGAAAGTCTTCTTTTTTACAAGTGCGCAAAATGACGGTCATCGCTATACTTTCGTGCCTCCAGCTATACAAGTTTCATAACACGGATGTTTGTGTCCAGGGAACCGAACCCACGTCCTTTTGGCTATGTTGTAGAGTCACTACCAAATGCGCCAACCGGTCAGCCAATCCAGTTATCCGTAGGAGAGCCTCGCTTCGGCATGAAAGGTACCTACAGTTGATCAGAGTATACGATGGCTTTTTTAAGTGATTAAGTACATAATTATGACATCATTAAATAGGGTATCGCAATTAGAATTAAAATTAAGGTAAGGTAATTAATATTACCATTACGTGCAAGTTTATGAGATGTTTCATCATTAAGGTTCACTGGATAAAAACGTTTATAATCAAAATAAGTGGCAGTCGAGCAGACGGATCACCTGATGGTAAATTGTCGCCACCCATAGACACCAACGACACCATTACGTGACGTAGTAGTAAGACCAGATAATGCTTACACAAATGCAAGCCAGAGTTGTATTCTGTTCTGTCTATGTTATACTGTGGCTCCGTCTGAGGACCTATCCATTGGCTTCGTACCCGCAGCAATCTCGTTACAATGTACCCCTATGCTAGGCTAGGGGTAAAACAAACTAGATGTTATAATTTAACGAACATTAAACGTTGCAAGGCCCTCAGAGACATTTATGGCTATAGGAACGCCCCGATATTGGCTAAGCTTAAAGTACCTATACTCTGATTCATAATCATGTAAAGTAAACTGACAGATGAAAATATTTTTTTTATGCATTTTGACATTTTGCATGTGTCAAATTGAGTGATAATGTATGGGGATGACACATTGACATCTGCCAGTTTACTTTACATGATTATGAATCAGAGTATAGGTAATAGCTGCTGGCAGCATGAAAGAATAGCGATGACCGTTAGTTTGCGCACTTGTAAAAAAGAAGACTTTCTACTAAAATTGGTTGCGCAATCAAGGTCATCGCTATTGTTTAATGCCGCAGACTATACCGGGCTGTGATCTCGGGGTCCCTGGTTCGATGGGCGGCGGTCGCTGACCATCGGGTGATCCGTCTGCTCGTCTGCCACCTTTCACATAAAATAAAATAAAAACAATCACTCAAAAATGGGCCGCTTTGCGCGAGGTGTGACGTCACACTTCTCTGAGTGCTGTTTAAAGCAATGAGTTAGGATGGTTTAAAGTCACGTGATTAATTATGTAATTTTGCGGATTTCATTTTCAAATTATTTTAATAAAAAAGTTGTTTTTTTTATTACTACATATCATGATTAATCATTAGAAACTCTTAGCCATCCGATTCATTCTAAGTGGAAACGAGCCTATTATAAAAAGATAACTTCTATAGACAACGAAAAGGCTTAGGTAGGTTATAGGTAAACCGAAAACACGAAACGCTTGCGCGATGTAATTGAGCACAGCGCCGTCTATTGGTTCATTTCTGAATTACGTTCCCGAAGCGAAGTGAGGACGGGCCACTAATTAGTTTATAATTAGCCGATTATATCGGCCTCTTTTATTCCTTTTTAGCAATACATTTATTTTTTAGTCGCCCTCGCACTTTCAGCTTTTTCTTGCCATTACTAAATGTCTGAGACTGCTTGAAGGCACAGATACGATACTCTGTGATAAAGGGCCTCAGCTGTTTGAATTTCGAACCTGTTCCACTTATGTGGGTTAAAAAAACATGACTGTATAACAGCTGACGTCTTCGTCTGCTCTTGAGGTTTTTTGACTACCCATCCCTTTCTTTTTGGGTGGTGCGAGTGAGAGATTCGAGGGTGTTGGAGGTTGTTTTTTTTTGTTAATGTTTACGTTATGGAATGCACGGGGCAGCCTCTCAATGTATGGGTTCCACCTGGCGGGGAATCCGGTGGGCTTTTTATCCCATTATTTCTTGGAATAAGAAATAATGGGATAAAAGCGGCCCCTGTGCTGTGTTTCGCCGAGTGAGTGAGGGTACCGGAGGCCCACCCGGGGGGAAAGGGGATAAAAGGTTGGCAGCGCACCTGTAACTCCACTGGTGTTGCAAGTGTCCATGAGCGGCGGCAATTGCTTACCATCAGGTGATCCGCCTGCTCGTCTGCTACCTATGACATAAAAAAAAAAAAAAAATAATCGGAGTCTTTGTTGGGGTCTTTGTTATGTGATAGGTGGCAGACGAGCAGACGGATCACCTGATGGTAAGCGATTGCCGCCGCCGGAGTCACAAGTTCGCTGCCAAGCTTTTAAAGCCCTTTCCTACCTATTGGGCCTCCCGAACTCTCACTTACTCGGCGAAACAGCACTTCACGATGGTCTTCTGTGAGGCCGTGGTATCACTCCGGTCAAGTCGCCCCATTCATGTTGAAGCGTGGCTCTCCCACGGATAAAATCTAAAAGTTTTTTCTTAGATAAGTATTTGGGTCATTCTTCGAGATGTAACTTTTGTGGCAGTGGTCACCACCAATAAGTTTGTATTCTTGCGAAATTAACAATATGGTAGGTATAAGAAATAAGAATCTTAAAATATACCTATGTACCGATCACCATTATGTTTCGCCGAGTGAGTGAGGGTACCGGAAGCCCACCCGGTGGGAAGGGGATAAAAGGTTGGCAGCGCACTTGTAATACCACTGGTGTTGCAAGTGTCCATGAGCGGCGGCAATTGCTTACCATCAGGTGTTCCGCCTGCTCGTCTGCTACCTATCACATAAAAAAAAATTAAAGGACTTTCCATAAATTAAACAGTCGTGTCTACTCGTATCTTAAAATTTTGGAGCCAATTTTACAGAAATAACGGATTTTATGACTATCACGATAGTTAAATGTCGAATAATAATAAGCCATTTACGTCATCCTGACGAAATGGCAAGATACGAATGTTTTTTCCGCTGCAACCTAATCTTATCTGTGGGGATTTAAATCTAAAACCTACCAAAATAAACACATTCCTCAAAGACATTGCAAAAAGGAGCCAAGTGAAGACAATTTTGTTATCTTCTATACTAGGTATTGTGAGCTACGGGAATGGACTGCATGATGAAATAAATAATAGACTTAAATAGTAAATAAAAGTATAATGAAAAATCGACAAACCACCGTTAGACTACAATGACAGATGACAAGAAAACACCGAAAACGGACACACCGTTTTCTTCTTATAAATAAAGTGGCTTTCTAACCAGCCTGTAGTCGACAGGTATTAAAAGAAGTAAATTCTATATACTAGGCAACGACTATCCTTTATAAACGAAAAAAAAAAACACTTGCGCAATTTAATGGATGCCCAGCGCCATCTATCGGTTAAGATTGTTATTAATACAGTGTGTAATAGTTATCTTTAACCACGTCTTCTATGACACATTCTGAACAACATCTAGTTCTAAGACTTTAAAAAAAATCCATAAAAAAATGACAACTCCTCCGAATGAAGAGTTGTTCATTTTGTTTTGAGAAGCGAAAACTATTTCGACGAATTTTTAAAAAGTTGTAAGTAAATCAAAACTGTTGTTCAAAACTGATTGGTTGAAGACGTGGAAGGATGAAGATGTTCACAGATACAAACGCACCCACAGGCCCGCAACCATTACAACTCTACATTCATCATTATACCATTGACTTAAATCTTTCCTATCTCATTGCATTATACCGATGTATAGTGCCTACAACAAAGCTGAATTCGCAACCCAATCTTTCTTACTTACCCATCCCTTTTACACGCACACGCGTTAGTCCTGGTTAGTCCTTCTTGTAGTCAAGAATGATTAAGTAACCACCCATTTTTTTATTTATTGTTTTACCTACTTGACATTATCGAAGTTAGGTAAGTTAAAAAACACAAATAAATACAAAAGCCAGCTCTTTAAGCAAAAACTAAGATGAAAACAAAACAATTTTGTCTAATTAAAAATTATAATCAAATGTTTAACATTCAGACTTTATCAAGAGTAACCTCGTCACACTTTTAAACAAAGAAAAACAGACAATTCATCAAAGGAAATGACATTTATTATTCCTTTATCAAATGTTTTTTTTAATGAATCAGTGATTATGATAATGCTATCTTAAAACCAAGTACTTTATGTTACTTACGTCATTTATTTGCAAATTGGAAAACACTAGCCTATGTAGAATACTGTTTTTCATTTACTTATCTAATATGTAAAGTCAATAACCTAAAATGTACATAATAAATATTATCACAATGTTGCAGATTACATAATCATTCCTTTCTTGTAAACAATGGACGTCATTTTATGAAGAAAGGTGAACTTTTAATGTTATCTCCAAGCGAGAAACTGAGAAGTTATTGTGTGCTATAAATTGCATATTTACCATATTTACTGGAATAATAAACATCCTTCAGTGAACACACTGATAAACTTATCATTGAACTATGATAATAAAGGTCACGTTTTTAGATCATAACTAAAAACATAACTGAAAAAACAACCTGCGCTGCTGTTGTGTGTTTCGTCGAGTGAGTGAGGGTGCCGGAGGCCCAATTGGGGGTAGTTGTCAGCGCTCAACTGGTGTTGGTGTCTATGGGCGGCGGCAATCGCTTACCAGCAGATAATCCTTCTGCTCGATAAAATAAAACAATCACTCCACTGTCTCGTTTCATCCTAAAGTGTAATTAATTAAGCATAAATAAATAAATAATTCCCGTGTGCGTCTTCAGCTGTCGCGTTGGACCCCGGATGGCTTTGCTTTTAGTCATGATTTGGGGAGTCTGGTACTGAACTATAATAGGTACAGTCAGCCACACATCAGGTTACCACAAACTGTCAAATTTCCTCAGTTGATATTCAACCTAACGTGTATGTCAGTAAGGTGAGAGTCGATTGAAGAAATTTGACAGTTTTGCATACTTTGATGTGTACAATGAAGCTACCTACGGACGTCTGAACTTCGCACGCAACCCTTGTCAAGGGGACCAGACTAATCATGGGTTACACGGTTCAGAAACGATCCTAGACGTGCAGGTTTCTTCATAGTGTTTTCCCTCATGCCGAGCTAATGGTAGAAATATGCACAAATAACGGCCATAGACACTTAGGTTTATTTAAGTGTTCCTGTGGCTTTTAGCACGTAATAATATGTGAGCTGATTGTTTTTAAACCCTTCCCTCACTCATTATTTATAGTGAATAAAATTTTATATCGTATATGATTTATATGATTCACACGAAACACCGCGTGAGCGCTGCCGCCAGCTTTGCGTGATACCACTCCTAGTCAAGCCAGCCCATTCATGCTGAAGCGGGGTTCTCCCACGTTATACTTAGGTTTACTGCAACAAAACCTTTTCATTAATTTTATTACTACTACCGCCATCTATTGACTAAATGCATTATCATAACTTAACTAAAAAAGCCACATCTCTTTGCTGTAAACCGAAAAAAAAAAATCCTGACATTTTGACAACCGGCTGTCAACTTGACAGTGTCAAAATATGTCAAAGATTTTCGTCCCCCCAGTCGTCAATCGAATTGTTTTACCAATTTCGTGTTAATCTTTAAAAGAAATGCGAAGGGAATTCATTCTAATCTTGTTAGGAATAATATGCATTTCAACGTTATCGTCTTTGCTCTCCGGATATGGCCATATTGAGGCAGATAAAGTGTTGTTAGACACGGTGGTGGGTGCCGTAGGAGCGGGCAACTTTTCCTACTGGCAATTAGGGCACTCCGGCCCTCTCCTAGTTGGTTTGACCTCCCTAACTGGCGATGCAGACCTCTACGTATCTGATACCATCAGGTTCGTACCCGAAATTCTCTGGTAAACTGTTTTAAAACACAAGTTTTATGAACACAATTTTTTGGCGTTATTAGTGTGTTATTTCATTATTAGAGGCTTAAAAAGGTCTTAATTTACGTTTTGATGGCTTATTTTACCATTAAAGAGTAAATTTAAGACCTAGTCAAATGAATTTTTAGTAAAAAATATCATACATGTACAGAAAGAGTATGTAGAATTCCTAAATCCATACTAATATTATAAATGCGAAAGTAACTCTGTCTGTCTGTCTGTTACTCTTTCACGCCAAAACTACTGAACGGATTTAAATGAAATTTGGTATACAGATAATCTAGACCCCGAGAAAGGACATAGGCTACTTTTTATTGCGAAAAGGGGGTTGTAAGGGGTTGAAAGGGGGGTAAAAAGTTACTTTTCCACGCGGACGGAGTCGCGGGCGGCCGCTAGTATTACATATTGCAAAGAAAACATATTATATCATTTAATTCTTGGGACAGTGCCAGTCAAGTCACCTGCCATACTTGTTTATATTAGTCACAGTGATTAAATTTTAAATTAGAATAAGATTTCTAGACAGTTATAGCATAATTCTGTTATTTCTGTCTTTCTTTGTTCGCTTGCCAAAATCTTTCGAGACTATAACTGGAACTAACTATTGTCTTGGTAATTCTGGATCCAAAGCGACCTTCGAACCATGAAATATAAAAAAAGAGTTCTTTTTTGGAAGGTTGATAGCACTCTTAACTGTAACAACTACTTAACTGTTCCGTAGATACTGGAAAAGTGAAATTTTCTATTTGAGTTTTCACTCTAAAGTTAAATTTTCTATTTTAATTTTCACTGTAAGGTGAAGTTTTCTTTTACAGTTTTGATTTGTGAAGTTTTTTCAAAATATCCTTGGAAAGTTAATGAACTACTATTGTTATAGTAACTTTGACGATAGGTAGGTTATATTCCTCGATTGCGTATAAAGCGCTTTTCGTCCTCCTTCGTGATGGGCACTGCCTAAGAGTGGAACACCCTTCCCGCATCCGTTTTCTTCAATTAAATTACTAAATTTTTTAAAGCTGCGTGAATAAGCTTCTTCTGAGTAAGCTCAATCCATCGTAGGCCCCTTCTCAACCAGTTCAGTATGGAGCCAAGGGCAAGACCATTTTCTATAAAAAAAGGTGGGACCAAGAGACAGTTGACATGACAACTTTTTTGGTAAGATTGGGTACAGTCAAGTTCAAAAATATGTATACACTTTAGGACCTTGTCACAGTACATATGTATAGGAAAACGACTTCCACTTTCTTATAAATATGTATTGTGACAAGGTCCTAAAGTGTATACATATTTTTGAACTCAACTGTACCTACCTACCAATTTGCATAAAACTTGGTAACCTAATTTGAGGTATTGGCGTACTCTTCTTCCACATCGCATCGTCTTTCTTTAGCATGTAACATACTGTGCATTTTTCCAGGCCCAGCTACGAAGCAGACAAGAACAACTTCAGTTCCGTGACTTGTGGTCTCGATGTGGTGCATATTCCAGCGGACTTCCCCAGACCTATCGGTGAGGCTTTTATCACTTCACTATTACATAAGTAATGCCCCTGTTTTGTCAACAAAATAAAATAAATTAAATCATTGATGAAATCGAAATACTTGTTAGTGAAATATTACACCACTCGCTTTATTTGAGTTTGTAGTATTTTTCCTGCAAGGCATTTTGAGTGCTTTTTCCTGTCAAAAATCCAGGCAGCTGTATCGTCCAACTGTCACCGTGTGCAAACGGCAACTATAACGCGCTAATCCCAGTTGAGTTACACTAGGTTATTTGAGGTTCGTCTCAAATCGGCGCGGTCAAAGTATGGTGAGGGCATATCTATGATTTAAATCTTTGCATAAAGGCATTTTGAGTGCTTTTTCCTGTCAAAAATCCAGGCAGCTGTATCGTACAACTGTCACCGTGTCCAAATGACAACTAATCCCAGTTGAACTAGGCTAGGTTATTTTAGGTTCGACTCAAATCGGCGCGGTCAAAGTATGGTGAGGACATAATATCTATGATTTAAATCTTTGATATGAAAGTGGTTTGTTCCAGGCATCGGCGTGTTCGGTCACTGGTCGCACCGGCTCTCGGAGTACAGCATCCAGGTGTTCCTGGACGCGTCGGCGGCGCTCAGCGAGGAGGCGCTGCTCGCCATCCAGCGCGCGCACAACAGCGAACAGAGGCCCGGTGAGTGACCTGGTCAAAGCTTCGAGAAACGAACCCATAAGTACTACTCAACCAAAACAATTAGGCGCATTCTGAACATGGCGGCTTGAGGAATAGTGTTGGGAATACTTTCATCTGTATTATATACCAGTGATACATAGTATGAGTTCTAGTAATACTAGTTATTTATCTTTACTGAATTTATTTATTTAACTGCATAGTAGTTTTATGTATTGCATTCTTAGTAATAAAAAAAAGCAACAATATGACGAAAACAACTAAATTATAACAAAAATCCCAATAATTTGAATTATTTTAAAATAATCTGATTACTACTTCTATTCGTTCGTTATTTATTATATTCAATTTGGATTCCAATACATATTTTATGTTAGATGATACATCTAATCAAGTTGTACTAATGACAACGGCAACACTGTTCCGAAAAAAGTATTTATTGCGCGTCACTACGGGACGAAGTGCGGTAACCGCACTCCTGTCATGCGCCTAATTGTTTTGGTCGAGTAGTAGTAGTTGCAACAAAAAGCTTACTACAATTTAATCTATATATATTCTATACTGTTTATAAAGAGATAACTTCTATAGACCACGACAAGGCTTATACGTAAACCATAAGCAAGTTTAATTGCTTACTATTATTTAATCATTTATTGTAACTGTACCTATATCAAATACAGTATTTTTATGAGCAAAAATGTGTGAGAGAAATTGTAGGTTCTTCGGGGCCCCCTTGGTAACGGGGGCCCTGGGCACGGGCCGCGTGCCCTTATGGCAAACACGGTATTGAGTATATTTATTTATTTTATTTATTTATTAGGTACACAAAACAGAATTACAACAATGAAAAAATATTACAAATCATGAACAGCATGCAATGGTTGGCTGTAACTCCACAAGCATGTGTACACAGCGCGTTTATCTAACATCGAGTTGGATAAGTATTATAGGCTGATACTTAACATTCTTTTTACTTTTTTCAGAAATGGAAAGACGAAGCAAAGAGAAGCCGGCCGCCCGCAAGACCGAGGACGACAGCAAGCCTCGCTTCCTGAAGCTGCTCAGCATCCTGGACATGATCTTCGAGATGTTCGTGTTGTGAGAGACGCTGTAGCCTGCTGGCTAGGGACTAGATCTGGAGCGATGTCGTAGCGAAATATGCGTTGTGGCCTTTAGCGATGTAACGGAAATTATAAATTATCCGCGGATACATGGTTCCGTATCCGCGGATATCCGGATTCGTAACAGCTGATATCCGGATTAGTTACCGCGGATATCCGGATCAGTAACCGCGGATTTGAGGATTCGTAAACGCGGATATCTAAACCTGTAACCGCGGATATCCATATTTGTAACCGCGGATATCCGGATTTGTACCCACGGATATCCGGATTGACGTCCGCGGATATCCGGATCCTTCTGCGCGGATATTCAAGGCAGATGAAAGGTCTGTCCTTTACTTTTTGGCGGATTTTTTTACCTTATTAATTTTAAATTTATATTGTAGAACACCGATTATCCGTATTAATTGGGATCGAGGCAAAGATTTAAATCATAGATATGCCCTGACACCTAAAAACGAGGCAATATTTTGATGACATGACGTGTGCTTGTCATCGAAAGTCACTATCTATGACGATAAAATACGGTCAGCAAAATTTTCATATTGGGAACTAAAAATAAAACAATTCCTAAATTTAAAAGCAATTTTATTTATAGGACATTTTATTTCTAAATGTTACACTACATTTATCTATTTGTTCAAATAAATTAAGTACTCTAATCACAGAGCGAATATCGGGTTTGATCACCAAACCGCATAAACTATAAAGGGTGGTGATTATGCCTAATCCCATCATAGTAGCTATGACTTGATTTCTATGATAAAGGCTTTTGCCCTACTATTCCTTAAGAAAAATTATGAGTAATAAAGTAAAGTAAAGTAAAGTATCAGCCTATATACTGTCCCACTGCAGGGCAAAGGCCTCCATCATAGAAATCATCATAGAATCAATATTTACTATAAATTTAATAATTAATTAATTAACACGACCCCACATTTAATGTCCTGACTCCGTACTAAGTAACTTAAGCACTTGTGTTATAGAATAAGACAACAGAAGAAACACAAATATACTACTTTTAACTTTACGTCGACCTAGGGGAGTCAAATATAAATTATTTTCTTTGAATGAGAAGAATTCGACTAAATTGTCCAGGTAACCAGTGTTCATCCATTTGATCCCGCTGGATAACTTTGATCCATTTTTTTTTAAACGCGGAAATCTAAAACAATAAACGTTCACTTAAAAATAATACGTTTTTATTATTTGCATGTTTATTGATTTCTAGTCGAAATAAAATTGCTATTTTATATCTGACCGCTATTGAAACATTGTCTATCGAAACTGCTGACGCTACCGTACTTTTCCCAACCATTGACAAATGAGCTGTTATCAACTGAGTTCTGAGTACTACAGCGGGTCTAAGTATATTGGCCACCGAGATAATGATGTTGTCTCGTTTTGTCTCACAGTAATTGCCAATACTACTCTCTCTGTCACGCGCTGGCCGATCAGAATTTGATGTTTTGTCAACAAAATAAAATAAATTAAATTATTGATGAAATATAAATACTTACGAGTGAAATGTTACACCATTCGCTTTATTTGAATTTGTAGTATTTTTCTTGCACAATAAAAAGGCACATGAAGGCATTTTGAGTGCTTTTTCCTGTCAAAAATCCAGGCAGCTGTGTCGTGCAACTGTCACCGAGTGCAAACGGCAACTAATTCGTGCTAATCCCAGTTGAGTTAAGCTAGGTTATTTGAGGTGCGACTCAAATCGGCGCGGTCAAAGTATGGCGAGGGCATATCTATGATTTAAATCTTTGGATCGAGGTCGATTCGGATAATCGGTCATGTATGTTACATACGTACAGCCACACATCAAAGTATACAAAACTGTCAAATATCTTCAATCGATTCTCATCTTACTGTCATACACATTAGGTTGAATATCAATTGAGGAGATTTGACAGGTTGTGGTAACCTGATGTGTGGCTGACTGTACTAAATTTTTTTTTCTTTAATGATGACTGTATCGAGTGATAGATAAAAAATTACACCATTACTTTTTAATTTTTGGGTATTTCCGTACAGTGTGACCAAGTTGAGATTAGTGTTGCCAACCATTAGATCTAGTAATTCTGTCTTCTATAGTTGGTGTTTTAAGGTAATTATTATTATATACACCTATGATTCGTCAATAAAGTCATGAAATTAATTGATGGCGTCATTGCCGCTTGTTATAGGGTATGGTAGCCCCATCCATGCTAATATTATAAATGCGAAAGTAACTCTGTCTGTCTGTCTGTTACTCTTTCACGCCAAAACTACTGAACGGATTTAAATGAAATTTGGTATACAGATGGTCTAGACCCTGAGAAAGGACATAGGCTACTTTTTATTGCGAAAAAGGGGTTGTAAGGGGTTAAAAGTGGAGAAAAAGTTACTTTTCCACGCGGACGAAGTCGCGGGCGGCCGCTAGTTAGTTACAAAACATGGGAATTAGTTCTCAAAAAAACCGATTTTATGACTTTCTTGATGCATTATAAGTCTTAACTCTAGAACTGATGACAATTCTATGTCAGATTTTTATGTTTAGCATAAGTTTATTTATTTTCTAGTCAATAAAGTGTTTTATATATCCAAATGTCTTATTTAACCATCGAATTAATCAAATGCTGGGCCGTTAAGGGGCTATACGAATGAAACTAGCGCCGCCAACCTATTTACACTGATTGTGGAGAAAATATGATATTTTGAAGAAAATAAATCATTACAGACTTAGATTAAAGTAAATTGAATTTTTAAAGATATAAAACACGCGACAAGCAACAATAATGTCAATTATTGCTAAAAGTGGCCGTTTTTAGTAATAATAGGGTATTTTACGACTTTTTTTTTATTTATTTATTGTAAAGTTTTTGAAGTATAAATCACAGCTCCCTTTTTATTTTTTATCTATCATCATTAGTTCCAAAGATATAGAGTTGCAAAGTTCCCAATCAGAAAAGGAGAGCGATACGCTATTAATGACCAAACTATAAGTAAAAGTTGTGACCAATCACGTTGCTCAAAATATCACATCTCTTCTCTGATGAGCAATTTTATAAGTCTCCACTTCTGTGGAAATGCACCCTAAAACCGAATATCTTCTATATACCTATACTATTTATAAACAAAGATTGATTTAAATCTTTGTTTATAAAGAGATAACTTCAATAGACAACGACAAGGCTTATTGGTAAACCGAAAACATGAAACGCTTGCGCGATGTAATTTAGCACAGCGCCATCTATTGGTTCATTTCTAAATTACGGTCCCGAAGCGAAGTAAGGGCGGGCCACTAGTTAGATAAAAAACATGGGAATTAGTTCTCAAAAAAACCGATTTTATGACTTTTTTGATGCATTATAACTCTTAACTCTAGAACTGATGACAATTCTATGTCAGATTTTTATGTTTAGCATAAGTTTATTTATTTTCTAGTCAATAAAGTGTTTTATATATCCAAATGTCTTATTTAACCATCGAATTAATCAAATGCTGGGCCGTTAAGGGCTATACGAATGAAACTAGCGCCGCCAACCTATTACACTGATTGTGGAGAAATATGATATTTTTGAAGAAAATAAATCATTACAGACTTAGATTAAAGTAAATTGAATTTTTAAAGATATAAAACACGCGACAAGCAACAATAATGTCAATTATTGCTAAAAGTGGCCGTTTTAGTAATAATAGGGTATTTTACGACTTTTTTTATTTATTTATTGTAAAGTTTTTGAAGTATAAATCACAGCTCCCTTTTATTTTTTATCTATCATCATTAGTTCCAAAGATATAGAGTTGCAAAGTTCCCAATCAGAAAAGGAGAGCGATACGCTATTAATGACCAAACTATAAGTAAAAGTTGTGACCAATCACGTTGCTCAAAATATCACATCTCTTCTCTGATGAGCAATTTTATAAGTCTCCACTTCTGTGGAAATGCACCCTAAAACCGAATATCTTCTATACCTATACTATTTATAAACAAAGATTGATTTAAATCTTTGTTTATAAAGAGATAACTTCAATAGACAACGACAAGGCTTATTGGTAAACCGAAAACATGAAACGCTTGCGCGATGTAATTGGACACAGCGCCATCTATCGGTTCATTTCTGAATTACGGTCCCGAAGCGAAGTGAGGGCGGGCCACTAGTACGATATAAAATAACACAACATTTTAGCAGTGTAAGTAATTTATTATATATCATTATTACATTATAATAATACCTAAAGACTTATTTGCTAGCGTTTGTGAGGCGTAAGGCGAATCTCCCTTGCTAATAATAATACATTTTAATGTGTAATATTATTTAAAATTTAATTAATGTATAATGCGTGAAATTTATAGATGGCGCCACTGTCGTTTGTCATAAGGTATGGTAACTCCATCTATACTATTTATGAGATAACTTTTTTTATACAAAGCCACAAGGTTTATCTTTTAACCCGAAACACTTGCGCGATTTAATCGACAACCAGCGCCAACTGTTGGGAAAGATTGGAACTAGGTCCCGAAACTATTTGGCTATTTTTGATGGATGTGTGATATCAAAGTGTCACTAAACAACCAATGACGTTGAAGTTGGACCTCGGTTTAACATTACGCCATCTAGCGTATCTCTTTTTCACACGCAATATACCCTATTTTGTATGTATCTAGAGATTATATCAATGTTTGCCAACACAAAAAAAAATTGTCTTTCGAGTCTGTAAAAGCAAGGGAGGTGTAAAAGTGTGTTAACATAAATAAAGTTATTATTATATATTTCATCCCATTCTCGGGCGCCCCATGCCGCGGCCCGGCATCTGCGGGGCTTCGCCCCCTTTGGCGTTCTTTATGGTTTCGTCCACTGATAAGATCTGAAAGAGAAAAAACGGATTTTTTTATTTTATTTCTTTATAAGATGTGGCATAAATAATAAATAAAATAAATAAATTGAGACAACATCACATATATTGTCTTGGTCCCAAACTAAGGTTTGCCCTTTTACTATGGAAACCAGAAACAACGAAGGAATCACAAACACCCAGACCCAACACAAATATCTGTTTTGTGTTGGTGCAGGAATCGAACCCGCAACCCTTACGTCTCAACCGGCGCTCAAACCATTGCGCTAAATGGGTCGTCGCTGGCATAGGGTGATATTTTATATTACTGTGGTGGGAAAGGGTAGTGTTAGAATGTAAAGGTAGAATTAGACCACATAGTGGTGACATAAGGTAGCATAAAGAAATTAGACTCCAAAGGTGGCATAGGGAGGAATTAGACACCATAGAGGTGGCATAGGGAGCAATGAGACACCACAGTAGTGGCATAAGGTTATATTAGACTCCATAGAAGAGACATAGGGTGGAATTAGACTACTGAGAGGTAGCAAAGAGTGGAATAAAATAGCATAGAGGGTGCATAGGGTGAAATTAAACTCTATAGAAGTGGCGTAGCGTGGAATTGGACATTAGAGGTGGTATAGACTGGTATTAAATACCAAAAATGTAGCATAAGTAATCATTAAACACCAGGGTGGTGGCATAGGGTAGCAATTTACATTTCCGAAATGTCATAGGGTAGCTTTAGTATTTTAAAGCGTGGCGTATGGTAGCATTAGACATTCAAGAGGTAGCATAGGGTAGCATTAGACATTCAAGAGGTAGCATAGGGTAGCATTAGACATTAAAGAGGTAGCATAGGGTGGCATTAGCCGCATTACCTGCGCGGCGGCCTCGCAGGCGGCGGTGATGGCGTTGACCTTGACGATGGCGGGCTCCCACACGCACGCCACGTAGTTGTCAGCTATGTCCTCCTTCTGGATGTCCACGCCGTACCACACGTCGCCTGTGGACAAATAACAATTGAAATTATTTTTAACGCTGGAAACATTCGGAGAAATACTTATACTCTGATTCATAATCATGTAAAGTAAACTGACAGACGAAAATGAAAGTTTCTATGCATTTTCACATTTTGCATGTGTCAATTTGAATGATAATTTATGGGGATGACACATTGACATCTGTCAGTTTACTTTACATGATTATGAATCAGAGTATAATCTATTCATCATCTATCATCTGTATTTGAATTCACCTAACATAAACACATTTTGACGGCCTCGATGGCGCAGTGGCTAAGGTGAAAGGCCCCAGGTTCGATTCCCGGTCAAGTCAATTTAGAAATTACATTTTTTAAGTTTTCTTGGGTCTGGGGTGTTCTAGGTTGACGCCGCCAGTTAATAATCGTCACCTGGTACTCATAGTACAGGGGTAGCCCTAGTTTGATTGAGACCAGGTAGAGCCGTAAAGTCCTTGAGTGGAGACCGCGACTCGGTAAGCGTAGTGTTGGACGCCTGCGACAAGATGCGATGACGACATTCGAAGGCTGGCTGGAGTGAGCTGGATGAGAGTGGCCGAGAATCGGGAGCGGTGGCGTGCATTAGGGGAGACCTATGTCCAGCAGTGAACGAGCGTGGGTTGCTGATGATGTGTCTGTCGCAGTCATCTGGTTTAATCAGCTATTTGATTGGACGACTAGCGCGTTCGTTTAATGGCGACGTTTAATTGTATGACTAAAGGACAACTCGTCAAGTTGTTTAATACAACGTTCAACGGCTTGACTGAACGTCATTTAGCATAGTCGTTGAATGGGATATAGCTGACTTTGTAATGTTTGATAAGTTCGAAACATAAAAGATAACTAGCTTTAGATAAAATAAAATATGAAACGACATAATAACACACATTAATAAGTTTTTTATTGCAAATAAAATATCAAAACAATGCTATTTTAATCGATCTGTACCAGCTGTTTGACGCCATCTTTGTTTTGATGAGCACCAACGCCGCAGTGGAAAAAAAATGAACTAAATTACAATCACTTGACTGATTTTACGTCCGCTATGTTCAAAGAGCTATGTTTCAATCCGCTAATTTGTTGGACGTTGAGTGAAGCTTGTTCATTCAACGTTCGGTCTAGTCATTCAATTAAAACATCGTTATTCAATAAACGCGCTAGTCATCCAATCTAATAGCTGTTTCAACCAGATGACTGCGACATCAACACTATATCTCACCCTGGTGATGCTTCTGTCTCAACTTGTTGAGCAGGTTGGTGGCGTCAAAGCCAGCGTTGTCGCACAGCTGGCGCGGGATGGCCTCGAAATGTATCAACAAAGGGCTATGCTCGGAGTATCTCTGAAGGTCCGCATCAGAAATGATGTAATCCGACATGGGTTGCTGATGATGTATCAACACTATATCTCACCCTGGTGATGCTTCTGCCTCAACTTGTTCAGAAGGTTGGTGGCGTCAAAGCCGGCGTTGTCGCACAGCTGGCGCGGGATGGCCTCGAAGGCCCGCGCGACGGCTGCCAACAGCAGCTGCTCCTTGCCGGCGACGCCCTTCGAGTATTCGCGCAGGTGTTTGGACAATTCCATGTCTATGGCGCCGCCACCTGGTGGGAAAATATCGATATCAAGTTTAAAAATCAGATATCATTTATTTGCTTGAAACATGGTTACATACAGGACAAATAAATAATAAATAATAAACTTTATTGAAAAATCGTCAGAACAATGAAATAAACTAAAAAGTCTACTTAATCTAAGGGCGCAATTTTCCGTTCGCTGCCTAAACTAGGAGTATCCTGTATCTTAGGCAGAAACAAAAAAGTGGCAAGGACTTAATTAACAAATTAATTTTACCAATAAACAAAAACATAACATAACAACTAAATTACAGATCCGAGAACAAATACAATATTTAAAAAAAATACAATTCAATTGAGAACATTCATGCTTCACCTATGTTTATTGCTGTTTTATTTTTTCAAAAAATAAATAGAGCTAAACCTGAAGTAAAAATATAGTTGGTTTCATAGACAAATCCAAGAATTAGAATATCTGTCATACAATACGATGCACTTGTACGTCATATTCTTCTCACACAACTCTATACACTAGTCATACAACTCCATACAGTTATCATACAATCACATACATCTGTCATTTAAGTCATACATCTCTCATACAACTCCACGATCTCTCATACAACTCTATAGAACCCCAATATACCTCTCTAACTCCATACAACCCCAATACACCTCTCATACAACTCCATACATCTCTCATACAACTTTATAATAACCCCAGACACCTCTCATACAACTTCATACACCTGTCATATAACTCGATGCGCATGTAGAACATCATACACTTGTCATACAACCTCATACATCTCTCATACAACTCCATACAACCCCAATACACCTCTCATACAACTCCATACATCTCTCATACAACTCCATGATCTCTCATACAACTCCATACACCTCTCATTCAACTCCACACATCTCCCATACAATTTCATAATAACCTCATACATCTCTCATACAACTCCATACACCTCTCAAACAACTCCATACGCCATCTCTCATACAACATCATACAGCATCATCCCACCAGTCATACAACCCCATACACCTCCCATACAACTCACCGGCCACGACGGCGTCGTTCTTAATCGTCCGGCGCACGATCATGATGGCGTCGTGGAGGGACCGCTCCGTCTCCTCCAGGAACCGCTCGGCGCCATACACCTCTCATACACCTGTCATACATCTCTCACACACTAGACACACAACCCCATGCATCTCTCATACAACTTCATAATAACCCCAGACACCTCTCATACATCTCTCACACACTAGACACACAACCCCATACATCTCTCATACAACCCCAGACACCTCTCATACAACACCATACACCTGTCATACGACTCCATACATCTCTCATACAATTCCATACACCTGTCACACAACCCATACATCTTTCATACAACTCCATACACCTGTCACACAACCCATACACCTGTCATATAACTCGATGCGCATGTAGAACATCATACACTTGTCATACAACCTCATACATCTCTCATACAACTCCATACAACCCCAATATACCTCTCTAACTCCATACAACCCCAATACACCTCTCATACAACTCCATACACCTCTCATACAACTCCATACACGTCTCATACAACTCCATACACCTCTCAAACAACTCCATACGTCATCTCTCATACAACATCATACAGCATCATCCCACCTGTCATACAACCCCATACACCTCCCATACAACTACAACTCACCGGCCACGACGGCGTCGTTCTTGATGGTCCGGCGCACGATCATGATGGCGTCGTGGAGGGACCGCTCCGTCTCCTCCAGGAACTGCTCGGCGCCATACACCTCTCATACACCTGTCATACATGTCTCATACAACTCACCGGCCACGACGGCGTCGTTCTTGATGGTCCGGCGCACGATCATGATGGCGTCGTGGAGGGACCGCTCCGTCTCCTCCAGGAACCGCTCGGCGCCATACACCTCTCATACACCTATCATACATCTCTCACACACTAGACACACCACTCACCGGCCACGATCACGATGGCGTCATCATATACTAGTCATACACCTGTCATACAACTCCATACATCTCTCATACAACTTCATAATAACCCCAGACACCTGTCATACAACTTCATACACCTGTCATATAACTCGATGCGCATGTAGAACATCATACACTTGTCATACAACCTCATACACCTCTCATACATCTCTCGCACACTAGACACACCACTCACCGGCCACGATCACGATGGCGTCATCATATACTAGTCATATACCAATCATACAACTCCATACATCTCTCATACAACTTCATAATAACCCCAGACACCTGTCATACAACTTCATACACCTGTCATATAACTCGATGCGCATGTAGAACATCACACACCTGTCATACAACCTCATACATCTCTCATACAACTCCATACAACCCCAATATACCTCTCTAACTCCATACAACCCCAATACACCTCTCATACAACTCCATACACCTCTCATACAACTCCATACACCTCTCATACAACTCCATACACCTCTCATACAACTCTATACACCTGTCATACAACTTCATACATGTCTCATACAACTCCAAGATGTCTCATACACCTCCCATCCAACTCACCGGCCACGACGGCGTCGTTCTTGATGGTCCGGCGCACGATCATGATGGCGTCGTGGAGGGACCGCTCCGTCTCCTCAAGGAACTGCTCGGCGCCGCCGCGCAGGATCAGGGTGCATGTTTTGGCAGCTGGACATCCTGGGAGATGGGGGGAATAACTTTCTATAGTATCGCCAGAACAAAGGTGGAACATGTAAGTATTCAAAAGAGTAATGACCTTGAAACGACCTTCACTGAGCTAATTAATGAATAGAAATAAATAAATAAATAAATTGAGACAACATCACATACATTGCCCTGGTCCCAAACTAAGGTTTTCCCTTGTACTATGGAAACCAGAAACAACGAAGGAACTACAAACACTCAGACCCAACACAAATATCTGTTTCATCAACAAACATTTGTGTTGGTGCGGGAATCGAACCCAGAATGATTTAACAATTTAATTTACGAATGAAACTAGCGCTGCCAACCTATTTACACTGTAAAGTAAAGTATCAGCCTATATACTGTCCCACTGCACGGCAAAGGCCTCCATCATAGAAATCAAGTTATCGCTACTATGACGGAATTAGGCTTAATCACCACGCTTGCCTAATGCGGATTGGTGATCACAAATCCGAGCTATGTTCGAAAAGTTCGAAACATACTTTTGCTCGACCCGGGAATCGAACCCGGGACCCCGAGATCACGGCCTGGTACTTAAACCACTAGACCAACGGGGCGTCGTTATAATAAATAATAAATAAATAATATTTCACTACATCATATACACTGGCCTGACTCTGAGCAGGCCTGTCCCACTCCGCGTGTAGGTATCGAACTTGCAAGTACATGCGGCGTCCCCTCCGGAGGGGCAAATTAGTAGAAAATCACGAACGAGCGGCGACGCACGCGCGACAGTTGCTTGCGATAGAAAGAGAACGCACTTCTAGGTATGATAAGGAGTGGGCTTTCTGTACATGTACTATTAAGTATTCTGTGGTATTAGCACAAAATAAATATTGACACAGAAGGCTGACTGCCCACTAAGAGCTAAAAATATGTCATGTACTCACGCATGCGCACTAACGGCCTTTTCGACCACATTAATCCTGACTTATGACATAAGATTGTCGAACTGTCGAGGTCTGTGGTAGAGGCCGCGCGCTGATGTACTCATGCCGGGCAACAACCCTAGCATATGTCAACAAACTCTTCTAAATTCAAAATCAAGGCTAAGTCAGCATTCTGTGTCAGTCTTTATTTTGTGGTATTAGCATGGAGGAACATGTAACCAAAAGAATGATGGATATAATAGTCTATACTCAAAACTGGAATTCAAGCAAGACCAAAAAATCTACGACAGATACGTCACTGTCAAATCTGTTAAATTCACTTATGTCACGTTTTTAGGTTTCGCCAACCTTTTTGGCATTATTTTTCTTATTATGTAGACTAAACTGTGGCATTATTTTTCTTATTATGCAGACTAAACTGTCAAGCAAGTTTCCATACATCGTTAAAATGTTGTAGATAGATGCCAAAAATGCCCCCGAACATTCTGGAAGCTATCTCTAGAACATTGTGGATTGTTCTGGAAGCAACGCGAAAGCTCGCGCCTGCGTTCCCTATAGTATAAAAGGGGGTATTACTGTTATTTAGTTGTCTATGTATATACCGAGGTATATATATATATACATAATTATACCGATCACAGTGATACTTAGATCATAATTTAACTTCTATTTGTTGTAATTTAGGAAGGAACGTGTTGCGTGTACTAATGTTATTTGTCATTGTAAAGGCATCTACGGAAGACCAGCGTCGTGGCGAGCTCTCGCCCGTCAATGCTGAGTAGTCGCCTATTTAGGGTACAATTCTTAAATTTACTTTCTGTAAAACCATTTTTTGGAATGTGTAAATAATTGTTACTATGAATAAATTCATTTTTCATTTTATTTCATTTTAGTGTTGAGTAATGAGGGCTTCGGGATTACAAAGACTAAAATTGAACAGTGTACATAACTCTTCTAGCTACTCTCAAAATACAAAACAACTATAATTACTCTGTAGTATGTATACAAAATAACTATTTCATCATCATCATTTCAGCCAAAAGACGTCCACTGCTGGACATAGGCCTCCCCCAAAGTTCTCCACACAGATCGGTCCTGTGCCACCCGCTACCACTTTTAGGAATTAGGTTTCTAACTAAAAAACTATATTTTTTTTACTACAATGAAAACATTTTTAGCTCACCGGGTGGTGCTTCGTGTTTTTCATAAGCTGGGAAGGATAAAGGATAACAAATGATAGGAACTGGTAAGGCAAGGGTAAAAAATGTGGTAAAGTATCAGTACTATACTAATATTATAAATGGGAAAGTGTGTATAAGGCCCGGCTGGACCCAGCGTGCGTTATTACATATACGCATTCTTGAAGAACGTGAGGTTGATTTGTCGTCCCAGGGCTATCTACAATTTGCTACCCCACCAACATTGCCGACCCCTTAATTAAGTCGCCCTTGGCTATAGTATATTCAACCTTATGTCAAACCAGGCCTTTATACGTCCATGTGTCTGTCTGTATGTTTGTCTTTCTTTCCCGGCAAAATGGAGCGACGGATTGACGCGATTTTTTAAGTGGAGATAGTTGAAGAGATGGAGTGTAATATATTTGACGACCCGGTTGGTTCAGTGGTAGTGAATGCTGCGTCTGGGCCAAGGGTTGCGGGTTCGATCCCCGCACAGTACAAACATTTGTGTGCATGAACATGTCTGTTTGTATTGGTCTGGGTGTTTTCTATGTATTATAAGTATGTATTTACAAAAGAAAAGTATTATATGTATATATTTGTAATTCCACTGTTGGTTCTGATATCTGTAACACAGGTGCTTGAGCTACCTATCTCAGAGTCAGATCAATGTATGTGATGTAGTGAAAATATTATATTACATATTAATATTAAAATATTATATTACATATTAATATAGGCTACTTTTTGTCACTTTCCAACCCCCCATTTTAGAAAAGTGGGGGGCCCGAGCGAAGCCGCGGGCAAAAGCTAGTATTTTATATTTATTTTGTGCCATAACTGAAGCTGCGACTCACCAGTGAAGATATTATACCGCTCCCCGCCCACCTGCCTCTCGGTGAAGTGGCTGCAGTGTCCCAGCGCGTCCGGCCTCAGGTCCCGCACGGACGTGAGCACGGCGCCGCCGCAGGCTCGCTGCGTGCGACGCAGGTCCTCCTCCGGGACGCGGCCCGCGCAGAACATGTCGCTGGGGGACACGTGGTAACGTTACAACTTTGAACAAATCTCAACAACAATCCAAGAAAACGCCAAGGTCACAAAAAGACAATTAATTTAATTGACGAACAACAATTACACGTGTTAGTGCATAGTGATGCACTTTAAACTTCCGAAATAGGTATATCTTCTTCGAAGTATTAGGAAACCTGAAGACAAAAACAATAACATGGTCACCCTACCATCACGATTTGAATAAATTTTGATGTTAACTTATACTCTAAACTGGAATTCAAGACCAAAAAATCTACGACAGATACGTCACTGTCAAATCTGTTTAAGTCACTTATGTCATTTTTAGGTTTCGCCAACCTTTTTGGCATTATTTTTCTTATTAAGCAGACTAAACTGTCAAGTTTCCATACATTGTTAAAATGTAATGGGTAGATACCAAATATTATTAACACCTAAAGTGTTACAAGCGCAACACCATATTTGAAAACTAAAATTACGGATGGTTAAGTTTTTATTAAAGTGTCTTGTATTTATATAAAAAAAAAGGAAATAAAATTATTTTTTTAAATTATAGAATCACAATTACCAACAAATAAATTACATCAGCGAGTGTTTTTAGAAAAAAGGGGTATACTATGGTACGATAATTCTATTGCAGTAGATTTTTTAGTATTGAATTCCAGTTTTGGGTATAAATAATGTAATTATAGAAAGCCTCATGTCTACTATCAATGATCCACACATACATTTCAGTAATTGGATCCGTTTGTTTATAATCATCGGCTTCATTATCATTTAAATAAATAGTAAAGTATCAGCACTACTATTTTATCACCCGGTGTCCCACACTCACCGGTCCGCAAAGAACTGTGTAGCCACGTCCCCTATAGGCAGCTTGAGGGCTACCGCGATAGATGGCGTACGTGTAGACTGAAGTCCAACTCCAACGTCATTGGTCGTTTAGTGACATTTTGGACAATTCTTTGATACCCTTTTCCGTTGCCTTTGAGTGACTTTGGGTCTAATTGGCCACTTTCCTCTACAGAGGGCCTAAAACTAACTGAACATCTCCACTCACCAGCCTGCCACGGCTGCTGCATCCACTCAAGGACCATCCCAAGTCCCAACCCAATGACCTTCTGATCTCCTCGCAATGTGCCCTGCCAATTGCCATTTGAGCCACGCAATTCTTTGATACCCATTTCCGTTGCCCTTGAGTGACTTTGAGCCTCCTTAAGCGACCACTTTCCTCTACAGAGGACCTAAAACTGAATCTCTCCACTCACCGGTCCGCAAAGAACTGCGTAGCCACGTCTCCTATAGGCAGCTTGCTGAGTACAACGTATGCCCCGCTGGCGTGATGTGACTCAAAGACCATTCCAACCCAATGAGCATCTGTTCTCCTCGCAATATGCCCTGCCCATTACCATTTGAGCCACGCAATATCCGACCAATGACGTTGACGTTGGATCTCACTCTACACGTACGCCATCTGTACTCTGGTTTTCAATCATGTGGAGTAAACTGACAGATGTCAATGTGTCATCCCCATATATTATCAATCAATTTGACAGATTCAAAATGTCAAAATGAATAGAAACTTGTCATTTTCATCTGTCAGTTTAGTCCGAAAATCAGTGTGGAAAATCCGCTATACTCTGATTCTTAATCATATAAGAATCAGAGTATAGCGGATTTTCCACACGCAGTAGCCTTTATTGTTTGAGCTATGTTACCTTGGATTTCCTGCTGATCTCATCATTTATGACACAATCACACTAGGAGACTCCGAGCATAGTCCTCTCCGTTGCCATCTGGATGACTTTGGGTCTTCTTAAGCGGCCACTTTCCTCCACAAAGTACTTAAAACTAACTGAATCTTTCCACTCACCGGTCAGCAAAGAACTGGGTAGCCACGTCTCCTATAGGCAGCTTGCTGAGTACAACATGGGCCCCGCTGGCGTGCAGCGCGGCGAGCTTCTCGTACAGGATGCTCCACTCCGCGTCCACCACCTTCTGGTACTCCGACACGTTGTCCACGCGCACCTGGGGGGGGGGAGGGATTAGTAAGGGGGGGAGGGTATAAAAGCTTTTGAAGTATTTTTTTTTATGTGATAGGTAGCAGACGAGCAGGCGGATTACCTGCAATGATGGTAAGCAATTGCCGCTTTTAACAATAATTGACATTATTGTTACTTGTCGCGTGTTTTATATAATTATTGTATTTCATCTTGAAAAATTCAATTGGGTATTTGACTAATCTCGATATAGTAAAAAATATTGATACTCTATCAAAATATCGGTAAATAAGAACCAGTGGCCAACATTTTCAGTCAAAAATATAACGTCCAGCTGGTTTTGTGAGCATGCAAAGTTTCATAAGCAAGTCCATTTTTTAAAGTATAAAATTTAAAAAAAAATATTATATCATTGAACTACCCATACATTTTCCACCAACTTTTATTATAAAACCATATACTTAAACGAAACATTTGATATAGCTACCAAACAAAATTTACTAGACGCGTATACAGAAGTTTGAGTTGTGACGTCACAATTCAATAGCCATTTGTATAGAGAGTTTTTGGGCCTGCCCAAAATATGTGCTCTTAAAGTTGTGATATGTCAGGTAATTCAAATGAGAATCAAGTGATTCGTTCAACGATACCCAATTTACTTTTATCTAAGTCTGTAATGTATTGTTTTCTTAAAAAATATCATATTTTCGCCACAATCAGTGTAAATAGGTTGGCAGTTTCATTCGTATAGCCTTAACCATCTCACCTCAGCATTGTCTCTCTCCGCTTTCAACTCGAGCTCGATGTTGAGCAGAGCAATGTTGCAGTTCTCGTATGTCTTCGGCTGCATCTCGAAGCCAGCGTAGGAGAAGGTCTTCTTGAACGCCACTCCGGCCACGAGGAACGAGTCTTCTAGGGCTCCACCGGACACTTTTTTGATGCCTGCGGGGTGAAATGGGGTTTTGGGGGTTGAAATATTAAATAAAAAAAATATAGCGATTCTTTGCAATTCATTCCCAAGTTTTTTGAGTGCAAACCTAATCAGTAACACTTCAAATTGTTTTTTTTTCCTGTGTAAATCTATACTATTTATAAAGAGATAACTTCTATAGACAACGACAAGGCTTATTAGGTAAACCGAAAACACGATACGCTTGCGCGATGTAATTGGACACAGTGCCATCTATTGGTTCATTTATGAATTACGGACCCGAAACGAAGTGAGGGCGGGCCACTAGTGAATAAATTAATTTGATTTGATTATGCATCGAAAATTATTTTCGAGTCTCATGTCTACTATCGTGATCCACATGAATATTTTCAGTAATTGGATCCGTTGGTTTAATCATTGGCTCTGAAAATGTATGTAAATTTAGGAAACTACATTTTTTCTTGGGTCTGGTTGTTTTGGGTTGCCGCCCCCAGTTAGTTATCGTCACTTGGTACTTATAGTACAGGGATTGTCCTAGTTTTTCCAGGAGACCTATTTTTGAATTGTCGTGTCAATTAAAAATGTGTGACTTGTATGATTTTTGACATCCGCATTTTTGAATCATACGAAAACGAGCGATTTGCAACGAGTGGTGTAAACCATTCGTTTCCGTGAGGCGAGTGGATGCATTATTTACGTCAAATCACACATCAAATATTAACGAGTAAACACTATACTTTGACAAGATTGGCGACACTCTAAGCGAGTGATTTCAAAAATAGGGAAAATTATGAATCATGCGACTTACGAGACGACGTGACTGGCAAAACGAGTACTTTTGTTTGGACGAAGCGAACATTCAAAAATAGGTCTCCTGATCGTCCCATTTGACGAATTCTTGTTACAAGTGGGGTGAATGACCTTTATTGCAAGTTTATCTGACACGAACTATAGATGGATATTACGATAAGCCGTATTTTTATGATGTCATAGTCTCACCGATCATATCCAGTGGCAGCAGAGGCGCGTCGAGGGACAGCACGGCGTCTACCACCATGGTGGAGAAGTGTCCCTTCTGCTGGTGGATCAGCTTCGAAGACATCGCGGTGGCCGCGCATTTGCGCAGGAGCTCCCTGCAAATAGAACAATAAATGTTTTGAAACTCTAATTTATACTATTTATAAAGAGTTAATCTATACTTAATCTATACTATTTATAAAGAGACTAGCGGCCGCCCGAGACTTCGTCCGCGTGGAAAAGTAACTTTTTACCCCCCTTTCAACCCCCTTTTCGCAATAAAAAGTAGCCTATGTTCTTTCTCAGAGTCTAGATCATCTGTATACCAAATTTCATTTAAATCCGTTGAGTAGTTTTGGCGTGAAAGAGTGACAGACAGACAGACAGAGTTACTTTCGCATTAACTAGCGGCCGCCCGCGACTTCGTCCGCGTGGAAAAGTAACTTAGCCTATAGCCTTCCTCGATAAATGGACTATCCAACAAAAAAAGAATTATTCAAATCGCACCAGTAGTTTCGGAGATTAGAGCGTTCAAACAAACAAACAAACAAACAAACAAACTCTTCAGCTTATTATATTAGTATAGATTTATAATATTAGTATGGATAACTTCAATAGACAACGACAGGCTTATAGGTAAACCGAAAACACGAAACGCTTGCGCGATGTAATTGGACACAGCGCCATCTATTGGATCATTTCTGAATTACGGTCCCGAGGCGAAGTCAGGACGGGCCACTAGTAAGATAATATTACAATGAAAAATTGTAATGTTAATTTAATGCCGCAGATGAAAGGTTAAGTGCCTCGTTCAAGTCGTTCACCATCTCTGAGTATAGTTTCAAGTAATTTTACTGCTAAATTAAAGTGGGCTAGGAAACTGGGCTCTGGTCCGCGGTCTAGTTAAAATAAGTATGAATGTGTGTGTGTGTGTGTGTGGTGTTTGTGTGTGTGTGTGTGTGTGTGTGTGTGTGTGCGTGCGTTGCGTGCGTATGTGTGTGTGTGTGCGTGCGTAGGTGTGTGTGTGCGTGCGTATGTGTGTGTGTGTGTGTGTGCGCGCGTATTTGTGTGTGTGTGCGTGCGTATGTGTGTGTGTGTGTGAGAGAGGTAGTGTGTATTGTATGAATGTGTGTGCGTGTGGGGTGTTGTATGGGTGTGTGTGAGGTGTTGTGTGTGCGTCAGGAATTTTACGAATATTCGCATTCGCATATGCGAATGGTTCGCATCGTTTTTAACATCCGCATCGACATTCGCATTCGCTTAAATCAATGCGAATGTTATGCGAATGCGAATGTGTGCAGGTCGTGCGTGCGTGAACTCGTGATCCTTGATCTTGCTAGACTGACACTGACTGTTCTTAAAATATAATTTGCCTTTACTAAACTTTGACTACTGCATCTCTGTCAAGTCAGTACATTTTGTTTGTTTTTTGTCTTTTAAGTAGTAAAGATGATTGATTTATATGTTGTTTTTTTACATTTGATGTGACTGATGTCTTAAGTACTTAACATTCGCATTCGCACATTTGCGGCGTAAACATTCGCATTCGCGAATGTGAAAATTTTGACATTCGTAACATCCGTAGTGTGCGTGCGTGTATGTGTGGTGTTAGTAGTCATGGCAATAACGGCTGTTTGGTAATAATGAACAGCACTGCTGTATTATTTTCAAACAGCTGATCTTGTAATATGCTGTCTTGTTATATTGCTGTTTTTCCAATTGTCGTTGTTGAGCAAATTATGGAGCAACGCATGTAGTTTAATTATTAATACTCCCATGTGTTTTTTGCTTAAATGGAGTTTTAAGTTTGTTATCGTACTTTTGTACGAAAAAATATTTTTACAATATTTACAAATTGCTTTTTTATTGTTAACATCACATTAACTGTGGGAGAGCCACGCTTCGGCATGAATGGGCCGGCTCGACCGGAGTGATACCACTGTCCTCACAGATAACCCGGCGTGAAGTAGCCCCGGTGCTGTGTTTCGCCGAGTGAGTGAGGGTACCGGAGGCCCACTCGGGGGGGAAGGGGATAAAAGGTTGGCAGCGCACTTGTAACTCCACTGGTGTTGCAAGTGTCCATGATGGGCGGCGGCAATTGCTTACCATCAGGTAATCCGCCTGCTCGCCTGCTACCTATCACATAAGAAAAAAAAACTCGCTTCATAATAGTTCCAAATAGACGCAGTTGATGTTCTTATCTTCGGCATTTTACAAAAAAAGTAGGTACTATACACAATTTATTTACACTAAATATTAATTTAGCATTAGAAAAATTATTAAATAACATGTAATGTAATTTGCATACGCGATCACTCAACGCCAAACAATTAAAGAAGTGACAACAGCAGCGCGCCAAAACCAAGCAATATTCCACAATTATTATTATTAAAAATTAAAATAGCATTTTACACCTAGCCGCTTTGAAAATTAAAATGAATCTAATGGAATTGTAATAAAGCACATATTTATATTTTTTTTAAGTAGGGCGTTGTTTATGGATAAAAAGTAAAACAAACAAATACGAACTTTATTTGGATGCTCGACAGATTAGATTAAGATAGCTAGAACAGTGACCTATGCTTTCTCTCGCTTTTACCGATCGCGTAGGCTAAGGGAAGACCGGCAACAGCGCGTCTGATCGCGCCCAGCAGGCACCGTAGTCCGTACGTTCCGATGTCAAAGAGCAACAGCTCCAACAGCCGATAATGGGATGCTGTTCATTGCGGCAAAATAATTCATTATATTATCTGCTGTTGTAATAACGACCACCATTAGTGTTATGTGTGTTGTGCGTGAAGCGTTGTGTGTGTGTGTATAGTGTGTATCAGTGTGCATACCTCTGGTCGTTGGGGTCGGTGTTGTCGATGCTGACGGCGAGCTGCTTGACGCGCTCCACGCACAGCCGCGCCGCCGTGCGCACCGCGCGCACGATGATGCGCGGGTGCACCCCTAACACAAGGGAATAGGGGTCATTTTAGCTTCAAATCAGCGCCGCCCGCGACTTCTTCCGCGTGGATAAGTAACTTTTCACCCCTTACAACCCCCTTTTCGCAACAAAATGTAGCCTATGTCCTTTCTCAGGGTCTAGAATTCCGTGGTCGTCAAACTGCGGCCCGCGGGCCGCATGCGGCCCGCAGACGTTACTTGTGCGGCCCGCGATATAGTAGATTTATTTAATTACTAGTCAACTATATATTCGTACTTATCAGAAATCAGTTTAGTGTGGACTACTATGGATAAGTACCTACTACCCGTGCGGATAAACGCTGGGATTAGAAATGGCGGACCGACGAGTCGGTACCGTCAGCATACTAAGTACGTAATATTATAATTAAATATAAGTAAACTGAAAAATAGTAGAAAATATCGTTAGCATTGAAAATGTTTTGTTATTTTATTACTTCAAATATTATATAAGTATGTTTTATAGGTTTTATTATTTTGTAAGTAGTATTTTTTACTGTATTATGTAAAAAATCTATGAAAATAATTCAGATTGCGATAAATTATTTTTTCCTAAAAAGAAATGGTTTATAAACAAATAATAATTAATAATTATCGCTTTTATAAACGAATTTGTTCTCACAAAAATATACATTTATTAGCGGTCCGCCCCGGCTTCGCCCGTGGTACATACATAGCCATATAGTAATGAGGAATAACGTACCTTTCTAACAAAATATGACAAGAATAACGAAAGGTTTCAAAACCACGGAAAAATAGCTCACAAATTTTATTAAAACGAAGCTTTTTTTTGTCAGTCTGTACCCACGTGTGCGAGTATAGACGCAAATAGTGGTGCGAGCGAGAGGTGAATAGTTGCGCCGCCATTTCTAATCCCAGCGTTTATCCGCACGGGTAGTATGCAAAAGCTCTTGAAGCGCATATACTGCGGCCCGAGCTCTGATGTTCATATTGATATGTGGCCCTTGAAGAGTAAGTGTGACGACCGCTGGTCTAGATCATCTGTATACCAAATTTCATTTAAATCCGTTCAGTAGTTTTGGCGTGAAAGAGTAACAGACAGACAGACAGAGTTACTTTCGCATTTATAATATTAGTATGGATACTTCTGATGATATCCGACGGATAAAATATATAAACAGAAACTTAACTTTGAACATATTTTTAAAATTATTGACAGATAATAAAGATTACTATAAGAATAGAACTAAGAAGTTTAGAATTTAAGGGTGCTCTTTTCAGGGGAGGTGTGATGTGAAAATATCACGTAGTATGAAATATTAAATCACGTTCATACAGGCACGTGATATTATAGACTTCCTGCAATCTCTAAGTAGTATATTATAATATAAGATAAATAGTTAATTACTAATACAGTTGATTCTACCTACAACTGTGTCTTATTTTGGTCACTGTCCCAACACCAGCTCAATAAGACATTGTTAAATAAGTTTGTTTAAATACTTATTACAAACCTATTATAATCTCTACAAACATTTATTTATTCGTTATTTGGTACTAGACTATATATCTCCATGATTTTAGATTGATTTCATATTATTTGGTGACAAATCTAAAGTTTTTAGAGCAACCCAATTATTTAACTAACTTGAAACTAATTTGGTTATAACTTATACCCTAAATAATGTAAGAATTTGAAAGCCTCATGTCTACTATCAAAGATCCACACATACATTTCAGTAATTGGATCCGTTTGTTTATAATCATCGGCTTTCAACGTAACGCCATCTATCGGATTTTGCATTTGCAAAAACCTTCATTATAATTTTATTTAAAGCGACTTCAAAGTGACTTTCAAGTGACTTTCGAGTGACTCACCTTCCTCAACGAACGGCTTCAACCTCTTCAAAAGCTCACCGGCTAGAATGACCACGGATGTGGTGCCATCGCCAACCTGAAACAGACTTTACATCTTAGTGACATGCTACATTTTCCTTCAGCAGTACGTTGAGATTAGGGTGTCTCATAGATACGTTGTGTCCGCAATGGAATTCGGAAATTGGATCCGTGTTTTATAATCATTGAGTTTTTAATCCTCGTTTATCGTCGTAACGCCCATAAGCCTTTTAAAAGGCATAAAACAATTGATTTTCCATTGTGTCTGCTGTCTGGGCGTTACGACGTTATAAGTTTGACGTGTCTGTAGTGTGTGTGTGTGTGGGTGTGTGTGAGTGTGTGTGTGTGTGTGTGTATGTGTTTGTGTGTGTGTTTGTGTGTATGTTGTGTGTGTGTGTGTGTTGTGTGTATGTTGTGTGTGTGTGTGTGTGTGTGTGTGTGCGCGTGTGTGTGTGTATGTGTGTGTGTGCATGATTATGTGAGAATTTTTTTTAACACGCGACAAGTAACAATAATGTTACATTATTGCTAAAAGTGGCCGTTTTTAGCAATAATTAACATTATTGTTACTTGTTGCGTGTAAAAAATATTGTAACTATTGCATCTCGAAAGATCCACTATCATATTGTCGCCACAATCAGTGTAAACAGGTTTTGTCATTAAGATTGGCTGCCGTAGCGGATTATCGCTTTTTTTTAAGGGCGGCTATGCAGGTCCTATTCAGACCAGTATCACTGCGACCAGTTTGATCTATTGTGATCGCCGCCATGCTACAATTCAGTCGAACTTTTAAGACGACTATTAATAATTGTGAGGATTAATCATTATTATTATACTAGCGGCCGCCCGCGACTTCGTCCGCGTGGAAAAGTAACATTTTACCCCCCTTTCAACCCCTTACAACCCCCTTTTCGCAATAAAAAGTAGCCTAGTCTAGATTATGTGTATACCAAATTTCATTTAAATCCGTTGAGTAGTTTTGGCGTGAAAGAGTAACAGACAGACAGACAGACAGACAGAGTTACTTTCGCATTTATAATATTAGTATGGATTACCTCAGCATCCTGAGACTTCGCTATGTCGACCAGCGTCTTAGCGGCCGGATGTACGATGTCCAACAGCTGAAATTATAAAATCACAAATAAGGTAAAGTTTAAAACGAACTTTTGAGATAGCTTAGGCTAAAAAAAGCGGCGAGCGCGATTAGCGGTACAGTCCAGTCCCGGCTGTGAGGTATCTGAGCGCAATTGACAAAACACCCCAGGGGTTTGTAACCAAAACCCCTGGGGTGTTTTGTCAATTGCGTCAATTGTCAATTTGCGATGGTGTGTGGGACTCTAACCCTAACGGGTTAGAGTCCCACACACCATCTACTCCGCCACTTATGACAAGATTATGGCTATTCTTGATGATCATAAACTTTTATATACCACTGGTAGATTATAATATTATGTTTAGACATTCTTAAGTGTTCAATAAAGATTTTTTCTATTTCTATTTTCAGTAAAATTTTAAGTTCCTTACCTTCATGATAGTGGCTCCATCGTTGGATATGACAGCTTTCCCCTGATGGTCTACGATCAGCTTGTCCATGCCTCGAGGGCCCAAGGTTGTGCGTACCTGTAAGGGATATTATTTGATTTAAAAATCTTATGATTCCAATATAACCGACTTAACGTAACATCTTGTAGTATCTCATAGAAACGTTTTGTCCACAAATGGATTCGGAAATTGGATCCGTGTTTTATAATCATAGAATACTAGTCGCCTGCCCTCACTTTGTTTCGATGAATAAAATAAGTAATTTGTCAATGTAACAATGAGATAAAGGTAGAAAAATAAAGCATTGACATTATTTTGATTCATATAAGTACAATAGGTTAGATACTTACTGCATCTACAACGAGTTGGCACGCATTGATGTTGGAGATGAGCTGCGGTTTGCCCTGAGACTGGTCCGTCCCCTCCTTTAGCACCAAGATCTGTGGTTGCTGTGAAAAAATAGATAAATAGATACTCTTTAATGGAAAAAAAGATTAAAGAACTTATAATATGTCAAGAAAGTCTTGAAAAAGGTCTTTGGGGAAACCACGAGAGATCCTATATTTTATAACTAATGGGGCTACCATACCATGTGATATAAGCGGCAGTGGCGCCATCAATTAATTTCAAGACTCTATTGACGAATTATAATGCAATGCTCTTAGACAAATGCAATAATGGTAGTCTTATAGCTAATAGTCTCATCCAGACAACCTAGGAGTACAGGAAAAGTATTAAAATCATATTAAGATTGATTTAACAACCACACCAGTAACAGATAAAAGAAAGAATTACTTAAGAACAACTTTTTTAATAAAATACCTAATAATTTAAATGGCAAAATTTATAGGCAACTTTACATAAATTCAGTAAGTATACCTAATCAATTTTTCTAAATCTTTGATTGGAAATCACAAATTGCTTTATTTATGTTTTACTTAATTAGAGAATATTGATTAATTCTATTAAATTTGAGGTAGGTATTCAACAAGTTATTTTAAAATATAGAAATTAAGCCTTTATTCAATAAATACAAACATAATTTCTATAGTCATGGTTTATTTATGGCGAAAATTGTTTAATAATGATCTTAGAATCATCACGTGATGAGTTTTTAACTTATATTTTGAAGATCATGTGAGCAGTTGGTAGGAATATTAGGTTAAGATTTTTGACAAAAGACAAACGAATTAAATCAAGTTAACAATGAAAAAATCTACGAAATTACTAATTTTTAAGATATCTTAACTTATAAATAAATATAAGAATTACCGATACACATATTTTCAGTTAATTTATCCTAAATTATCACAAGTTAAAGCCGAAAATAAACAAATTTCTGGAATCTTAACCTATCATTTTAATTCACTTTTTCACTGAAAAATACGGTATAATCACGAAAAATATTAATGCACAATTGAAATTTAAGAATAGCGGAGTAGAATGATTACTAGAAATATGCAATTTGTTGCAGGATTTCGTATAAAAATTTGAATTTAATTACCATTTTGGTTTTTTCTGATTCACTCACAAACAATACAGAAAGATTTTTGACATTTATGTTTGACAATGACAGCTGACAGGCTATTTAATGTTGCTAGTAATTTCAGACTTCCGAAAAATGGCGGAAAAAACGTATTTATTGGATAAAATTATGTGAATAAGTGAGTATTGAGTAAACGTATTTATTGGAATCTTAAATAATATTATTATACCTAACCAAAAAACATTTATAAAATAATAATTAACATATATATATGTTTTCATAGTGATAGCAAAACATTATTAAAAAAGAAACATTATGTATCTATAAACATTTTTTCGTTGCTACATTATTATTTCCTAGCAGCAACATAAGTATGTAAAGATATGGTAAACTTTCATGAAAACATTGATATCTTATTGCGTTACATAGGCAATTTTAGTATAGTGACATGACAACACTTAAAAGTTCTGTGATTGGCTAATAAAATTAAAAACTATATAAAAGTCATGTGACACAACATGGTAATTTTACATTCAATTGACTTTTCAATTGTTCAATTCATTCTAATTGGTTAAAAAACTTAATAATAAAGAAAGAAATAAGAAAATGTTTTTTGAAACCAATAATAAAATAACACAACCAAAACAACAAAATAATGCAATCAATTTACAATATAAAGTATACACGAATTCCTTATTCAAAAGTGAATAAAGAACATATTTTATAATGAAATAAAAATTGTAACAGTTACTTATACGTAAAAAAGTCTAATAAATTAAATATAGGCAAAATATGTGTTATATTTGATATTAAACGTTAATAATGGGTACGCATGGCCTTTAGTAATATTGCAATTGTAACAACATTTATGAAAAATAAACATTTGAATACGAACCAATTGAACAATTGAATCGGTTAGTTACGATTACAATAATTGATGGAGCCCGACTCGTCACGTCCCTAGTACTGTCAAAAACACCGACGGAGGAAAGTTCTGTGCTTCTGTGCATAATTTAGTTTTTTCCTCTTTATTTCCCAAAGGCTACATCCAATTAGTAATTAAAACGTGAAAAACTCAAAATGAGTAGAGAGATAGATGTAAAGGCGTTGGTATCGCACCTAGTGCGTGGAGATGGTGCGGATAAATGTCGAATATGCATGGGCGATACGTCAGAAGGCCAAGTGTATCTTGGAGACACCGTTATGATGGACGGAGAGAAGCCCGTGACCCTGGCGGAACTGCTAGAAGTCATAACAGGAGTCGAGGTGAGGATTTTTAACTATTTTTATTCTGTGCAAAATCATTTGAGTGGATGTCTTTTTGCGAGAAACGGAACGGCGTCATTGCATTCCCGCGTCGAAATACAAAATGGCCGCTGAATTGATAACCGGAATTTTCCGATTTCTCCAATAATTTTGCACATTTTTCCTTGAAATAAGTATCTTGATGATATGATTTTTAGTTTTAATGCTAATATCTTTTCATTGAAGATTAATTTCGAAAATTTTCTAACCTCTCACACTGAATTGACATTATTATGAACGCATTTTTGGTTTTTCTAAATAGGCTTTTTTTTGTCCTGACTGAAGTCTGTAAATTATGAAAGTGTACTGAGTCCATGTTATATATATTATGAAGTCTATATCACTGCTTCGGCGCAACAAAGTCTTAGTACCTACCCATTTAATTTTGGAGTAAAAAACTTCTCAGTTTTTTTAAGTTTGTTTTTTTTACGCTCAACCCTGTATGGTAGGGTTAAAATTCTTAGCGGTACTTTCATGGTTGTCTTTGTTTCCACAATATGCAGTATTGTGCTCATTTTGGCAGTATATTTAACTCAATTTTGAAGACTAGTTGCACCTTCAAAGTTCAAACTTTGTTGCACCGGAGCAACAATATTATATCGTAAATCATAAATATTAAATAAGTCAGTATATATAACTGTACTTACTATGAAATATTTTAGTCTCCTTACTATTTAGCTCAACCGTAAGGTAACTGTAAAGTGCCATCCTATATTGTCCCACAGCATGGGGTCTCCCATCATAGTAATCAAGTTACCGCTACTATGATCGGATTAGGTTTAATCACCACCCTTTCCTTATGCTAATTAGTGATTACAAACCTGAGCTATGTTCAAAGAATTATACTCTTTAATATTAGAGCTTGTAAATATCAATTCATCTAATAATATTATCGATACATGGCTCTCAAATTAATGAAGACAAAATTTGTAACATAATTTAAGAAGAAGATTTTGACAAATATCCTGGGCCGTTGACTGATCCGGTGCTTGCAGGTACCGGAGGACGCGGACCTGCCAAGCGGACTGTGCTCTTTATGTTCCGCCTCAGCTGTTGATGCGGCAAACTTCTCCGTCCTTTGTCGAAAAGCGGACGGCAAATGGAAATCTACAATAGAGCTGCTAGAAAATCTGTCTGATATCAAACCGGAGAAGAGCACAGCCATTTACGCCCTTATACAGGGTGATCAGATGACTATCACCACTGACGTTAAATCTGAAGACATAAAATCCGATGCGTCAATAGAAAAGACACCGAGTGAGAGAAGTTTGTCACCTGTAGTGCGAAAGGTTCCAAACAACAGGAAGCCCGTAAACGATACCCGATGTTGAGGTGTCAATGCCCTAACTGCTCCAAAAAGTTCAAGTACGCTGAAGGCCTATCGTTTCACTTGAAGGACTCCCCAGACTACAAACGAGCTTGCTTCATTTGTGCTGTCATAATGGATAGAGATGATCTAATTAAGCATTTAAAGCGTCAACATAGGGTTAAGATTTACGATTGCAAGAAATGTCCCCGCCTTTTTCATACAGCGAATAAGCTTTGGGACCATATGGCAGTGGGTCATGCCAAAGGGGTTTGTACATGTGGCGACTGTGGCCGCAGCTTCCAAACTGAACATGCTTACAACGCCCACCAATACACGCACGCGCTAAAGACTTGTCCTAGTTGTGATAAACCATTTCGTAACAACGCTTGTTATGTATACCACGTTCGGACATGCTGTGATTTGGATAAAAGTAGAGAGGGTGTGCATAGAACGAAGCATAAAATAATGCTTGAAGTTAAGAATAAAAACAGTAATAAAAAGGTTAAGGTTGGTCTCAGAGGGAGCGCTTTAAAAGAGTGTATCTGCGATTATTGCAATAAAAAATTCTCTGGAAAGAAGTTTGTAGCTGCTCATATACAAATTGTACATACGAAGGATACTCATTCTCCTTGCATTCACTGCGGCAAGATTCTAGCTGCGGCTCACATGTACAGTCATCTCAAAACCCATGAATCGAAGTCAGAATCATTCAAATGTGATCATTGTAACTTGGTCTTAAAGACTAAATTGGGTTTCATCCAACATTTGCGTCTCCATACCGGTGAGAAACCGTATAAATGTCAGCACTGTGGAGAAGCGTTCATAGCTTCATCTAGAAGATCTGAACACATTCGGAAGATGCACACTACAAATTCCATGAAGCATGCTTGTGATCTGTGTCCAGCCAAATTTGCTTTACCGTTCCGTTTAAGAAACCACATGGCAACGGTACATAATGAAAAGTTGGAGAAGACAGTACAATTTGAGTGTCCGGAATGCCATGAGATGTTCAGCAGTTGTCGAGGACTGATCCACCATAGTAGGAAACATCAGAAAGGCATAGTTAGGAATCCGAAGAAAAGAGTTGTTGTGCCTGGACTGGTAAAGATATTCAGCAAAGATGAGGGCGATGGAATGGAAGATATTGATGATCCATCTTTCTTATATTTAGATTTAAAATAAGTACTTTGTTTGGATGTGTTAAAATAACTTGCTATTGTTATTGACTCTTCCTGTGTGTATGTCTGCATGTATTTAAGAGTCTAAAATATAGTAATCAATGGAAATTAATTGTGTTCTGCTAAAACTTCGTATATTGTAGGTTACACTTGCGAGCAACCAAATCGACTCAACAATGTCATTTTTTCATTCCAACATGCCTTGAGTCGATTTGGTTACTTGCGAGTGTAGTTTATTCCCAGAATTAGTGTCCATACAGACAATGCTCCAACATAAGTATACATTTTCTTATAAGATAATGTCTGGAAAGTACATGAATTTAGGCCGCAACTGCCGCTTATGTCACAGGATATGGCACCGCTATTGATTATAAACCATGGGAATTCCGTTACTTTCGGCGTAGCGTAAATCGAGGTATTACCGAACTATCCTCATTTCTTTTCATTGACCACAATCACATCTGAGAGAGATGATTATAATGCTAAAGATCAATCGTCGGCGACTTATTCATCCTAATAGATCTAACATTGATTAAATTGTTACTAAATGTGAGGCAAAAGGGATAAAAAACAAAAGGCTTTTCGGGCTTAGCCAAAATGCAGCGCTAAACTTAACATAATAAGGGCCGAAAACTGTAAAATGCTGTGTAATAAGTCTATGAAACCCAGGGTTCAATCTTGATTCTATGTTTGAGGAAGGCGTTGGCACCTATAAACAAGTCATCTACATAAACCAAGGCTAAAAGCGCTGAGTGAAGATCGTTGTTACAGGTAGACGTGGAGCCCTCTCTCCCAGCGCAAGTGTGCACACGCTGCGCTTCCGCCGCCAAGCAAGCCGCGCCATTCGTGCTCCTCTGCCAAGCCTCCGACAGAAAGTGGCAAGACATTACAGAATTCTTGACAGAATGCACGAACGAGTTTAAACAAACGACTATCGTGTACATTGGCCACGAGGAAATGCGCACGTTTTCGGATTACAAGCCTTGTAAGACCAAGAAGCGAGCCTTGAGTTTGATGAAAGCGAAAACTCAAGGGAAAGTGTTGAGAGAGAAATCATTGTGCGATGCGCAGTGCCCGGAGTGCAAGGAGCGATTCCGAACTGTCTTTTCGTTGAATTTTCATCTTAGAGAGTTGAGGCAGGTGATGTGCGGAAGTTGCAAGAAAATTATGCCTATAGAATCCTACACGCAACATGCCAAAAGGCATGGAGTCATCGCCTATATGTGTAAAGGGTGTATAAAGATTTTTCATTGCAAAAGTATGTTTTTACGTCATCATGAGTTGTGCAAATACAAAGGCAGTCACGTTTGCTCGGAGTGCAAGAGGCGTTTTCCTTCGGAATTCAATTTAATAGCTCATGTAGCTAATAATCACACTAAGAAGACGTGCGCAGCTTGTGGTGTTAAATTTAACAGGCTCTGTTTCAAACATCATTTGAAAAATTGCGCCGATTCGAAGCCTTTAAGAGGACTTTTCATTTGTGACTACTGCTCGAAGGAGTACAGCTTCAAGAATGCCTTGAAACTGCATATCCGTTTCACACATTTAATAGGTTGGCAGTACCAATGCGATCAATGTGGAAAAAAGTTTTCAAACCCAGCTCACTTGAGAGAGCATGATAATACGCATAACAGAGTCGATGATAGATACATATGCAGCGTATGTGGATCCAAATACAGTACTAGAAGAGGTTACGAGAGACACTATAAGCGCCATTTCAACTCCGAAGGGGAGTTAACTGACGAAGCTCCTAGAAAGAAGAGGACGAATAAGAAGCTGTACATGTGTGTCGTTTGCACGTTTACGTCGGAGTATAAGAGAACGCTGGCGAAACATCTTAAAGCAAAACATGATATAACGGAATGGGATAGAAAAGTGACTTTTTAATTTTGTCCTTCTGCGACGAAAAATAGGGTCGTTTGATTTACAGTGATTGTGTCAATTATGATAATAGATTATATTTTTAAAAAGTACCTACTACTTACTTTAATGAGAATATAAAGGAATTTTATGAGACGCGTAATAAATTATTGTGATTTGTACGAAGAAATTATTACATACCGTGACCCAAAAAAAGTTATTACTGACTATATTTTCATTGGAGATTTTGTTTAAAAATAACTTTCATAATTGTCACAATTTCTGAAAATTAATTGGTGGTAGCTAGTATCTGCGACGATATCGCCTTGAAAGGCAGGCGACGCATCAGCGTTTACTCAGATCTCGCAAATATCATCAGCGGCAGCGGAGATCATTTAAAGAAGCGCTATGTTTCTTAACAAGTAACTTGGAGGTGGAGACTTCGTTTGCCATTGCGTCGACTCTAGTATAAAATGTGCCTTGGATTTAAAAATATATGTGATGAAATGATTAAGAATATTGTAAACTAGTGACCCGCCCTTATTTCGTTTCAGGACATTAACTAATTTTAAGTCCACTTTGTAACGATTGATGGCGCTGAGTGTCGATTACACCCAGACTGAGTAACACATCATACTTATTCAGTGAAATAATATTTCAATGTAACATCAAAGATATCTTGTAATCGTTTGTAAAAAAAAACCTAATTGTGTGTAATATTAGCAAAATAAGCACTTTATTTTAGTATTAAAATTTGATTTAATAAAACCTTTTATTTTTGTACATAAACTAAGAAATGGTTGGTCTTCCACTGATGTAATTTTGAAAAGTACCACTTAAAAATGTCAATTGCTAAATTCAATGAAAACTACAGATCTCAAATGCCTTAGTAAAAGAAATAGGTAAAATAAATGAAAGAGCAAAATTGATTTATTGTATTACTAGTGGCCCTGGGCATTCTATTTAAAGTGCACCAATAGATGACGTTGGATTTCGGTTTAACAAGGTTGTTTTCATTTTTTGATCCGTTAAATACACTCTGATGTATTATTCTTACGCGTTGACCGCATTGCGCGACGCAGGGCACGGGGGGCGCGGGGGAGGGACACAGCCGGGCCTTCATACCTAACAAATACTCTGACCAATACTTTTCTGAGAGCTGAATCGCCAGTATCACTGTCCAATTACATGGATTATATTTCAAGTGCAAGTTAGCTTAAGATGTGGAGTCAGCAAGAGGAACGGACTTATGATAACGTACTTTCAGGTGGAGGAAGACAGCGCGCTCCCGCGCGGGCTCTGCAGAGACTGCTCAGAGAGCGCCCTGGCCGCGTTAAACTTCAGACAGGCCTGTACGCAGTCCCTCGACCAGTGGACACAGGCCATCGCCTTCCTCTCTTCAATAGTACATCCGCAGAAGGACGACAAAGCCTTTTATATCTTCTACACTTCTGAAGAGAAGTCCATTATCGGCGATCAGTCAGTTCGAGCGAGGAATAAAGAGATAGCACTTAAAAGATTAAACGGCAAGTTTCAAGATGAAGAAGAATTTGAGGAGGTTAAAGAAGACAGGATTAGGAAAGTTAGGAAGTCCAAACAAGCTGTTAAAAGTGCTTGGAGATGTCCGGATTGTGAAAAAGTGTTCCCTCATCCGCAATACTTGAATGCTCATTTGAAGAATACTTTGAAAAGAGCGTGTGGGGAGTGTGGGATAGTTTTAAATAAGTCAAAGTTGGCGCAACATTTGAGTGACGTCCATGGACGATTAGTGTATACATGTGGGGTGTGTCATCAAGTTTTTGATGAAGCGGAATCGTTGGAGACTCACTTTATAACGCACAAAGAGGGAGCACACCATTGCAAAGTGTGTGGGAGTGGATTCAGCACGGAACGGGCTTTGATTACGCATAATTACTACCATTCGTTCTTCTACTGCAACCACTGTGGCCGCTGCTTCGACAATAGAAAGTGCTTCTTCCACCATGAGAATCAATGTCAGTTATTTGAGTCAAACAATAAGAAACGGACGCCATCTCTGACTGAGTTCGTATGTGATCATTGTGGAAACTCTTATACCAAAAAACCGTCGTTGCGTACTCATATAATACAGAAGCATTTGAATGTGTTACCTTACGTTTGTGAGACTTGCGGGAAGAGGACGTCTACAATAGCTCATTTGAGGTCCCATGAGAAGGTGCATTTGATGGAGAGGAAGACTTTTCAATGTTACTGTGGAGCGAAAATGAGGACAGCATTGGGGTATCAACTCCATATGCGGATCCACTCAGGGGAGAAGCCTTACAAATGTTCAGAATGTGGTGACAAATTTCTGTCCGCTTCTAGAAGACTAGATCACGTCAAAAGAAGGCATAGGAGTGCTAAGGACATGCCGCACGGCTGCAACGAGTGTCCGGCTAGATTTGTCAGGCCGTTCGAGCTGAAGAGACATTACATGACCGTTCATTCCAATTTGGCTATGCCCCCACATTTGACCGCGCAAAAAACGTATTAATCTGTTACAATAATCCTCTACAGACTACACAGACACGCACAAATGAGGTTATCATAATCTAAAAAATATCCACAATTATTAATATTCAACCTACTTAATGTGTCAGTAATATGAGAGTTGATTGAAGAAGTTTAAGAGTTTTGTATACTTTGATGTGAGGCTGTACATAAAAAACGGTAACTTATACTCTGATTCATAATCATGTAAAGTAAACTGACAGATGAAAATGACAAGTTTCTATGCATTTTGACATTTGGCATGTGTCAAATTGAGTGATAATGTATGGGGATGACACATTGACATCTGTCAGTTTACTTTACATGATTATGAATCAGAGTATAAGTTAGTCATAGTATAAAAATTATACTGTTACTTACTTTAAAAAAAGTTAACAGCATTGATTGTTTTATACCAAATTAACATTAGAACATGTAAGTAATAATAAACGAAGTAATGGTGGTAAAAGCAGCTATTAAATTGTATTAATACTAATTCATATCATATCATTTGTATAGCTCTGATGTTTTTGTAAACTTCGAACTAAATTCATATAAGTTAAATTTGTAAAGAAAGTATTGAAAAACCAAACATGCGTGTTAGTTGACTATGTTCTTTAGTGTAACGAGTTAAGGTTGATAGTTGATCAGTGCCTTCCTGATGTAAATACTGTAAATAGATTTTTCTACTTTTCCTTGAAATTATTAATAATAATTTATGATAGTCATTTTAATCCTTAAGCCCTCATAATAGGTAACACAAATAAATACTCTTTAGCATGTTAGATCATGAAATAAGCAAAATAAAAATCAGCTGTTCCGTACATTATTGCCTATATAGAGAATAATATTTTTGTATGGAACAGCTGGTTTATAGGGTTCCGTAATGGCAAAGAACGGAATCTTGGCTGGTTTTTATTTTGATGACCTAATTGCTAAAGGACTTTTATTGGTGTTACCCTATTATGATAGTTTCGGGATTAAATGACTAAAATGTAACATTGCGTATATTATGGCAGTTCAAATTATAAATTATCATCGTCCCAAGTTATCACCAAATTGTTTGTAAAATTCCAGATGGAAGAGGAATCTTACATACCGCCCGGCGCATGCGCCGCCTGCGCGTCCGCCGCCCTCGCAGCCCAAGAGTTCCGCATCATGACGCAAAACTCCCAGAAAACCTGGCTCAAAGCCATCTCAGCAGTTTCCTCTATACCCTCATCTTCAGCTCCTGGTGTCAAATCTCTTTGCGCCTTCGTCAAGCCAGATAACATGACTTTACACGTCATAAAAGACTATACAGGTGGAGATTCTAAAGCTATTCTGAGTAGGCTCAAGAATAGATTAACGAGAAAGAAAGCGAGCCCTGATAAGAAGCCTAGAACAACGCGATCAGGGCCGACTTGTGAATGTCCGGACTGCGGGAAGCCGTTCTACAGCCCGTATTATCTGTGCCAGCATTTAAATAACAGTGGACAGAAAGAGGCATGCGCTACTTGTGGTATTGTAGTCATCCGTGGTCATGCGATGAAGGAACACCTAGCCAAAGTCCACGGGGAGACTGTTATATCGTGCGAGCAATGTCCATTGCTGTTCACAAGTGAATTGAGGTTAGAGAAACACGTCAAGAAAGCTCATAGACCAGGATCGTTGACTTGCGCGGACTTGTGGACGTACGTTTCCTAGATTGGCGACTTTTGAAGCCCACGCGCAAATGCATGCAGTCAGGATCTGTAGGGCTTGCGGTAAACAGTTCACTAACAGGGTCTGTTATAGGGAACATAGGTCGAAGTGTGAACCGGACGCGCGTCCCAAAACTCAGTCGTTGACCTAGAAATAAGCGTTCGAATATTAGAGATCCTGCTAGGTTCACCTGTGATTACTGCGGGAAAACTTATCTATCTAGACCACAGTTGAAGAATCATATAATTTGGATTCATATGGATGTGAGGCCCCATCAGTGCCAGTGGTGTGGAAAACGGTTCTACACGCCAGCACGTTTGGCTGAGCATACAGTGGTCCATACGAGAGAACGCAACTTCGAATGCGATATCTGTGGGGCTAAATTGGTTTCTAGAATGGCGATGGTGTACCATAAGAGGCGACATACGGGAGAAAAACCGTACACTTGCGAGGATTGTGGGGAGAAGTTTCTGTCCTCTTCGAGGAGGTCGGAGCACGCTAAACGGAGGCATGGGAAGGGGCCGTTGGTTCACTGTCAGCAGTGCCCAGCTATTTTCGCTAGAGGACACGAGTTGAAGAAGCATATGGAGAAAGCTCACAGACCGGACCAAGAAATTGAAGTTGCTGTCATTGTAGACAAGCAGTACCCTCCAGCGAAGAACCGGCGGCTTGAGAAGATGAAGTTTGAAGAAGATGATGATGATGATTTGAAGCCTTTGATTGAGGTGGAATGGAAACCGCACCCCGATGACAATCCGGTCATGTTGAGGCCTTTTAATTAACTTTTCTTTATCCTCCTAAGGATCGAGACAGCAGACAATAGAAAATCAATTGTCATTGGATTTTAAAAGTCTTATAGGCCTTACAACCTTATTATAGTGGTTGAAAAGACCATCAAGGCGTACTGCTACAGTAACGGGCCATGAATTTCGGGGTCGAGCAAAAAGTATGTTTCGAATTTTTCGAACATAGCTTGGGTTTGTGATCCAAGTTTGGTGAATAAGACTAATCCCATCATAGTAGCGGTGACTTGATTTCTATGATGGAGGCCTTTTCCTGGTTTGGGACACGATGGATGATAAGTAGTGGCTCAGTATATTGGCTCACCTCAGTCTGATAAGCCAAAGGAGAGCCCACGTTGCAGTTCTCGTACAACTGACGCGACGGCACGACATCACATCCGTTGGCACTGTGATACTGGCCCGCGAGATGCTTCTTCAAGCTTCGTTTGAAGGAGTCCATATTGACTTGTCTTCGAACCCTTTAGGGCCTGCCGCGTCTGTCGAGGAGGTGGAAACCGGTGGTCTCTGTGATGGTTCAGTCTTCATAGAGATGTGTATATAGGTAATACCAAAACTATTTACTATACACTCATTACTTTAATATGGTAAATATCATTTAAAGTTTTTAGAATAAATTATTTGGCGCATTTATTTATATTTAGGTTTCTATTTTATTATATAATTTTGCTTTTAATATAATATTTAATGTGTCAATAAAGTCATGAAATAAATTGATGCTGCCACTGCCGCTTATGTTATAGGGTGAGGTAGCATTGGTTAAAAAACATGGGTACTGTTGCAATGAGGTGGAGGCGGTATTGTTTCGAAATATCTTTTATTGCTTTTCTGAAAATAATAGGTTATTTCACACCCTAACTACCACAATCTGGGAGCATACTTCTTCCCAAACCCTACTATAACGTGAGGTCTGGACCCTCCTTACTCTAACTCTCAGATCCGAATGCGCTCCCGAGAGCGTGTCTGTTTATTTTTCAATGCATGACAGATTCCCATTATGAAATCAGCCATAAACGGCGGCCATTTTCAAAGGAGTTTACCATCGTTACAGTACCTACTCCATTAGTTCCACAAAAACCCTGTTTTCATGACTTTTTTGATGCATTATAAGTTTGTTATAGAATTTAACATGGGCGTGCCCAGGGTGTAAACTCTAGAGGGACAAATCTGTGTTTTTGGCCAATGAAATATTAGGGTATTAAGCTGCCCCAAAAGAAATGTTTATTCCCATTATCCGTACCAATCTTTTCCTCCGTGGGATGAATAGGAAAAAAATTGTTGGCGCGTTATAGTGTATTTTAGGTAGGAAATGAAAGTGGTACGATGAACCCTGTTGGGGTCTTGTTACCGTAATTCAAAGACCCTGTAAATGTATATTTTAATAGTTAGTTATTTTATTAAAGAATGACATTATTAGTTTGTGTAAATATGAAATAAATAATGTTGATTGAATTTCTGGCGTTTCATTTGTCTGGTCTTAAGAATCCCTCATCAAATATTTTTTTTAAACTTTTTTATAATGGAGGTGGCAGACGGATCACCTGATTGTAAGCGATTGCCGACGCCCGCGCACCCATAGTTACTCACACCAGTGGAGTCACATTCATGCTGTAGCGTGGCTCTCTCATAGTTAATATTCTATAAAACTTAATAGAAATTGCGAATCTGCAAGCCAGGGTGTATCCAAAGCAAGCAGACTTAAAATAAATGATGGCGCCACTGCTGCTTACATCATAGGGTATCGTGACCCCATTGATTTTTAAATCACAGGAAATTCCATTAGCTTCTCAAACATCCCATATGACGACATCCTTGATGCATTATATCTTAAATATTTTATATTCCCCTCCATAGGGCCATATGTATGGTATTGGTAGGTATTATTACGACCCAGTATTAAACAAATTTTGTTGGACCTTTCATTACTTTTTCGTGAATAAAGAAATTTATATTTGGACCTTTCATTACGTTTTGTTGGACCGCTAAATTTATACATCACGATTCCCGGACGAAATTGTCAACGTCAAAGTGACAGTTCGAAATTTCGGCTGCACGGCACCTCGCTAAAAATTCACATAAATTTTCGTCCAAAATTAAACTAAAACAATGGCTTTCAAAGCCGATTTGCGGCAATTATTAAAGCCCTATTACTGGGTCAATATTTTGCTCAGTATGTCCTACGTCACATGTAAGCGGACCGCGGTAATTTGTAACTTTTTGTTCCCCGAAGTAGACTGCGAGCTGGACAGTAGAGAAACGGAAATCCTATTTTTCTTAATTATAGTCGTTATGTTGAGGACAAGGAAGGCTGGGAGCGTAACTATGGTCAATTACCTGTCGTCCTCTTTCGTGTACACGAAGATTGCGAACTTAATTCTTTGGTTCTATGCTGATATAAGGTAGGTTGTAGCTTCGTATACTTTGCTACGTTCAAACACCTTTATAAGACGAAGGACGAAGTAATTTGTACTGTAACAGATAATTTACAGTTAAATTAGTACCTTAAATCACCTTGACGCTAATAACAAATCATATCAATGTATAATAATATTTTTATGTTACAATTTTATCATTGTATATTTTTAACTTATCAATAATAGCTAACCTTATAATCACCTGTGATTTCGTTCGTTTCTAAAGATAATAATAATAAAATATTGTAGCAAGTACTATGCCAAAATGATTATTAACATCATTTTAAGAGATATGTGAGAGATATGTGATGATGTGGTTATCTTTAATTATAAGTGCAGTTAAGATTTATTAATTCTATGATAATTATTGTTATGTATCGCTGTTACTTATGTTGATAATCCAATAAACAAATAAATAAATAATAGATAGAAACTAATATCCTCTTAACCAATATTTTGGTTATGGCCAATCTCAACGATCAACCATAGACGCAGGATGTTTATATTGCACAACTTGGCAGGTTGGAATGAAGACCGGTCAACGTCACCCTCCGCACGCGAAATGGGCACATTTGCAGCCTAATTGCGGAAAAGCCCGTACGAAGAAGAAGAACAGTGTGCGCAGACACAAGTTCACTCTATTCATTTACCTTCCTATTTCGGTGGGACTGTGTGATACAACTAATGAAGAACCCTCAGCTTAACATCCTTTCCGAGGCACGGGGGTACAAGACTACCAGGTTTCGGGCCGATACTGAGGATTTCTCAGCAAAAGGGCTGGCAGCGCACTTGTATCTCCACTGGTGTTGCAAGTGTCCATGGGCGGCGGCAATTGATTACTATCAGGTGATCCGCCTGCTCGTCTGCTACCTATCACATAAAAAAAAAAGAAAAACTTGTGTACACAATGTGGCAGAAACACAGGGATTGTTGTTTTGGTTGTATGGAACCCAGAATCTTTAATTGTCACTACTTTTTAGATACGGTCTGCCGTACGGTGCTATCATCATCCTGACCGCTTTATTACTGCCCGAACCAACATACCTCGGCCCTGAACACATTACGTACTTCCGGGGACCTCAGAGTCTTGATGAGGAAATCAAGAGACAGAAGGTAAGTATTTTATGTGATACGTCTCAGACAATGTTAAAAAAAAATTTTTAGTAATGTACCTAAATAATCTAGCCTTTTCAGACCTCCCGCTTGGTTTACTGATGATCTTGTGAAGGTCGCGGGAGTCCCTTGGATGCGGGTGGCACAGGACGATCTGTGTGGAAGAACGTTGGGATGTCCAGCAGTGGACATCTATTGGCTGAAATGATGACTATCATATTGTAGTAGACGGGAATTGACGCTACGTTAATTTTTAAGCACATAATTTTGTAAGGACCTACTGCTTGACTTTTCGGCTGCGTTACAGCAGCTGTGGTCACAAGCGGACTGGCGGCGCACGGCGACGTCTGCTAGCCAGCCCGTGACCACGGCTGTTGTAACGCAGCCGAAACATCAAGCAGTTAAGTACATAATTATGTGCTTAAAAATAGTCGCGTTAATTCCCGTCTATAATAATAATAGTTATAATGCAACGCAAAATTTTATAGAACTATGAAATGGTGACCTATTTAGTACCTACCTACATCTCTATCAGGGCACCACTTGGATCGTGTGCCTGTACGCGGCGTGGTAAGGTCGAAGCAGTCCATTGGATGCGGGTGGCACAGTATAGAATAGAAAAATTAGAGAACTATGAAATTACTAGCGGCCGCCCGCGACTTCGTACGCGTGGAGTTAATTATTGACACTTACCGTCATATTTTGGACAATCCACACAATATATTTTTATAAATTGTAGCCTATGTGTTATTCTGATGTATAAGCTACTAGCGGCCGCCCGCGACTTCGTCCGCGTGGAAAAGTAACTTTTTACCCCACTTTTAACCCCTTACAACCCCCTTTTTCGCAATAAAAAGTAGCCTATGTCCTTTCTCAGGGTCTAGACCATCTGTATACCAAATTTCATTTAAATCCGTTCAGTAGTTTTGGCGTGAAAGAGTAACAGACAGACAGACAGACAGAGTTACTTTCGCATTTATAATATTAGTATGGATATTAGTATGGATATTGTGGTAAAGTTTCATTCAAATCCATTCAGTAGTTTTTACGTGAAAGAGTAACAAACATCCATACATCCTTACAAACTTTCGCCTTTATAATAGTAGTAGGATGATATTGATACCTACCTCTCTATCAGGGCACCACTTGGATCGTGTGCCTGTACGCGGCGTGGCACCCGGCCTGCGTGAACTTCGCCCCCGTGTTCGCGGAGCTCTCCGCCGGGTACAGCCTCGGCAACCTGCGCTTCGGCAAGCTGGATGTGGGCAGGTGAGCGAGAGAAAAACCGTTGGATATGTCATAAGACAATTTTAGTTTCGTTCAGCAATTTCTTTGCACTGCGTTAATCCCATTACTAACACCCTCTTCCCTCTGATGTAATTTCCAATCTGTTATTGTTATAGAATACTAGCGGCCGCCCGCGACTTCGTACGCGTGGAGTTAATTATTGACACTTACCGTCATATTTTGGACAATCCACACAATATTTTTATAAATTGTAGCCTATGTGTTATTCTGATGTATAAGCTATATTGTGGTAAAGTTTCATTCAAATCCATTCAGTAGTTTTTACGTGAAAGAGTAACAGACAGACAGAGTTACTTTCGCATTTATAATATTAGTAAGTAAGTATTAGTAAGTATAATATTAGTAAGTATAATATTAGTAAGTATAATATTAGTAAGTATAATATTAGTAAGTATAATATTAGTAAGTATAATATTAGTAAGTATAATATTAGTAAGTATAATATTAGTAAGTATAATATTAGTAAGTATAATATTAGTAAGTATAATATTAGTAAGTATAATATTAGTAAGTATAATATTAGTAAGTAAGTATTAGTAAGTATAATATTAGTAAGTATAATATTAGTAAGTATAATATTAGTAAGTAAGTATTAGTAAGTATAATATTAGTAAGTATAATATTAGTAAGTATAATATTAGTATGGATATAATAGAATATTTATTTGCATAAAACATGGTGTACAATGAGGTCTTAAGCAGTATAAAAGTGCACATATTTTACCAAGGATTGTTAATCAAAAAATCTGAATCTGAAATATTGTTATGATGTTGGAAGAACAAGGCGTTCTTTAAACAAGTATCTTTTGACTACTTTTTTATGTGATAGGTAGCAGACGAGCATGTGGAACACCTGATGGTAAGCAATTGCCACCGCCCATGGACACTTGCAACACCAGTGGAGTTACAAGTGCGCTGCCAGCCTTTTATCCCCTTCCCCCCCGGGTGGGCCTCCGGTACCCTCACTCACTCGGCGAAACACAGCACAGGGGCTGCTTCACGCCGGATTTCTGTGAGGCAGTGGTATCACTCCGGTAGAGCCGGCCCATTCATGCCGAAGCGTGGCTCTCCCACAGTTATCTAGCTACTCATCTTATTATATTTATGTAATTTCGAATCTGTTTATGTAAATCAAAAGTTATTGTTATGATGTTGGAAGAGCGAAGCGTTTCCTACATAAGTGTCTATTGACTACTTTTTGGGAAGCCCCGGCAATAAAAAAAACATTTTTTATTTCATTATTTACTAGTGGCCCGCCCTCACTTCGCTTCGGGAACGTAATTCAGAAATGAACAAATAGACTGGCGCTGTGTCCAATTACATTGCGCAAGCGTTTCGTGTTTTCGGTTTACCTATAAGCCTTTTCGTTGTCTATAGAAGTTATCTCTGTATGAATGGTATGGATATATATTTCCGTCGCGTGAACACTCAGGTACCCGGACGCGGCGGCCAAGTACCGCGTGCAGGACGGCCCCACGAGCCGGCAGCTGCCAACCGTCCTGGTCCTCAGCGACGGCAAAGAGACCGCGCGGCGTCCGCAGCCCGACCACAGCGGGAAGCTACAGAAGTGAGGATGCCATGTTAATAATGTAGACGACCCGTTTAGTGCAATGGTTTGAGCGCCGGTTGAGACGTAAGGGTCGCGGGTTGATGAAACAGATATTTGGTGGGTCTGGCTGTTAGTAGTACCTTCGTTGTTTCTGGTTTCCATAGCACAAGGGAAAACCTTAGTTTGGGGCCAGGACAATGTATGTTATGTTGTCTCAATTTATTTAATTAATTCATTTATTTGTGTTTATTTATTTGTTTATTAAATACCTAGGAACATAATATACATACATAATTGCATTAAGTTCTGCAGTATTTTATGGAATAAAGAGTTTCTACCTATATATCTATCTAGGACATCCAACAAGATCTGTATTTGACAGTTTAGGTAGTCGGGAACTATATATATATCATTGTGGAATCAACTTCCCGCAGCGGTATTTCCGAACCGGTACGACATTCAAATCTTCAAGTAAGTGTATCGATGACCTTGAAGTGCGCAGAAAGCAATTTTAGTAGAAAGTCTTCTATTTATATTTATTACGAGCGGCCGCCCGCGACTTCGTCCGCGTGGAATAGTAACTTTTTACCCCCCTTTTAACCCCTTACAACCCCCTTTTCGCACTAAAAAGTAGCCTATGTTCTTTTCTCAGGGTCTAAATCATCTGTATACCAAATTTCATTTAAATCCGTTCAGTAGATTTGGCGTGAAAAAGTAACAGACAGATAGACAGAGTTACTTTCGCATTTATAATATTAGTTAGGATTATTTACTGAACTTGTTTTTTCGTTGCCAGATTCCTCTTCTCAAAAGACAACCTGAAGGCCGCTTTCGACCTGGACGGCATCTACCAAGAGTGCAAAGAAAGACTGGCTGCCGCGAAGACCGCCAAAAAAGACGAGTAGACCGAGAAGACCGACAGTAGACCTAGAAGACCATCGATAATTCATGAAAAGACCGGCAGTAGAACAACAGTTTTAGTGAGGCAATAGTATTTAGCGGAATTACATTATATTAACTATTACATAATTTTTACAATTTCCTATTTTTCTGAGTAGTTACAGTATTCATAAAAGTACTATACAACTAACATACAGGGTGTATCTGTAAACATTTACATCCCTTTAACCATGACTTCTTCCAACCATTTGAACAGCATTATTGTTCTATTACTTTGGGAAATTCGCATTAAAAAATATGGGGACGTCTGATTTTGACGAATTTTAAAAACGGGTAGGACAATTGTTTTTGAGAATGGTTAATAAAAGACGTGATTAAGGGGATGTAAATGATCACCAAACACCCTGTATATTATATACCTTCAGTAGACCAAAAAGACGGAGAGAAGACCCAAAAGACCGGTTATAGACGTATTTGTATTATTAATAGCCGCTGATTTAAGGCACTAGTAGACGGAAATAATGGTTAAAAGACAAAAGACCGCCAGTAGACCAAAGCTGTATTGTTAAGTCACAGTTTAACAAAATAGTCACGTAATTATCGCTTTGGCGCATTTATTTTTAAATATACACTGTGTTTTGTAAATAATATAAGCACAATGTCAAATAGTATCGGTACTATCCATAGTATAGGCGTTATTATTAGGAAAGTAAATTTACGAAACTATATTTTCTACGTTTTCTTGGGTCTATGTGTTATGGGGCTATACGAATGAAACTAGCGCCGCCAACCTATTTACACTGATTGTGGCGAAAATACGTAATTTTTTAAGAAAGCAAAACATTACAGACTTAGATAAAAGTAAATTGAATTTTTCAAGATGCAATACAATATATAAAACACGCGACAAGCAACAATAATGTCAATTATTGCTAAAAGTGGCCGTTTTTAGCAATAATTAACATTATTGTTACTTGTCACATGTTAGAAATATTGTATTGCATCTTGCAAAATCCAATTTACTTAGATCTAAGTCTGTAATGTTTTATTTTCTTCAAAAATATCATACTTTCGCCACAATCAGTGTAAATAGGTAGGCGGCGCTAGTTTCAGTCGTATAGCCCCTTATTGTCCTCTCGTACTCATAGTACAGGGGTTGCCCTAGTTTGAGACCAGGTTGATTAGTGATTGTCTGACGCATTTATTGTTATCTATCTAAACTATAGAAAGTATCAGTACTATTTGACTTGTGGCAAAACTATCATTACTATTGTTTTTAATTTTACTAGATAGACTTTATCAATAGCCAACACTAAACCTTTAACCTAAGATCTGACTTACTATAATATCTAATATTAGATAACTTTTTTGTATGATATTTTGTGAATTAACGTATTAACATAATGGGAGGTTATCGCGTGTGACAATAGATGGCGTACTGTAAAACTGAGGTGCATCTACACGGTGATTGGTTATTTTTAATGTGACATGTCAAAATGTTAGTGGTTTAAGTACCGGGCGGAGATCTCGTGGGTTCGATCCACGGTCGAGCCAAAGTATGTTTTGAAATTTTCGAACGTAGCTATGGTTTGTGATCACCGCACCGCATTAGGCAAGCGTGGTGATTAAGCCTAATCCCATCAGTAGTAGTGATAACTTGATTTCCTATGATGGAAGCCTTTGCCCTGCAGTGGGACAGTGTAGAGGCTGATTCTTTTAGAAATCGACTTTCCGAATCATCATCATCATTTATTTCAGCCAATAGACGTCCACTTCTGGACATAGGCCTCCCCCAAAGTTCTCCACACAGATCGGTCCTATGGGCTCCCGCGACCTTCACCAGATCGTCGGTCCACCTAGTGGGAGGCCTGCCACGGCTGCGGCCTCCTGCACGCGGCCTTCACTCAAGGACCTTTCCACCCCAACGGCCGTCTGTTCTCCTCGCAATGTGCCCTGCCCACTGCCACATCAGCCACGCAAACTTCACTTCCGAATCATCGGTAGCTTAAATATTTGAGGTTCTGTATGAGCTTAGAATAAAGAATAATATTTCAGTGTCACAGTACGCCACCTAGCGGATTTTTCACACGATGGCCCCCATTTCAAGCGTAAAGCTTAGCCATATTGGTTGCAAGGATTGTGTTCAAATTATGTATTTATTTTGTAAATAAATCTTTTTTAGATGGAATTTCCATTTGTTTTACTCGATTACGGTAAAGCGAAAAGGATGGGTTATGCAGTCTATCTAATAGATAGATTAGATTAAGTACCTACGACCCGGTTGGTTCAGTGGTAGTAATTGCTGCGTCCTGGGCCAAGGGTTGCGGGTTCGATCCCCGCACAGTACAAACATTTGTGTGCATGAACATGTCTGTTTGTATTGGTCTGGGTGTTTTCCATGTATTATAAGTATGTATTTACAAAAGAAAAGTATTATACGTATATATTTGTAATCCCACTGTTGGTTCTGATATCTGTAACACAGGTGCTTGAGCTACCTATCTCAGAGTCAGAACAATGTATGTGATGTAGTGAAAATTATATAAGTACCTACTTCATTGCACAAACTACTAACTGAATGGCGCATTTGGTAGTGGACATGCTTGTTGCTATGCCAAAGGTCGTGGGTTCGATCCCCTGAACAAACACTCGAGTGTGTAATATTATGTATTTAACTATATATTTGTGTTTCCTCTGTTGTCTGATATCTGTAACACAAGTGCATAAGCTACTTAGTACGTAGTCAGGTCAATGTAATGAGATCGTGAGAAGTAGTCTCTCAATTTCCTCCGCGTCAGAAAATGAGTAATCCGACAGATACTGTGGGAGAGTCCAAGCTTCGGCATGAATGGGCCGGATCGCCGGAGTGATACCACTGCCTCACAGAAATGCCGGCGTGAAGCGCCCGCTGGTGCTGTGTTTTCGCCTGAGTAAGTGAGGTACCGGAGGCCCACCCCGGGGGGAAGGGGAATAAAATGGTTGGCCATCGCACTTGTAACTCGACGACAAGATGAAATGACGACGTTTGAAGGCTGGCTGGAGTGAGCTGATAGAGTGGCCGACAAAAATCGGGAGCGGTGGCTGCGCATTAGGGGAGAGCCTATGTCCAGCGGAGGAGCAGTGTGTGTTTTTTTTATGTGATAGGTAGCAGACGAGCAGAGCGGATCACCTGATGGTAAGCATTGCCGCCGCCCACTGACACATGCAACAAGTGTGCGGCTAAACCTTTGTATCCCCTTCCCCCCCCGGGTGGGTCCTCCGAGCTCCGGTACCCTCCTCACTGGGCGAAACACAGCACAGGAGGCTGCTTCACGCCGGTTTCTGTGAGGCAGTGGTATCACTCCGGTCGAGCCGGCCCATTCATTCCGAACATGGCTCTCCCACAATTGCTGGGTTGCTGATGAAGATGTGTATCTAGAGATTATATCGTTGAGTGGGATGATTTAGTATTTGCGGAAGTGCGCTTCTCATTGAAGCGAGAAGGCCGGATAGAAACCACGGCCCTCAGAGATCGAAGAGATTAGTTACCAATCATTATGTAAAGGTTTAACATTATTCACACGCCACGTAATGTTCTGCAGTTGCGTGCAATGTAATGGAATTATAAGTAACTAGCTTTTGCCCCCACTTCTCTAAAATGGGGGGCAAAAAGTAACCTAATTACTCTCCATCCCTTCAACTATCTCCACTTAAAAATTACATCAATTAGTCGCTCCGTTTTGCCGTGAAAGAAAGACAAACATACAGATAGACAGACACACTTTCCGATTTAAAATATTAGTATGGATGCGTTATGGAATAAAGTCATGGTTATTTTTATGAGATAGGTGGCAGACGAGCAGATGGATCACCTGATGGTAAGCGATTGCTACGCCCATAGACACACGCAACACCGATAGTCACATGTGAGCTACAAACCTTTAACCCCCCATTGGGCATCAGATGTACCCTCACTCACTCGGCGAAACACAGCACAGGGTGCTTCACGCCGGTTTTTTGTGACGCGTGGTATCACGCTGGTCGAGCCGGCCGATTCATGCCAAAGCGTGGCTCTCTCTCGCTTTAAAACAGATGCTGTCACTTTCATTTGTGACTTTTATAAAAGTGACGGCATCTATGGCCTTACCATGAGTTTGAAATACAATCTTCGCTATCGAAAAACTGCTTGCTTTGTCTCTTTCATTGTGATGCATTTAAAAAGAGACAGAGCAATAGTTTTGGATAGCGAGGGTAGTATTTCAAACTCATGGTAAGGTCACGGTTTTAAAACCACGTCTAACTTTAGTCTCCGTTTTTTAATAAGGGGACTGTGTTTAGTGTTGGTTCCAAATTTTTGCTCTCTAGTGTAAAGTTCTTGAACTAATAAATAATTTCCGTAGATTTTCCGGACGCATATTAGTTCGATTAAATTAGTTAATACAGATTAATTTTATAGTCTGATTGTTTAAGCCCATTTTTGACATTCCATGACACAAACTAGCGCAGTGGTTTGAGTAATTGTTGAGACGGGGTCGCGGGTTCGGTTCCGTATCATATTTTTTTTTTTGTGATAGATTGATGCGATTTGTTGCGAAGAAGCAACAGATGCTGAATGACTGGAACATGAACGAGATAGGACCAGTAGGTACTTATACCATCAAGAGATGGTCAACTCTGCAGAAGGTTTTCGACGGTTGCGTGCGTTTGCACACAAAAGGCTTGACATTAGGAAGGAGTTTGATTGATGTGGAACTGCCCGAGCGCGAGTCGCTTGTGCTGTGGTGTTTAACGCCCCATTTGGGGAGAAGTGACATTGAGATCGGCTAAAGACACAGACTTTGTAGGGAGTGAAGAAACGCACCGGGGAAAGAGCCCTTCGCAAGTACCTGTGAGCGTCTCCCAAGATTCGGTCCGTATGCCGAGTCGGTAGGAAGGACCAGGGGCTGGTGGAGGGACCTGTGTCAGTCTTCTGTCTGTGAGTCCGCGGTTTCACTCCGATCGAGCCGGCCTATTCATGCTGAAGCGTGGCTCTTCGTGGAGGCTTATTTGGGGGGGAAAGGGGGTTAAATGATGGCAACGCACTTGTGACTCTACTTGTGTTAATCCACCAATCACATAAAAGATTGAACAACTTTTTTTGGTTTATCGGGACATTTTGCGTCTCGATCAGGTACGAATAGGGTCATGTCCCTGAAAATAGGGACGTCCCACGCAAATGGGACACCTAACAACACTACCTACAAGTCCACAACACCATTGCGGGAATCTCAACTTGACGCCGTTTCTTCTACCTATTTTACTGTCATAAAATGGAAGAGAGATTACGTCGTGTCTTAAATGTAATGAATACGTCTATAATTAAATTCATTTATACCAAGTACATAGATACTTTCAATAGGTTATAGGAAACATAATCAGCTCCCACTTGCCTAACAATAGCGCGGGAAACGAATAATTACGCAAAAAATCGCACATCCGACTGATTGCTAATTTCGCAAACAGTTTTACCCGTGGTTCATCCAAATAACCACGCATTCCTTGTTTAATAAAATTTAAAAAAATCCGCCATTTAATGTCAAGGCCGCCATTTTTGAAATTCAGCTGTCAAATTTAGGCGGGAAAAATGACAGTCGCTAGTGCTGCGTTCGTGTTATTTGTCGCTGTGATTTTTCAAGTGACCGCGTGGACTATTGATCTGCCGGAAGTTAGGAAATATTATTTTGAAAGATACGATTCTCATGTAAATCAGGGTGATTATAGAAATAATGAATTCGAGGGTAGAAGTTTTGACAATATAAATGGCGATAGTCCGCATAATACTGAAACTGATAAATATAATAATTATTTTTATGCTTTATATAGAAATAATGACGCGAATAAAAAAATTGGTGAATTTGGCAAAGAAACAGATGTTTATGCGAAAACCTTCAACAACTATGAGACGTATATGGTGCGAAAAGTGAGTACCTTTATTATTATTTTTTACAGCTATTAAAAGTTATATGAGCGTCCTTGTATGTCTTGAGCTCACCGACACACACAATTGGTTTCTAATGAGGCGCTGCAGTCATGGTCAAATACTAGAAATTACTTAAAATTACCTACGTTGGGTAGACCACGGTTGTCCGACGATATTGTAAGGGTAGTGGGGAAACAATGGATGAGGCTGGCTGGTGACCGTAGGGAGTGGCGTAAAAGAGAGGCCTATACTCAGCAGTGGGTGGATGTGGGCTGACGTCAAGATGATGATGAAGACTTAAAATTAAATCAGTACTTTGAATGACTACCATTACTTTGAAGAAATCATCGCCGAACCAATAGGACCATGATCTGGATTTGCAAGTCGAACACAACGGTGGTAACCGTGGGAGAGCCACGCTTCGGCATAATTGGGCCGGCTCGATCGGAGTGATACCACGCCCTCACATAGGACCGGCGTGAAGCAGCGCCTGCGCTGTGTTCGTCGAGTGAGTGAGTGTGCCGGAAGTCCAATTGGGTGGAAAAGTTGGCAGCACACTTGTGACTCTCCGGGTGTTGCAGGTGTCTATGGGCGGCGGTAAGCTTAACTGTGGGAGAGCCATGCTTCGGCATGAATGGGCCGGCTCGACCGGAGTGATACCACTGCCTCACATCAAAAAATATGGATAAAAGGTTAGCAGCGCACTTGTGACTCCACTGGCGTTGCATGTGTTCATGGGCGGCGGCAATTGCTTACCATCAGGTGATCCGCCTGCTCGTCTGCTATCCTATCACAAAAAAAAAAAAAAAATCGCTTACCATGAGGTGATCCGTCAGCCACCTGTGATAAAAAAATGTGATGAACACTTGTGTTTGATCAGTGTCTGGGTTAACCTTTCTTATGGGTCATTAACATTACGAGTGCGATGTCTGACAATATGTTGTAAATCAGTAGGAAATTAGTACTTAAAGTTATTTTTTTGCATTATCAATGGCCGGATCCCGCCAAAGTAAGCAGCGAAAAGGTTAATACAGGGTGTCTTGATAGACACCCTGATGATTCAGTGTCTAGGTGTTAATACAGGGTGTATCTATGTAATCTATCTTTGGCGTAAGAGGCAGGATCACTACCAAATACTCCTTACAGGTGCAAACCGCCCTCCACAACGGCACCGCGTACCTGGACGGGCTGCGCAGATCTATAGAGCGCTACATCGAGCTACTGGAGAACTGCAGCCGACTCAACTACACATCGGTATGTGACTGAAAGATTAAGGGCTTGTTTCACAATATACGGATAAGTTCTTTATCACTAGTAGGTACTGACAGCCACACATCAGGTTAACACAATCTGTAAAATTTCCTCAACTGATTTTCAACCTAATAAGTTTGACAGTAAGATCAGAGTCGATTGAAGAAATTTGACAGTTTTGTATACTTTGATGTGTGCCTGTACGTACTGTTAGCTACCTACTATGTTTTGTTATTTGAGGGTGGCAAAATCATCTTCCACGATCGATCGACACCCACGTTACGCCTCTAGTAAGTATGTGGGCTCTCTTGCTTATCATCCGGCATATACAGCCAAAATACTGAGATAATATAAAAAAAAAACAATTGCTCAATTTTATTTTTGAATTGTCGTCTCACTAAAAAATGTGTGACTCGCATGATTTTTGACATCCGCATTTTTGAATCATTCGAAAACGAGCGATTTGCAACGAGTGGTGTAAACCACTCGTTTCCGTGAGACGAGTGGACGCATTTACGTCAAATCACACGTCAAATATTAACGAGTTAACACTATAGGTACACATCCTAAGCGAGTGATTTCAAAAATAGGGAAAATTATGAATCATGCGACTTACGAGAAGACGTGACTGGCAAAACGAGTATTGTTTGGACGAAGCGAAAATTCAAAAATAGGTTGCACGCTTGCTTGCCGCGGCCCTGCGCAAGTTTCGAGGACGGCTGCCAGCAGATTCTACAATACAATACCTATAATATGTAGGCTATTGATTCTAAGTATGTAGGTATGTTAGACTGTAAGGTATTTATTATATGGGCCAGTGAAATGTTTTTTAAATGTATCTTGTTGCCTGAAATGAATAAAATAAATGAATTATAACTATTAGGTCTGTTTTATGTCCATAATCTCGGGCAATTATGTCCCGGACTTTTGGAAGGCATGCGTGGGGCCGAAGCCAACACAGTTTTAAAGATGGTATTGCGCTTGTAACACTTCAGGTGTTAATAACATTTGGTATCTCTACCCACAACATTTTAACAATGTATGGAAACTTGACAGGTTAGTCTGCATAATAAGAAAAATAATGCCAAAAAGGTTGGCGTAACTTAAAACGTCACTTGAGAATGACATAAGTGACTTTAACAGATTTGACAGTGACAAACTGCCCGCTCATGTAACAAGTTATTATTGTTATCATTCCAGAACCTCCCCCCAGAGATGCAGCAGCCCATTGAAGCTCTAAGCGCGCGCGGCGCGTCCGCCATGTGCCGCGAGGCGACGGCGGCCAGCGAGCGCGTGCGCCGCCTCGCCGCGCTGGCGCTGCACGCCGCCCGCCGCTTGCAGGACGTGGCCTACACGGCCAAGTATAATAAGGTAGATCAGCAGGCTATGGAGAGGTAGACTAACATCAACAATACAAGCCATGATGAGAGGCAGACGCACGTGGCTAACACGGCCAAGTATAATAAGGTAGATCAACAGCAAAATTACTACGAGTATGTAGAGGTGGACTAAAATCGTTACATGATACAAGCCAACAAATGGGCGACGCTTCAGAGACAGACAGAGACACATGTGATTGGTCAATTCCGCTTCACACAGCTCCGCTTCTGTGGAAACGCACCCAACAACAATAGGGCAAGCCAACAAATGGGCGACGCTTGAGAGGCAGACCCAAAAAAAGATGGCGTGACGAGTAACGAATACGTCGACCACCACAAACAGGATCGGCAAGCGCTGGCAGACAATCTGATCTCATCATTGAATACTGACAGATACTGACAGAGGAGTTTGGGAGAAACTTTCGCCCAGGGACAGTTCAGGCTAAATAAACAAAATCAGCAAAACAAGGGAGTACCTAGTGAAGTTCTTAAGGGGTCGGCAACACGTATGCAGGTACTCTGGGGTTGCAAGCATCCATATTATGGATGCTTGCTACTGGTGTGGAGTCTATGCAGTTTACATCAACTCAGCAGGCTAGCTTAGTCCACGCCGCTCTTTAGAACGAATGTCGTGAACTACTGCCGGGCTAAGATGCGCACCGCGACAAAATTTTGTCGACTGTCGTTCGCGAGAGCGCATCTTTCTATCCCGCTCATCGCTCAGTCAGGTAAGCGAGAAGCAACTTGCGCCGACGCAATACGAGTGTCGACAAAATTATCTCGTGGTGCGCATCTTAGCCCGGCTGGGCTGCCGCATCTCCGGCCTCCCCCAGAGATGCAGCAGCCCATTGAAGCTCTAAGCGCGCGCGGCGCGTCCGCCATGTGCCGCGAGGCGACGGCGGCCAGCGAGCGCGTGCGCCGCCTCGCCGCGCTGGCGCTGCACGCCGCCCGCCGCTTGCAGGACGTGGCTTACACGGCCAAGTATAATAAGGTAGATCAGCAGGCTATGGAGAGGTAGACTAACATCAACAAATAAATAATAACTTGAGACAACATCACATACATTGTCCTGGTCCCAAACTAAGGTTTTCCCTTGTACTATGGATACCAGAAACAACGAAGGAACCACAAACCACCCAGACCCAACACAAATATCTGTTTCATCAATAAACATTTGTGTTGGTGCGGGAATCGAACCTGCGACCCTTACGTCTCAACCGGCGCTCAAACCATTGCGCTAAACGGGTCGAACAATACAAGCAAACAGACGGGCGACGCTTTAGAGACACAACCAGGTGACTTACTTCTAAGTACTTATGTCAATGTAGATCAGCATCAGCTAATGACTATGAGGAGGTGGACTAAAATATTTAGGGTGCGTTTCCACAGAAGCGGACTGCGTTGAGCGGAGACTTTTAAAAATGTACCAATCACATTGCTGAGAGATGTGATGTCATGGACGTATATAAGGAGGGGGGGGGTCCAGGGGGTCCAGACCCCCCCCATTGAGGCCTGGTTTGACATAAGGTTGAATCGGCTATAGCCAAGGGCGACTTAATTAAGGGGTCGGCAAGGTTGGTGGGGTAGCAAATTGTAGATAGCCCTATGACGGCAAATCTTCACGTTCTTCAAGAATGCGTACATGTAATGGTTGATAGAACATGTGGTTAAAGGGATGTAAATGTTTACAGATACACCCTTTAGATCGGACGGACGTTCACTAGCTAGGATTAATACCTTGTTACAGGAGGACAGCATGGAGGAGAACGAGCTGCTCCTCCGCCTGGCCTGGTACCTGGACAAGCTGGCGCAGCTCACGGGCTACGACCCGGACCCGGCCGCGCACCTCGCGCAGCCTCCGCAGCCCACTGGTAAGACACGGTGAAGAATGAATTCATGTCGCGGAGACTCCTGCGTCCACTTGTGTAAGACACAGTGAAGAGACATCGCATGACGTCACGACGCGCACCCTCCTGCGCCCACTGGTAAGACACGGTGAAGAGAGACCGCATGACGTCACGACGCGCAGCCTCCGCAGCCCACTGGTAAGGCACGGTGAAGAATGAATTCATATCGCGGAGACTCCTGCGCCCACTGGTAAGACACGGTGAAGAGAGATCGCATGACGTCACGACGCGCACCCTCCTGCGCCGACTGGTAAGACACGGTGAAGAGAGACCGTATGACGTCACGTCGTGCAGCCTCCGGAGCCCACTGGTAAGACACGGTGTAGAGAGACCGCATGACGTCACGCCGTCGCGCACCTTCCTGCGCCGACTGGTAAGACACGGTGAAGAGAGACCGCATGACGTCACGACGCGCACCCTCCTGCGCCGACTGGTAAGACACGGTGAAGAGAGACTGCATGACGTCACGACGCGCACCCTCCTGCGCCGACTGGTAAGACACAGTGAAGAGAGATCGCATGACGTCACGCCGTCGCGCACCTTCCTGCGCCGACTGGTAAGACACGGTGAAGAGAGATCGCATGACGTCACGCCGTCGCGCACCTTCCTGCGCCGACTGGTAAGACACGGTGAAGAGAAACCGCATGACGTCACGTCGCGCAGCCTCCGGAGCCCACTGGTAAGACACGGTGAAGAGAGACCGCATGACGTCACGCCGTCGCGCACCTTCCTGCGCCGACTGGTAAGACACGGTGTAGAGAGACCGCATGACGTTACGACGCGCACCTTCCTCCGCCCACTGGTAAGACACGGTGAAGAGAAACCGCATGACGTCACGTCGTGCAGCTTCCGGAGCCCACTGGTAAGATACGCTGTAGAGATCGCATGACGATATTCACGTCGCGCAGCTTCCTCAGCCCACTGGTAAGACACGGTGTAGAGGTCACATGACGATATTCACGTCGCGCAGCCTCCGCAGCCCACTGGTAAGACACGGTGTAGAGGTCACATGACGATATTCACGTCGCGCAGCCTCCTGCGCCGACTGGTAATGCAAGAACAGAGACCGGAGGATATTTGCTAAGTACCGCCATTTTGAAAAAAGAACGATAATTCACGTTTATACTGCTACTAACGGCCGCCCGCGACCTGTTCTATGTAAATAGGTAAATTATACTAAGTAACTACAAAAGGTAAATTATACTAACGGAACAGGGGTTGAGGTTCTCGACTCACTTGTGATACCACTGGTGTTGCAGGTGTTTAAATGGGGCGGCAGTAATCGCTTACCATCAGGTGATCCGTCTGCTCCTCTTTTTTTAACATTAAGTAGGACAAACGAGCAGAACACCTATTATTGAATTGTCGTGTCACTAAAAAATGTGTGACTCGCATGTTTTTTGACATCCGCATCCGGCTCACCTGCCCGTCCAGTAATGATGGTGGTAAGTAATCACCGCCGCCGATAGACATCTGCAACACCCAACATCGCCAATGCGTTGCCGGCTCTTAAGGTTGCCATTGTTGGCAGCTGGTTTTTTTTAAATAAATTGAGACAACATCACATACATTGTCTTGGTCTCAAACTTTTCCCTTGTGCTATAGAAACCAGAAACAACAGACCCAAGACTCGGTCGGTTCCACTGAGTTACTTACTTACTTACTACGCTGGCTCAACGATCCAAAGTGGGTCTTGGCCTCCGACGTCAAAGTTCGCCATTTTTTGCGGTCCTGTGTCAATTCCGCCCAATCGTGCACGTTAAGTGCTTTGAGGTCCTTGGCGACTTCGTCCCTCCAGCGGTATCTCGGACGACCCACAGGACGTCGCCCCGTGTTGGTCGACCCAGATAGGCTCTTTTGGCTGCGCGATCCTCTCCCATTCTCTCCACGTGTCCGAGCCAGCGTAGCCACTGAGTTAGTGCGCGGTAAAAAGTGACGAGCAAACGCACTGTGATTTAATAAAATCCATCCAAATGAATGAAACACTTCCAGCACCAGCTCCCACTCGGCCGTCGCTGTTCCCCGAAGTGACAGAAGAAGTGAAGGCGGCCATCTTGAACTGCCTCCGCGCGAAGTCGTCGGAGCCGGCCACGCAGCGCTGCGCGTTCCCCGTGCCGCAGCCCGTGCTTAGGCAGATGGCTAGGATGTATAATATCAGTGGTGAGTACAGTATGCAGTTCTATGGGTTTTGCAAATGAAAAATCCGCTAGATTGCGTTAGAAGGTTACTGGTCCAATGAATGGATTGGTTACATTTTAACGTATCATGTCATCATTGGCTTTGAAATATTTATTATGTTTTTTTTAATGTAATAGGTACTTACTTATGGTTGTGATAAAAAAGTAAAAATCTTCTAAGTATTTAGTTTTTCTATTTTTCTTTAATGTGATACCCAAGAGGCAGACAAAAGGTAAACGATTGCCACCGCCCCTTGACACCTGCAACACCAGTGGAGTCACAAGTGCGCTGCCAACCCTTTTTAAACGCATTCTGGCCCCAATTGGGCTTCCGGTACCTTCACACTCACTGTGCAGAACACAACGCATGCGCTGCTTCACGGCCCGGTCTTCTTCGCCGTGTTATCACTCTGGTCGAGCCGGCCCATTTATGCCAAAGCGGTGGCTCTCCCTATCTAATATTATTTCTCCTTACAGACAGTGTCTTCCGCTTCGACGTTCCAGAATCGGGGCGAAGCACCCGGCAATCACGTGACGACGGAACATCACTAGACCTCGAACTACTCGAGGCCACAGACAACAAACGCGCTTTCCCGCCATCTGTCAACGTCAAAACCGTTCGGAAACGTTCTATTTCCGACTCCACAGATCCTTTAGTAAAAGTTCTGAAATATTATGCGAAACATAAAGTTTGGGACAACTCGAATCCTATCTCAGAAAATTCTGAAATTAGACAAAAATTAGAAGCGTATGACGTAAAAAATAGTCTTCGTAGTAAGCGATCTGTTGATTCATCAACAAAAATTAATAAAATTCCTGAAGATCCTATGCAAGATTTGAGCCAATATATTAAAAAGAAACCAGGTATCCATTACATTAAAAACCAAGACGAAGCGACTCGTTTAGAATCTGCTCTCGAAACGATTCATAGCAAAAAATTGTTAACGATTAATAAAATTAAGAAATTGAACAAAATTTTACGAAACAAACGTGCTGTCCCGATAGAACATGTCAGGGAAACGATAAAAACGAATACCGATATTCATTACGATATACCTAAAGAGTTTTCTGATAAGCTAAAAGCTGCTATTCATAATATACCATTGGCAATAAGCCATTTGCCATTGGACCATGGGCATCATGGGCACTTGGAGCATTTGGAACATTTGGAACACCTTGGGCATCTCAATCACCATGGGCCCCATCACGGACCCCCATCATGGGCATGAACACGTCATAAAAGACATAAAAACGGATTTCCATTACGACAATATACACAAGGAAAACCCCGGTGAAAAAATAAAAGCAGCCATCCACCACCTACATGTCAAGAAAGTAAAAATACAGAAAAAAATTGAAAACTTGCGAAAGATTTTCGTTACCAAACGTTCGGTTGATAATTTGAGAACTGAGCGGTTTGACAGTTTGACAGACGGTTTGAGAACCAAGCATTTTTTTGAACCCTCCGTAGGGAAGATTCAGGAATATGCTTAGATCTCAAATTGTCTACATCCACCCTGTATAAACAAGAGAACTAACGTCTTCTGTAAGTTCCATACCCAGTTTGAGAGCTAAGCGTTCTTTTGAAACTTCCATAGACAAGAGTAGTTATATTTTTTCTGAACCGTCCACAGACAATTTAAGAACCAAGCGTTCTTCGGAAACGTCGTTAAACAAGAGAAGTGATCTTTTTTCTGAACCGTCCACAGACAATTTAAGAACCAAGCGTTCTTCGGAAAATTCCATAGACAGATCTAAGCGATCTATAGAATATGAAGGCGTCGTTTACCCTAGAATACCAACCGACCCAGAAGGAGATATAAGTTACTATGTTAAAAATAAAAAAGGCACTAATTACAACTTTGATCTGGAGCAGGCCGCGTTGCTTCGACTGTCTTTGGAGGGGATCTTTCAAAGAGGAAATATAAACGTAGTTCATAAGTATGGGTCAAACTACAATCCAGCTATTCCGAATCCTTTCTACTTTGGGGTTGCTAGGACTATAGCAGATGTGTAGTATTAACTTCAGTAGGCCTAACAGGAGAGGCGCAATGTTTTAGGCCAGCCGCTGAAAACCAGCGTCGGCGCTAGCTATATCTGGCTAGCTCCGACAAAAGCTGAGCGGTCGCCTATTTGGCACAGTTGCTTTTTTTTGTACTTTGTGTTAATTTATGTAACTTTTAATATTGTATTGTTTGTTCTTGCGTCTTAATATGTGTATGTTCTGTCTTACTGTGTCAAATAAAAAAAGAAAAAATAATAATAATAACATGCGCACCGCGATAAAATTTTGTCGACTCTCGTTCGCGAGAACGCATCCTTCTATCCCGCTCATCGGTCAGTGAGGTGAGCGAGAAGCAACATGCGCCGACACAATACGAGTGTCGACAAATTATCTCGCGGCGCGCATGTTAGCCCGGCTGGCCAGAGGGTCTACAAGAATCAGGACTGAAAAAACTTTTTTTCCGTCCCTTTCACACACACCGTATCTGTCTTTTGTTTGAATGTGACAGGTATTATTCTCGTTCGTTACGGGAAAGGTTTTTTCGGGCTGTCCATTAATCAGGTGATTTTTTTGGCAATTTTATTTTTAAATTGATGCATTTACTCTGATTTTTGATCATGTGGAGTAAACTGACAGTTGCAAATGTCAAGTTTCTATACACTTTGACATTTTGCATCTGTCAAATTGAGTGATAATGTATGGGGATGATACATTGACATCTGTCAGTTTAATCCACATGATTAAAAACCAGAGTATAGTATCTTTTTTTAAACATGTGGACTGGTAGTTATTAAGTTGATTTTCATTTGCCAAACTATTTAGCCGCTTATTTTAGTCGGTGGAAAAAATCAGTCTTCAATAAAAATCATAAGTAATTACACAAAAATATATTCAATATTATACTTGAGAAGCAGTACTAACTACAATAACATGATCCGCAAAACGCTTCAATACACTTTAATACGCGAAGGAATATTGAATAGATTATGACAAGTGACAGATGTATAAGATTCTTTTGGTCATTTAAAAATACACATTCTTAAAATGTTTATTATAAGTCATTAAAACCACTTTTTAATATCGATAAAATTTCCTCAGTAAAATATTTAAATTAAAAGTGACAGATGTCAAAAGTTATTTAAAAATGACCAAAAAATCTTCTAAACACGCAAGTAATAGATACACACAACACTGTATTCGATAATGATTCAGTTTTTTTTTGCATTACGTACGAAAACCCAAAGTTACCAGAACCTTACGAAAGTTTACAATACCTGGCACCTTTCTGTCAAAATGTCAAAGTGACACTGACAGCTGTCATTTTAGTAACGAAGCCTGTATCCATTACTTGGCCGCTCCGTGCCAGAGGTTGCGCCGCCGGTCCCAAAACAGCAATAACATAGATAAAACTCGATAAAATCAACGACTAAGTGTGAGAGGTGGAGAGTTGTACTTAGAGGGGGCATAGGGTTTGACGGCTAAACTTCTTCGCTTTATGCTAACCCTTAAGGGGTCATCTTGATAATTACATCACACGCTAAAAGTTTCAAAATCGTACGTTCTCGAAAATGTGATTTTTTTCTAGTTATAATTACAACTTAATTAGGTCGTTACTGTAAAATACTGTCATTTTAATTAATAACGTGTATTTTATATGAAACATAATTTTAAATTAAGTAATTAAGGTAAATGTGTGTAGGTCTATATTTATGCAATAATAATAAACATTTATTAACTACATGACGTAATTCTTGTTTTTTTTTTATTTACGCAAAACGCGTTATTTAAGATTAAAAAACGATATTTAATTTATAGCTCTTCGTGGTGATAAAAAAAGCTTAATCCCGTCAACTTTGTAACAAAAAAAAAACCGGTGAGGCAACCCCAAGCAACTTACGAAATAATAATAATAAAAAAAACACATTAAAATGTCAAAAAATGGCCAATGTTTTTCTTAAAGCGAACGAAAAATTATAACTTAAAATTATGCATACAATATCGTTTACTGAAATTGCAAAATTTGCGTGGGGCACCTTATTTCTATCGGTACAAACCAACAATAATGAATTAAAAGGAATTGGTCCGTTCTTTATAGACATGGTCTAAATTATTTAGATACAGTCTTAACCTACTTTTTATTACAAACATTAAAGAAAAGCAAAGTCATAGTCACTTTGAAACTCTTAAAATATTGTATTTAGCGCCATTTTGCAATCTCAGCCCGACGATTATAGAAATCTATAGATTAAATATGAAATAGTTCAACTTATTTGCTAAAAAACTAGATTTAACACATTCTTATTGTCCACGCCGATATTAATATTATTGCTTTTAATACTTCAATTATTCAATAAATTGAGACAGATTTCTAGCTTTTTTTTCGCGAAAAATTTGTTTGTCTCTCAAAGACTAAGTACACATTATTTATAACAGAATAAATGTCTTTTACTTAATTTGATTTATTTTTAACTATCCAAAAGGAAAAAAAACAGCTTTTTACTTAAAAAGGAATGTATAACGATTCATAGTTATTTAAAATATCCTCAATAACACACGCACCATCGTAAAAGATGCTACTCTAAGGCACTCAATTTGAAAAATCTTCATTTATTCCATAATAAATAATTACAACAATTAAATTGGTCCCAATTGATATTGTCTTTTATTTTGTGACCCTTTTATTCCAAAAAAATGCTTTTATTACGTTTTTGAAACTTAACAGTATTAACATTCGAAAAAACATCTAAAATGTTTTTGTTATAAAAAAAATTATGTCAAGTCTCAAATTGGTACAGAATCTATGAAAAATATGTATCATAGATTAGATAAAACGTATTTATATCATAATAATATAATATAGCAAAACAGTACCAAATATGGTACGCTATATAAAATAGAAGTAGACAAGTCATAAATATGGAATGTAGTTACGTACTGGACATTTATTATAAAATGTAATTTTTTTTCACAATTAAAAAAAATCTGCCTGTATTAGGTTTCATTCCAGAAAGAACTGTATATGTTAGTTGCACCAAATCTAATTAGATAGATCGTCTTTTTCGTTATCTAAATGCATAGTTATCTATCTAACTACATTCCAAAACAGTTAAATTAGTAAGCAAAGGCACGATTTTTAACAACTTATAGACCAAAAAGGTCTTAAAACTAACTTTTCGTATATTATACCAATAAGATATTATATACAAACTATTATATTATGATTTGAACTTACATGAAAACGGTTACAAGACGAAAAATATTAAGAAAATTGCATTTTATGTTATTATTAAAACAAATTAAAATATTTACCATTTGCTATAAAGATACAATGTAGATTTCCATATTTTTTTATTTGAATTCTAAAAGCTTTTAACATTTTTAACTATCTTATAACCGTTCCCATAAAGCGTATACAATAAGAGTACAATCGTAGACTAATCTACATAACTGAAGTGTGATCTACACAACTGCAGTGTGAACTACACTGCTGCATGTGTAAACTACACTTTATATGATCTACATTTCTGCAGCGTGGACTACATATGGCTCTGAGGCCGCTTCTTTCTGCTAAATAGACCTCCGAAGACACCCTTCTTGTCTTTCTTGTCCTTTGTAACGCCACTCACTGAGAGTTCAGACTCTCCTGATGATCTATAGGGGAAAGGTAACTTTTAAATATCTAAACTTATTGAAATATAATATTCTAACTAAATTTAGTTTAAAATGTTTGAGTTTTGATATGGTATTTTCAAGTGCGATGATTTATATGGTACTAGCGGCCGCCCGCGACTCCGTCCGCGTGGAAAAGTAACCCCTTTTCAACCCCTTACAACCCCCTTTTCGCAATAAAAAGTAGCCTATCTATGTCCTTTCTCAGGGTCTAGATTATCTGTATACCAAATTTCTTTTAAATCCGTTGAGTAGTTTTGGCGTGAAAGAGTAGCAGACAGACAGACAGACAGAGTTACTTTCGCATTTATAATATTAGTATGGATTTTCAAGTGCGATGATTGCTATCAACTTTTAAATTGTCGATCAATGTGTGACACACCGAATACAAACAATTTTCAATTGAATTACTAATGTTGGCCAATCGGGATAAGTTCGATTTGACAGTTGCAGCCGCTACAACTTTAGACTGAAGTACAAAACTTGATTCGTAGAGTCAAGCACAAGTCGCTTTACACTCCAGATGTTGTAAGGTCACATCACTATTTACGTCAAGTTGACATGTGTCAAATGAGACTTCTTTCGTTGGCCCTATTTTACATCAAATAAACTTCTAAATTCAGTTTTTTATGTTTAACTGCTCTAAGAACATACCTGGAAGCTGGTCTTTGATCAAGAGCTGGAGAGCCACCGCTGCCAGCGACTGAGGCCGGCCTGCCACCGCTGTTGCCACCGTATGCTGAGGGAATAAAGTTCAAAATTCAATGACATTGCTTACACAAAGTCTTGGTACGGTCAGGGCTATTCCCAGTAGGTTTTCAACCTTATTGTAAGATGATAAGGTCAAATTTTGCACCGCTTTGCCTAAAACCCCAAGCACCAAAGCAGATACACCATTTCTAACTACCAGTAACAAACAACAAACAAATATAATGTAATAAAAACCCGATTCTACAACGTTTTTATCGCCACACTACGAGACGTTAATTAAACCTTAATCGTCACTTAAGTAAAAATATTGACCCTTATTTTAATAGACATAAGGACTATCCATAATTAAGATAATGATTATTAAGGTTAAATGACGTCTCTGAGTGCGCCAGTTAGTCTTTTTATAAAAAGTTATTGGTAAAACAATAATGTTTTATTCTTTATTTTCTATTAAAATGTTGTCGAATTGGGTTCGTAGCACACACCAGATAAGTTTTTACTAAAAGCAAACAAGTAGTAGGTAAACATAAAAATACGAAAAATATGAAAAATCCTGAAAGAGAAGAAAATTATTCTAAGAGGCATGTCTAGTTCGATAAATTAAAAAGTAAACCGTTTTATTTTATTTTTTATTTTTCTACTATAATTTTTACTTTTTAATTCATTAAGAACAGAAAGTGAGCACTGATTGGATGTGCCTCTTGAGTGTAGAAAATAAAATTATTAAGTGATAAATATAGCACTATTTATATAAAACATTACAAAAATATGTGGAAAATAGACAAAAAGCACAAAACATGATATAAACATATAAAATAACACAAGATTACAGTGCGACAAGGATATTTTGGCGTAAATGACAACATTTTAAATAATGATATGGAAAATTTTGATTTCGTTGACAAAATTGGAGATTTCGTTTTCAAAAAAATATTCCAGAGGATGAATGCCTATTATTCCTATAGCTTCTTGACATACTAAGTGGTAAGAGGGTCATCGATTCGATTGGGTGTGTGGTTACTATAGATAAGTGAAGTGTGTATGTGAGGGAGAGAGCTAGAGTCTTTTGCGTACGTGCTATTTAATGAGTGGGAAAAGCACGGAAAAGTCTCTTCCATTGAGGGTTTTGCAAAATGCAAAATCCTATAGATGGCGTTACGTTGACAGGTCAGGTCCAACCAATGGATATGTAAAATCTTTGGGTCCAACATCGAGTGGATTGGTTATATTTTGACGTATGAAATTATGTTATGAAACAACCAATGTCTTCAAAGTTGAAACTGCCGTCAACGTAACGCCATTTATCGGATTTTGCATTTCCACAGCCGGAGCGTTATGAAATTGTGAATAATTTGAGATTATATTACTAAAAGATCCTTGTCGCATAGTATATAAGCACACCACATATACAAATACATACAAAGCACAAAACATACATTTCACCCGATGAAGCACATATAGAAGATGGCTCGATCCTGAATGCGTGTATTGTAACTTACATATAATTTAAAGATATATTTATTAATCAAGTAGGAACTAAGTATTTTATACATTTTAATTTACAGCCAATCGAAGAAGTATACAGATTAAGAAAAGACTTATGAAAATAAAATATTACAAAAAGAAATAATATTGGAAAAACATAAAAGTTATATTACAAAAGAAAAATAATTTTGAAAAGTAAAACATAGGTGTCATAATGAAGATAACATAATAATATCAAAGTTTACAATTTATTCTAAATATAAACAAAAAAATCTAACTACAAAAGTAAAAGAAAACAAAATACAAACATATTAATGTTAGTTCTGCAAAATTTTAATAATGAAATGAAAGTTGCTTTTGAAAATCCTTAAATTGATCAGCAGACTGGCTCTGCCCACTTGATTTAACCTGAAATTGAGCTCCTAGTTTTCCCTCATACAGTCATTGCCAGGACTAAAAAGTACCTACTAAAATCTATTATTTATCTTCTTTATAATCTTATTAAAGAGCATTACATTTCTATAGACAACGGACACAGGCTTATAGGCAACCGAAAACACGAACGCTTGCCGCGATTATTTAAAATTATAAAAATTGGTACACCTACACAAGTACCGAATTAAAAACAAATTCAGTCGAATTGATAACCTCCTTTTGATATCAAAGTCAGATAAAAAAAAAATTGGGATCTAAATTATTTTTTTGTATTTTTTTAGTGCCGAGAGAAAATGACGGTTTTTAAACAATGTCATTTCTTCTTTGTTTTTGTCTACCCAAAAATTTAAGATTTAGCGTATTAAAATCCTCAGACCGCAGCATCACTCTATCAGGTAAGCTTAACAGCATTAAAAAAAACAAAACAACTTCAAATAACAATCATTTTTTAAAACTATAAAATCCAAAAACAACAGTCATTCCATTTTTAAGTCTTCAAATGTTAAATAAAACTACTACTCTACTACCTCTACGCCTCTACACACTAACCGAGCTCGCTCGCCGTATAGAAGTGCGACGTGGTCTCCACACTCTGCCAGTTATTGTTCTGCCTCTCCAACGACCAGGTATTCCTGTTCTGATCTCTCTGGTCTCTGCTACCCTCCCTTCCCTGGTAGCTACTAGTCATCCTCTGTTGGTAGCTATTCACTAAGGCATGAACAGACTGTTGCGAATTTCTATCGGAACTGCTCGTATTCCGCTCGGGGACCGTCGGGTTTCGCTCGGGTATGGTCGGTGCCCGCTCGGGGAGGGCGGGGGCTCGCTCCGGCACGGGGGGACGGTCTGGCGGTCCGGAGAGGGGGAGCGGGGGGGCTCCTCCGTCAGCTATGAGTTGTGTGAAGGTTTGGATTTAATTTTGAACGAAGAAAAAGCTTTATTTTTTTTAGAAATTAAGTAAGTACTGTCAACATTTTAAAATAAACCATAGACTTGTGTGTTTTATATAGATAGAAGCTTTTCCTTTATTCACAGTAAAATTTTTCTTGTAATAAAACTTACAAGAAAAACTCAAATTTTATGAACATTATGGACAAAATGATAAGAAAGACAACATAAAAACAACATACAAACACAACATGAGATATCGTATCGTGATGTAAAGCAAAAATCAACAAGAAACAAGACAAACAGTGCAACAATGATATCGAGACGCCAACATCGCATGCGCCGTCAAAATGACGTTTCAGCTGTCATGGTGACAGCGATAAACAACCAATCCCGTCGAAGCTCGACCTAGCACGCCAGTTTGCTTTTTTAAGCACATGTATTTTTTAATAATTACAATGTACGAGTAACTTTCTAATAAATATTGCAATAATACTCTTGATCATGTTCTGTAAGAAACATAGGGCGAAATCGCCTTTCTATACAAAATGCATCAATGATGTAACAAGGATGTAAAATCTTTTAAAATAAAATATAAAAGGTGTCAGTCTGTGTGCCGATTTGTGCATATCATAAAATTATAATACAAAATTATTTCCAAACATTTCATTCATCATGCAGATAATAAATCTTTCAATCAACAATCATGCTTGTATTTAAAAAAATAGTATATGAAATACTTGTATACACAATAAATAAAAAACTATGAAACTGTCTCACTGCAGGGCAAAGGCCTCCATCATAGAGAATCGAGTCATCGCTACTATCTTGTTTATTTTACGACAGACAAGCATTTGACCTCGATCACACCTGATGCTAAGTGAAGATGAGGTCTAAGGTGGGCCATGCTTGTCCGTGAAAAGCCTATTCTTGCCTTAAAGAGGTACAGGTTATATTGTTCAGAAAATACATCGGCGGGTAAAGAGTTCCATTTCGAATGAAAAAGAAGTTTGCGTAGCGCTTAGTGCGAATGGCTGGAACTTCAACCATGTAGGCATGTAAGTCAATATTGTTTAGACTGGAATTCAAGACCAAAAATCTACGACAGATACGTCACTGTCAAATCTGTTAATGTCACTTATGTCATTTTCAAGTGACGTTTTCAGGTTTCGCCAACCTTTTTGGCATTATTTTTCTTATTATGCATACTAAACTGTCAAGTTTCCATACATTGTTAAAATGTTGTGGGTAGATACCAAATGTTATTAACACCTGAAGTGTTACAAGCGCAATTATACCATCTTTGAAAACGAAATTACGGATTGTTAAGTTTTTATTAAAGTGTCTTGTATTTAAATGAAAAAAAGTTAATAAAATTATTTTTTTAAATTATAGAATCACAATTACCAATAAATAAATTACATCAGCGAGTGTTTTTAGAAAAAAGGGGTATACTACGGTACGATCATTTTATTGCAGTAGCAACATTGTAGTAGATTTTTCGGTCTTGAATTCCAGTTTTGGGTATATATGGACCAAAGTTTTAAATCATAGATATGTCGCGCACATGTCATCAAAATATTGCCTCGTTTTTAAGTGTCAGGGCATATCTATGATTTAAATCTGTGATATGGACTCTATGGTCTGGAATAAAGTTTTTCATTCATTCATTCATTCATATGTGTGGACGTAGTTTAAGTTGAACACTTACCCTCTCGTTGTGACTTGATGAACTCTGCGTTAATATCGCGTCCGTTTGAGAACCGCGAGCGGCCCCACGCGCTCACGGGCTGCTCGGCGTTTCTGTTGGGAGAAGAAAAAATTACAAATTTAAATTCCTTTGTTGAAATAGAAATAGAAAAAATCTTTATTCAAGTTAGGTCCATACAGAACACTTATGAATTATGTTTTGACATAATAATATAATCTACCACTGGTTCGGAACGTCGATTTCTACTGAGAAGACACACAAGTTGAATGTGGGTAAAATGTATTTTATACGAAAAAAAAATTTTTAAGGAATCAGAATCAGAATACTTTATAGCTTTAAACTGTTGGTTACAATTAATAATTAATAGGTAATTTTTTTATCTAAATAATTGCATTTTTCTCTTTAGATTTTTAAATCTGGAGCGAAAACGCTTGTCAGAATAAATGAATTGAATGGGGGTTACCGCGTGTGGAAAATGGCGTTAGATGGCGTACGTGTGTAGACTAGGTCCCTCACTTCGCCGCCATTGGTTGTTTAGTGACATATAGATATCTTACCATCAAAAATACCAATCATCCGTGTAGTTGGACCTCAGTCTACACGTACGCCATCTAATCGGATTTTCCACACGCTGGGCACATGAATTAGAACCGCGCATTGTTCACACGCCCCATTCTGGCATGTATGGAGATATCTGGAGGGAGGCCTATGTCCAGCAGTTGGACGTGTTTGGCATGATATGATGATGATGATGATATCCTACCTGAGCACCACATCACCGGTCCCTCTTTCCTGCCGCCGGCGTCTGTCTCGGGGGCAATGCAGGGGGTAGTCACCGATGATTCTGACACAATACAATAAGTTTTGTTGTAAACAATACAAACGTTTGCATTTCTTACTAACTCCATACTACTATTATAAATGCGAAAGTACTCTGTCTGTCTGTCTGTTACTCTTTCACGCCAAAAACTACTCAACAAATGAAATTTGGTATACAGATAATCTAGACCCTGACAAAGAACATAGGCTACTTTTTATTGCGAAAAGGGGGCTGTAAGGGGTTGAAAGGGGGGTAAAAAGTTACTTTTCCACGCGGACGAAGTCGCGGGCGGCCGCTAGTTACATATAAATGCGAAAGTAACTCTGTCTGTCTGTTACTCTTTCACGCCAAAACTACTGAACGGATTTGAATGAAATTTGGTATACAGATGATCTAGACCCTGAGAAAGGACATAGAATCGGACAACTATTTATTGCAAAAAGGGGAGGGGGGCAGGGTAAAAATTATTAAATAATTAAATATGCTAATCCACGCGGACGAAGTCGCGGGTTTGGTTTTGGATTTGGGTTTTGGACCTTATCTCAAACTAAAATATTATTCAAATTATATTATTACATATTTATGAAATGTGAACATGGACAGATAAACATCTCTCTGTATTTGTATGCCTGAAGGGCGAAACATGTAGAACTAAGTTGAAAATTTCCATCTGTATTTTTGTACTCTTGTTTTCACAAATAAAAAAATCTTTATCATAACTTTATCTTTATCACATAAGGTTCAAAATATGGTGTCGATATAACTCTATAAAGGGTTAAATAAGTGTCCGCACCTATATTCCTGTCGGGCGTGGCGGAGTGCCGCTGTTGCGTCTGGGTGTTGCGGTGCTCCTGCAGGATCTCGGCCTGCGTGCGCTTGCGCACCGGCGCCGGCGACGACGCCGCCGACGACGACGATGACGCCGCGTTCCTGCGGAGAAAAAATATAACATTATTTATCTTCTATATCTATTACTATTTAAAGATAAAAAAAACATTTATTTGTTACGCACACACGACACACAGGACAATATACAAACAGGCTGGACAACAAGAACATAACATTAAAACTAAAAAAGAAAAATTACATACAAAAAAAAATTTTTAAGGAATCAGAATCAGAATACTTTATAGCTTTAAACTGTTGGTTACAATTAATAATTAATAGGTAATTTTTAAATCTGGAGCGAAAACGCTTGTCAGAATAAATTGAATTGAATTACCGCGTGTGGAAAATGCGTTAGATGGCGTACGTGTAGACTGAGGTCCAACTTCGCCGCCATTGGTTGTTTAGTGACATATTGATATCTTATATCAAAAATAACCAATCATCGTGTAAATGGACCTCATTTCACAAGACATTTCACAAGAAGGGCATATGAAAAACTCACTAGATGAGTGAATTTTTCACATGCCCCCATTTCTTGGATATGAAGAATATTGTAGGAGGCCTATGTCCAGCCCATTGGACGTCTATTGGTTGATATGATCATGATGATGATATCTTACCTGAGCACCACATCACCGGCATCTTCCTGCGCCGGCGGCTGTCTCGGGGGCAACGAGGGTAGCACCGATGATTCTGAAACAATACAATAGGTTTTTAGATTTCGCGTTGCATCCTTACTAATGTTACATATAAATGCGAAAGTAACTCTGTCTGTCTGTCTGTCTGTCTGTTACTCTTTCACGCCAAAACTACTGAACGGATTTGAATGAAATTTGGTATACAGATGATCTAGACCCTGAGAAAGGACATAGGCTACTTATTGTTGCGAAAAAGGGGTTGTAAGGGGTTAAAAGGGGGGTAAAAAGCTACTTTTCCACGCGGACGAAGTCGCGGGCGGCCGCTAGTTACATATAAATGCGAAAGTAACTCTGTCTGTCTGTTACTCTTTCACGCCAAAACTACTGAACGGATTTGAATGAAAGTATACAGATAAATAAGTGTCCGCACCAATATTCCTGTCGGGCGTGGCGGAGTGCCGCTGTTGCGTCTGGGTGTTGCGGTGCTCCTGCAGGATCTCGGCCTGCGTGCGCTTGCGCACCGGCGCCGGCGACGACGCCGCCGACGATGATGACGACGCCGCGTTCCTGCGGAGAAAAAATATAACATTATTTATCTTCTATATCTATTACTATTTAAAGATAAAAAAAACATTTATTTGTTACGCACACACGACACACAGGACAATATACAAACAGGCTGGACAACAAGAACATAACATTAAAACTAAAAAAGAAAAATTACATACAAAAAAAAATTTTTAAGGAATCAGAATCAGAATACTTTATAGCTTTAAACTGTTGGTTACAATTAATAATTAATAGGTAATTTTTAAATCTGGAGCGAAAACGCTTGTCAGAATAAATTGAATTGAATTACCGCGTGTGGAAAATGCGTTAGATGGCGTACGTGTAGACTGAGGTCCAACTTCGCCGCCATTGGTTCTATAGTGACATATTGATATCTTATATCAAAAAAACTCGGGTACAAATTTTGGCACGACCCGGGGTACGAACCATATTTAATATTTACCAATTTGCATGGCCCTCTCCATTGCCCTCTACTCGTAAGTGACTTTGAGCCTTCTTAAGCGGCCCATTATAAGCGGCCACGTTTCAGTTCGTATGTCATCCACTGGCAATACACACGCATTAAAGACTTTCGTCTTCAGACACTGAGAATTGCGTGGCTGAAGTGGCAATGGGCAGGGCACATTGCGAGGAGAACAGACGGCCGTTGGGGTGGAAAGGTCCTTGAGTGGAGGCCGCAGCCGTGGTAGGCCTCCCCCCCAGGTGGACCGACGATCTGGCGAAGGTCGCGGGAGTCCATTGAATGCGGGTGGCATAGGACCGATCTGTGTGGAGAACTTTGGGGGAGGCCTACTCGTATGTCCAGCAGTGGACGTCTATTGGCTGAAATGATGATGATGATGATGAATTTACATGGACCTGAGGCAATAAATGATTTGATTGATTGCAAAGCCACTCACTCGTTCAGCCTCCTCCTAAGCTCGGCAGTGGGCGACTCCCCCTGGGCCTGGGAGTACGGCGTCAGCTGCAGCTCCGGCGGCAAGGCGGCGTGGAAGGACAGCTTGGCCACCCACTCCCGCATCAGCTCAGCTCAATGATTGATTGATTGCAAAGTAGATACTCGCTCATTCCAATGTGTCCTTGGCTTGGCGTCACGCGAAGAGGAAATGAATGATTTGATAGATTGATTGATTGCAAAATCATTCATTCGTTCAACCGCTCCTTGGCTTGACTCCCGCATCAGCTAGCGTGTCAAGCTAAGAGATACTAAATGATCTGATTGATTGAATGATTGCAAAGTCATTCACTCGTTCAACCGCTCCTTGGCTTGACTCCCGCATCAGCTAGCGTGTCACGCTAAGAGATACTAAATGATCTGATTGATTGAATGATTGCAAAGTCATTCACTCGTTCAACCGCTCCTTGGCTTGATTCCCGCATCAGCTAGCGTGTCACGCTAAGAGATACTAAATGATCTGATCGATTGCAAATATCATATTATATGATACTGTATTTGTAAATTACTATTAGTATTAAGTTCTGTAATGTGTTGTGCAATAAAGAGTATCTATCTATCTATCATTCACTCGTTCAACCGCTCCTTGGCTTGACTCCCGCATCAGCTAGCGTGTCACGCTAAGAGACACTGAATGATCTGATTGATTGAATGATTGCAAAGCCACTCACTCGTTCAGCCTCCTCCTAAGCTCGGCAGTGGGCGACTCCCCCTGGGCCTGGGAGTACGGCGTCAGCTGTAACTCCGGCGGCAAGGCGGCGTGGAAGGACAGCTTGGCCACCCACTCCCGCATGAGCTCGCGGGACGCGCACGCGAACAGGTACTCGGCGCCGTCGCAGCAGGCGAGGCGGAACACGTTGGCGCGTTTCGTGTAGTCGCCGGCTGGCTCGCAGCGGGCCTGGGGGGGAAGGGAGGGTCAAAAAGACTATTTGAAGAGTCTGTTTGGAAAAGCATGTTTCAAAAAGTTTTTTTTTGGCAAAAGTCTGTTTCGAACAGTCTGTTCTGAACAGTGTTTCAAAAGTCGGTTTCAGAAAGACTGTTTCTAAAATATGTTTCAAAAAATCTGTTTCGAAAAGTCTTTTTCAAACAGTGTTTCAAAAGTAGGTTTCGAAAAGACTGTTTCAAAAGTATGTTTCGAAAAGTCTGTTTCGAACAGTTTGTTTCAAAAAGTCTGTTTCAGGTATGTTTCAAAAAGTCTGTTTCAAACAGTGTTTCAAAAGTCGGTTTCAGAAAGACTGTTTCTAAAATATGTTTCGAAAAGTCCGTGTCAAAAAGACTGTTTCAAAAATAAAGTATGTTTAGAAAAATCTGTTTCAAAAGTCTATTTTGAAGTCTGTTTTGAAAAGTCTGTTTCAAAAAGTCTGTTTCAAAAAGTTTATTTCAAAAGTATGTTTCGAAAAGTCTGTTTCAAACAGTTTGTTTCAAAAGTATGTTTCGAAAAGTACGTTTCAAAATGTATATTTCAAAAAGTATGTTTCAAAAAGTATATTTCCTTAACATGTTTTATATAGTCCAAGAATTTTTATTTGCTTTTACATGGTTTATAGTCCAAGAGCCACTTACATTAAGTATAGCCACAGGCGGCGCCGCGGCCTTAGCACTGGCGAAGTCCAGTTCGTCCCTGAAGAAGCACAGCAGCTGGCCGCACAGCACCGAGTAGTAGGAGCGCCAGGACCGGACGGTAGCCCGTTTGCCACCGCAGCCCGCTTCTTGCTTGCGTTCCAGGAATCCTGGGGATAATTTAATGGTGAAATATTGGCTGTTTTGGCTGAAATGTGACACTTAGGAATTTTGTTTTGTAGGTTTGTATTGGGATTTTTTTAAGTTTCATACGAAACTACTTAAGGGGCTACAAGGACGAAACTAGCGCCGCCAACTTATTTACACTGATTGTGGCGATAATAAGATATTTTAAGAAAGTACTCTACAAACTTTGACGCAAGTAATTACACGTGACAACATATTTTTTACCAGTGACAAGGAACAATAAAATTCATTATTGCTAAAAACGGCCACTTTTAACAATAATTGACATTATTGTTGCTTGTCGTTAAAGATTGTACAGTGTCTTGAGAAATCCAATTTACATGCAACTAAGTTTGTAGAGTTTTGCTTTCTTAAAAAATATCATATTCAATTCAATTAAATTCCTTTATTAATTGTTGTCACAATCAGTGTAAATAGGCTGGCGGTGCGAATTTCGTCGATTAGCTCCTTAAGTTATAAGCACGGAGCCAAGTCAACGTATGAGATGTTGTGAGAATTTATTTATTTAATTTAAACCTTCTATTTCGACGGGCGGCAGGTCGGCGTCCTGGCGGCGGTGGCGGCGGAAGCTCTGCGTGCGGCGGCGCGTCGTGAACGACGGCGTGCGCTTGGGCGTCTTCACCACCTACACAACCAGACGCACGTAATGAACGAACAAACGTTTATACTCTGATTCATAATCATGTAAAGTAAACTGACAGATGAAACTGACAAGTTTCTATGCATTTTGACATTTTGCATGTGTCAAATTGAGTGATAATGTATGGGGGTGACACATTGACATTTGTTAGTTTTCTTTACATGATTATGAATCAGAGTATAGATGCAAAGTGTTTTTCGTATATTCTCATAAGTACGCAAATATTTACTAAAATGTATTGGATAAAATAAGACGAAAGAAAGAAAAAAACATTTTACTTTGTGATTACGGAATTGTTTTTTGGGTGGCAACACGTAAATCATGTGTCTTCTATTTATAGATGGACTTATGGCCCGCCCTCACTTCGCTTCGGGACCGTAATTCAGAAATGAACCAATAGATGGCGCTATGCTTAATTACATGGCGCAAGCGTTTCGTGTTTTCGGTTTACCTATAAGCCTTGTCGTTGTCTATAAAAGTTATCTCTTTATAAATAGTATAGATATAGATAGATATAGAAGAAGATAGATAGGTGAGTCAACAGATAAAAACTACCAAAAAGAAAAATCATGACAGAGTAAGCTTTGTGGTAATGTCCCAAAAATGCTGGCAGTATTATCCAACGAGTGGATAGCGATGGAAATTCGCTTGGCGAAGTAGCTGCCAACCTTTGGGTCTCTTGTGACTTCAACTAAACGCTTTGCTAAGCCTTCTCGGAAGAGAGAGCATCGGGACCCACGGGCCCAATGTTATTAGTAAATATTTGGAATTTTGGACATCTTGAACTTTATATACAGGGTGTATCTGTGCACATTTACATCCCTTTAACCACGTGTTCTATCCTACTACTATCCTACTACTATTATAAAGGAAAAAGTTTGTAAGTATGGAAGTATGGATGTTTGTTACTCTTTCACGTAAAAACTACCGAATGGATTTGAATGAAATTTTACCACAATATAGCTTATACATCAGAATAACACATAGGCTACAAACCTGAAGTCCACGCGAACGAAGTCGCGGGCAAAAGCTAGTCAATTATAAATTCTAAAAGATTCTAAAATTGTTTGTATAGTGTATAGTGTGTGGTGTACTCACGCTCATGCTCTCGGCTCGCTTGACGGGCGCGTCCTGGCGCGGCAGGCGCTCGAACTGCGGCGCCGGGGACAGACTCTCCTCTTATTATTAAAGGTTATGAACCACTGGTATAGTGTGTGGTGTACTCACGCTCATGCTCTCGGCTCGCTTGACGGGCGCGTCCTGGCGCGGCAGGCGCTCGAACTGCGGCGCGGGCGACAGGCTCTCCTCCGCCGCCTCGCCCGCCTCCGACCCGCCCAGCCGCTCCGTCTGGTAAATAAAATATATAATATTAAACCTTTTCGTGAACGACGGTACAACCTGGTGGTTATTAAACTCTGATTATTAATCATGTGGAGTAAACTGACAGATGCAAAATGTCAAAATAAGTATTTTGACATGTGCATCTGTCAGTTTACTCCACATGATTATAAATCAGAGTAGGGTGATCGAGACAGTAATTGCCCACCTAAGAAAAATATGCATAGTTTTATTTCAATTAAATCCTTTATTTTAACAATTGGGTAAGCAGTGTGCGACTTTTATATAACGTTGGTAGTTTAGCTAAAGATAAGTTAGAAACAATTCAAATATCTAAAGAATATTTGTAATTATAACGTTTTGCAAAAACAAATCTTAAAATTTGTTCTAAAAATACAAAGCCTTTTTGGTTTATTATATATTTTTGTTTTGCCTTTATTGCGTCGTACGGTCTAGGCATCAGATAAAGGTTTCTGGGCCTTACGACTTAATTTGATTTAATAGTATGTATTGAATGGTGCCTTAGAATAGGCAAACGAAATCCTGGTTGTCCAGCGTCACGACGGGTCGATGATATCACCAAAATAGGAGGTCCTACTTGGATCCGAGCAGCTCAGGACCGGGAACTTTGGCAAAAAAGAAAGGAGGCCTATACTCAACAGTGGGTCCTGCCGGGCTGATGATGATGATTTAAGATTGATTGTTACAGACTCCTGATGGCGCCTGGAGGAGGCTAAAGAACAGGGAGCTGGAAGACCAGGTGGGCGAGCCCAACATCATTGGCGAGACTAAAGCGCATCGACTTCGCTGGCTCGGCCACCTAGAAAGAATGGGAGACGATCGTGCGGTAAAGCGAGCGTATCAGGGACGTCCTAATGGCAGAAGGCCAGTCGGCCGTCCGAGATATCGCTGGAAGGATGAGGTCGGAAAAGACTTGCGCGGACTCTCGGCGGATGACTGGCAGGAGGTGGCACAGGATCGACCAAGATGGAGGCTCTTATTAGCGGAGGCCAATACTCACTATGGGTCGGTGCGCCAACCTAGTTAGTTAGTTTAGTTACCTCCCGCAGCGGCTGCACGGGCGGGGCGGAGTCCCGGCGGCGCTCCTCGGCGATGCGCTGCAGCTCCCGGTTGCGGTAGTGCTGCAGGCGCTCCGCCTCCTGGCGCTCCGCTGACGCCTTGCGGGCGGCCTCCTCCTCGTCGCGTTGCGCGGCGAAGGCCTGCTCCACCTGGGAGTCAAAAACACAGTCGATTAACCCCCAGGTTAAGGTCACTTCGAGGATGTACCGGCCACAAAAATAAAACAAAAAAAGTAGCTAGGTACAAGACAGGTTTATTGGATAGCTAATTTGTTGATACAGATTTTTGCCTTATACCAATCCGAAAACCCACTTTGCATGTGCGATGTAAGTTAGCACAGTGACATCTGTTGGCAGTTAACGGAACTATTTCAACTTAGATCTATAGATCCTTGCTTTCGCTTGCAAGTGTTCTTACACAGTTATTAAAACTTTTCAGTCAATGAGGGTTTTTGCAAATGAAAAATCCGATAGATGGCGTTATGTTGACGTCGGGGCCAACAACGAGTGGATTGGTTCCATTTTGACGTATCTTGTCATAATTACGAAGTTGCGTACAAAACGTCCAAGTTGGACCTGACGTCAACACGTAACGCCATCTATCGGATTTTGCATTGGCAAAAACCCTCATTCAAATATTTGAAAATTTTTCGTTGCTTTTAAAACAACCTACACACACACACACACAGAAAGACAGACACACGCACAGATTTCTCTCTCTTAATCACAATCAGGGCTGGAATACCTGGTTAAAATTCGCGCAGCTTCATACATTTTGAAAAGAGCGTTTTGATTTCGATTCCACTCGTTGAAACCGGTATTATTTCTGGTTAAGCTCGTAGACCGTTTAGGTTTTGATTCCGCTCCCAAAACCTGGTTAAAACCAAAATGATTTCGCTCGCTCCGCCCATATAATGAAAAGCAACGATTGAAAGGGAAAGAGAAGACGATATTTATGCTTGTGGCTGCAAGCATCGCGTCCAATCGCGTCGCGTCCTGCTCGCAGATAAAAAGAGACAAAATATATCGCTGCACTATTCACGCGCATCATGAAATTAACCAGGTTTATCCCAGAAGCAATATCGCTCGCGAATCGGTTCCGCTCCGAACGAACACTTACGGAAAAACCTGTTTGAGATCGATATTAACCTGATTAATTTAAAACCGGTTTCCAGCCCTGATCACAATTACTCCTCTTTTTTCTGTGTTACCTTAACTCAGAAAAAGAGCACTGTGCATTGTGCACACTAGCGACACCAAGGCATTTTTATTAAAATTGTGTGTGTGGTTAATCGAAGACGTTTATTATTCATAAAATATCTCTGGGGGTATAGTCATCTCCCTCCCGGCCGGCTTGTCCTCCTCGTCGCTCATCTCTCTCTCCTCTCTTCAATACACTCATCTCTCTCGTCCAGCCCCCCATCATCCTCTCTCATCTCCCCGCCCCCCCTGTCCCCGTGTCTCACCAGCGTGACGCGCTTGAGCGCGGGGGGAACCGGTCCCTCTGCGCCTCGATGGTCTCCTCCAGGTCGCGGTGCCGGTTGATCAGCTCCTCCACTGCTGCCCACGCTCTCGCCGTCCCTCGCTCCCTCCGCACACACTCGTCTCTCTCCTCTCTTCTCTCTCCTCCTCCACACACTCAATCTCTCTCTCCAGCACAACTCATCGCTCGCTCTCCAGCACACTCAATCTCTTCTCCCTCCAGCACACTCATCTCTCTCCCAGCAGCACACTCATCTCTCTCCTTCAGCCACCTCATCTCTCCTCTCCTCCAGACACACGCATCTCTCTCTCTCCAGCACACTCATCTCTCTCTCTCCAGCACTCTCATCTCTCTTTATTCAGCACACTTATCTCTCTCCCTCTCTCCAGCACACTCATCTCTCTCATTGTGTCTCTCTCCAGCACACTCATCCCTCTCTCTTCAGCACACTCATCTCTCTCATTGCCTCTCTCCAGCACACTCATCTCTCCCTCCAGCCACTATTCTCTCTCTTCAATACACTCATCTCTCTCTCCAGCACACTCATCTCTCTCCCTCCAGCACACTCATCTCTCTCCCTTCAGCACACTCATCTCTCTCTCTCCAGCACACTCATCTCTCTCTCTCCAGCACACTCATCTCTCTCTCTCCAGCACTCTCATCTCTCTTTCTTCAGCACACTTATCTCTCTCTCCCTCTCTCCAGCACACTCATCTCTCTCATTGTGTCTCTCTCCAGCACACTCATCCCTCTCTCTTCAGCACACTCATCTCTCTCATTGCCTCTCTCCAGCACACTCATCTCTCCCTCCAGCCACTATTCTCTCTCTTCAATACACTCATCTCTCTCTCCAGCACACTCATCTCTCTCCCTCCAGCACACTCATCTCTCTCCCTTCAGCACACTCATCTCTCTCTCTCTCAGCACACTCATCTCTCTCTCTCCAGCACACTCATCTCTCTCTCTCCAGCACACTCATCTCTCTTTCTTCAGCACACTTATCTCTCTCTCCCTCTCTCCAGCACACTAATCTCTCTCATTGTGTCTCTCTCCAGCACACTCATCTCTCTCATTGTGTCTCTCTCCAGCACACTCATCTCTCTCATTGTGTCTCTGTCCAGCACACTCATCTCTCTCATTGTGTCTCTCTCCAGCACACTCATCACTCTCTCTCCAGCACACTCATCTCTCTCATTGTCTCTCTCTAGCACACTCATCTCTCTCATCGTGTCTCTCTCCAGCACCCTCCTCTCTCTCATCGTGTCCCCTCCCACACACCCTCGTCTCTCTCCCCCCGCCCCCCTGTCCCCGTGTCTCACCAGCGTGACGCGCTTGAGCGCGTGGAACCGGTCCCTCTGCGCCTCGATGGTCTCCTCCAGGTCGCGGTGCCGGTTGATCAGCTCCTCCACCTGCGCCACGCTCTCGCCGTCTCGCTCCCTCCCACACACACTCGTCTCTCTCTCTCTCTCTCTCTCTCTACAGCACACTTATCTTTCACTTCAGCACACTCATCTCTCTCCTTCAGCACACTCATCTCTCTCTCCAACACACTCATCTCTCTCTTCAACACACTCATATCTCTCTCCAACACTCATCTCTCTCTCCAGCACACTCATCTCTCTCTCCAGCACCCTCATCTCTCTCATTGTGTCTCTCTCCAGCACCCTCATCTCTCTCATTGTGTCTCTCTCCAGCACACTCATCTCTCTCATCGTGTCTCGCTCCCACACACCCTCGTCTCTCTCCCCCGCCGCCCCCCTGTCCCCGTGTCTCACCAGCGTGACGCGCTTGAGCGCGTGGAACCGGTCCCTCTGCGCCTCGATGGTCTCCTCCAGGTCTCGGTGCCGGTTGATCAGCTCCTCCACCTGGGCTACACTCTCGCCGTACTTCCCGTCGCGAACCAGCGGGACCCTGACCAACAATACAATAGTAAAAAACAGAGAAACTTATAGGGGCATATAAGAAACAGAGGTATAGTCCGAGGCAAGAAAGTGTAGTTATGACCTTGAGTGCGCAGAAACCAATTTTGATAGAAAGTCTTCTTTTTTACAAGTGCGCAAAATAACGGTCATCGCTATTGTTAGATACCGCGGACTATACAATAAGACGTTACGCGTTTTTCTTAAGTTTGTGTGTTGTTTTGTTGTTGAATGTCGTTTATTGTTTTGTTTGTAATGCCAAATAAAGCCTAAAAGTGTTTTTTCGCCAATTCTCTATAAACCTTAGTTGTTGATAGTTAATTCGATTAAAATTGGTTACAAATCGAGAATCGATGCCGCTAAATATCGATGTCTAACTATTGACATCTTTCCAAAAGGACATCATAATTGGAATAGACTATTTTTTTTTTTTTATGTGATAGGTAGCAGACGAGCAGGCGGATCACCTGATGGTAAGCAATTGCCGCCGCTCATGGACACTTGTAACACCAGTGAGATTACAAGTGCGCTGCCAACCTTTTATTCCCCTTCCCCCCGGGTGGGCCTCCGGTACCCTCACTCACTCGGCGAAACACAGCACAGGGGCTGCTTCACGCCGGTTTTCTGTGAGGCAGTGGTATCACTCCGGTCGAGCCGGCCCATTCATGTCGAAGCGTGGCTCTCCCACAGTTAAAGTACCACATATACCACAGTTTTGTCCATACCTGTTTCCGATCCAGTTGTCCAACGCGTCTGCGTCTCTCTTGAACACCAGAGCGTCCAGATGCTGAGCGTAGATGATGTCTTTCGCCTTCCAGCATTTGCACCCTAGCTTAAGCTAACTATAGGCCTATATAGACAGGTTTGGATCCTAGGCTATCAGACGCCTACTTTGGTACACACTATAGACACATAGGCCTCTTTGAATTACCTAAACAAGTCCAGCTAACTCATCTCTCCGATCCAGAGAGATAAATCCACAAATGTATGAGGGAGTCTTATAGAATCGGAAAAAAATTTTGCTTGCGCGATGCAGGATTCTTACCTGTTCCCGATCCAGTTGTCCAGCGCATCAGCGTCTCTCTTGAACACCAGAGCGTCCAGATGCTGGGCGTAGATCGTGTCTCTCGCCTTCCAGCAGTTGGACCCGAGCTCAAGCTAACTATAGGCCTATATAGACAGGTTTGGATCCTAGGCTATCAGACGCCTACTTTGGTATACAAAAGACACATAGGCCTCTTTAAATTACCCAAACAAGTCCAGCTGACTCATCTCTCCGGTCCAGAGAGATAGTTTAACTAAATGAATGGAGGAGTCTTATAGAATCGGAAAAAAATTTTGCTTGCGCGATGCAGGATTCTTACCTGTTCCCGATCCAGTTGTCCAACGCGTCTGCGTCTCTCTTGAACACCAGAGCGTCCAGATGCTGGGCGTAGATGACGTCTTTCGCCTTCCAGCATTTGCACCCAAGCTTAAGCTAACTATAGGCCTATATAGACAGGTTTGGATCCTAGGCTATCAGACGCCTACTTTGGTATACAAAAGACACATAGGCCTCTTTAAATTACCCACACAAGTCCAGCTAACTCATCTCTCCGATCCAGAGAGATAAATCCACAAATGTATGAGGGAGTCTTATAGAATCGGAAAAAAATTTTGCTTGCGCAATGCAGGATTCCGAACACTGCAGGATGCAGGAACCGTTAGGGTAAACGAGTTCTAGAGTGGAGACCGCGTCTTGGTAAACGTAGTGTAGAACGGCCTCAGGCCAGATGGAGTGACGATCTGCGCAAGAGGGCTGGCTGGAGCTGGATGCGAGTAGCCGAAGATCGAACAAAGTGGCGAGCATTTGGAGAGGCCTATGTCCAGCTGTGGACTGCAACAGGCTGATGATGATGCAGGATTCATAGCTCAAGCTAACTATAGGCCTATATAGACAGGTTTGGATCCTAAGCTATCAGACGCCTACTTTGGTACACAAAAGACACATAAGCCTCTTTAAATTACCTAAAGAAGTCCAGCTGACTCATCTCTCCGGTCCAGAGAGGTAACTCCACAAATGTATGGAGGAGTCTTATAGAATCGGAAAAAAATCTTGCTTGCGCGATGCAGGATTCTTACCTGTTCCCGATCCAGTTGTCCAACGCGTCTGCGTCTCTCTTGAACACCAGAGCGTCCAGATGCTGGGCGTAGATGGTGTCTCTCGCCTTCCAGAACTTGGACCCGAGCTCGAGCTAACTATAGGCCTATATAGACAAGTTTGGATCCTAGGCTATCAGACGCCTACTTTGGTATACACAAAAGACACATAGGCCTCTTTAAATTACCCAAACAAGTCCAGCTAACTCATCTCTCCGGTCCAGAGAGATAGTTTAACAAAATGTATAGAGGAGTCTATAGAATCGGAAAAAAACTTTGCTTGCGCGATGCAGGATTCTCACCTATTTCCGATCCAGTTGTCCAACGCGTCTGCGTCTCTCTTGAACACCAGAGCGTCCAGATGCTGGGCGTAGATGGTATCTCTCGCCTTCCAGCATTTGCACCCGAGCTTAAGCTAACTATAGGCCTTTATAGACAGGTTTGGATCCTAGGCTATCAGACGCCTACTTTGGTACACAAAAGACACTTAAGCCTCTTTAAATTACCCAAACAAGTCCTGCTGACTCATCTCTCCGATCCAGAGAGATAATTTAACAAAATGTATAGAGGAGTCTTATAGAATCGGAAAAAAATTTTGCTTGCGCGATGCAGGATTCTTACCTGTTCCCTATCCAGTTGTCCAACGCATCAGCGTCTCTCTTGAACACCAGAGCGTCCAGATGCTGGGCGTAGATGGTGTCTCTCGCCTTCCAAGCGCCTTCCAGCATTTGCACTCGCGCTCGGAGCGTGGCCATGCGCTCGGATATCTCGGCTGACATGAAGTGGCCTTCGCGGATTAGTTTCTCGCCTGGAATTGATGAGCAAAGATAAAATAAACAATCAAATCAAAAAGTTTTTTCTTTTTTTCTTTTCGTTGCAAGCGTGGTGATTAAGCCTAATCCCATCATAGTGCCCTTTGCCCTGCAGTTGGACAATAGACACGCTAATACTACTACTATTTTCTAAGTTGCCGACACGTACATTGGACCAAATATTGGACCAACAGAGAAAGTGTCCTTTGAGTCTGTCACTCAATTGTGATAATAAATTCACACAACATCTCATACATTGACCTGACTCCGTACTAAGTAGCTTATGCACTTGTGTTGCAGATATCAGACAACAGAGGATCACAATTACTTATATAACACCCAGACACTGAACAAACACAAGTGTTCATCACACGAATGTTAGTCCAGGGAGGGAACGAACCCACGACCTTTTGGCGTATGAGGCAGGGTCACTACCATTGCGCCAACCGGCCAGTCAAGATAATGTTATGATAATGGTAATAGAAAAATCTGTAAATGTTTAAAAAGAAGACTGCATGATTCAAGTTGCCCGACACCACAAATATATCTTATGCATTATTTTTTGTAAAATGAAGACTCGAAGTACGCTTGTCGCATTCCGCCACTAAATCAGACCATACCTCAGGATAGAACCTTCATAACCATGATATGCCATCAGAGCTCTATTTTGGTTAGCTAATTGGGTATTTGACTAATCTCGATTTAGTAAAAAATATTGATACTCTATCAAAATATTGGTAAATAAGAACCAATGGCCAACATTTTCAGTTAAAAATATAACATCTAGCTGGTTTTGTGAGCATTGAAAGTTTCATGGGCAAGTCCATTTTTAAAGTATAAAATTAAAAAAAAATAATTATATCATTGAACTACCCGTACATTTTTCATCAACTTTTATTATAAAACCATATACTTAAACGAAACATTTGATATAGCTACCATATAAAATTTACTAGACGCGCATACAGAAGGTTGAATCGTGACGTCACGATTCAATAGCCATTTGTATAGAGCGTTTTTGGGTTTGCCCAAAATACGTGCTCTTAAAGTTGTGATATCTCAGGTAATTCAAATGAGAATCAAGTGATTCTTTCAACGATGTTTCTTAAATTGAGGCGTCTTTTGATTAAACACATAAAAAAAAATTGTCAAATACCCAATTGAGTAATGTTGAAAACCAATTTAAAAAAAAGATGATTAGTTGCTTGGTTAAGGGCTAAGTTGCCTGGTTTAATTTTATCGGACCCTCACCGTGTTCGTAATGGGCCTGGAAGTCATCCGCCTCAGCCTTGGCTCCTGTTCCGGTCATTCATCATCTGTTGCCGTTCCTCATCCAGCTACGTTAAAGATAAGTCAAGTGACCCTCACCGTGTTCGTAACATATGGCGCTTGAAGTCATCCGCTTCAGCCTTGGTTCCTGTTCCAGTCATTCAGCATCTGTTCCCGATGGTTTTCATCAAGCTACGTCAAAGATAAGTTAAGTGACCCACAGTGCTCGTAATGGCGCTTGAAGTAATCCGCCTCAGCCTTGGTTCCTGTTCCAGTCATTCAGCATCTGTTGCCTTTCCTCACACAGCTGATACCATGTACGTATATAAGGGGGGGGGGGGGTCCAGGGGGTCCGGAGTTCAAAGTCGCTCAGCGGTCTATGGAAAGAGCTATGCTCGGCGTTTCTCTGCGTGATCGAATCCGAAACGAGGTGATCCGGCAGAGAACCAAAGTTATCGACATAGCTCATCGGATTAGCAAGCAGAAGTGGCAGTGGGCTGGCCACATCTGCCGCAGAACTGACAACCGTTGGGGTAAACGAGTTCTGGAGTGGAGACCGCGTCTCGGTAAACGTAGTGTAGGAAGTGTTCTCACCGTGTTCGTAATGTGCCTTGAAGTCGTCTGCCTTGGCGTCGATCTCCCCGCGCAGGTCGCGGTGGCGCGCCGCCAGCCGCTCCGCGCCCGCCACGTCGCGCGACAGCTCCGGCGCCGTCACGCGCGCCAGCGTCTCGTTGCTCCACGCACTGACAGACACAATACAAACGATGTTACACATAATTATTTATTTATTATTATTCAGCTTACAAGTATGCTTTCAGAATACTCCAAAGCGCACACAAGATAATTAAAGAAATTACAAAATTAATTACATACATCATTTCTTATAGGCACATCTATCTATATAAATAAAAATGAATCGCCGTTCGTTAGTCTGGCTAAAACTCGAAAACGGCTGGGCCGATTGAGCTGATTTTAGTTTTAAAATGTTTGTTGTAGTCCAGGGAAGGTCTAAAAGGTGAGAAATTAAACAAAAAGTAGGTGGAACGAAGTTCGCCGGGAGCCACTAGTAAAATATACAAATCAATGTCAATAAAAATGGATAATTGACATTGACACCTATCAGTTTACTCCACATGATTAAAATCAGAGTATAATATATTAAATGCGAAAGTCTGTCTGTTACTTTTTACGCCAAAATTACTGAACAGATTTGAATCATCATCTCCCTGCCCTGTTCCCAGATTATCTGGGATCCGCGCAATATGTTTTCTTCTTCCATTCGTCCCTGATTTGAATGAAATTTGGTACACAGATGGTTTAAGCCCTAAGAAAGAACATAGGCTACTTTTTATTGCAAAAAGGGGGTTGTAAGGGGTTAAAAGGGGGGAGTGTCGAAGTATGCCTACGTCACGTCCTCCAGCTTGGCCGACACGTGCTCCTTGACTATGTATACTCCGGTTTTTAATCATGTGGAGTTAACTGACAGATACAAATGTCAAGTTTCCATACATTTCGACATTTTGCATCTGTCAAATTGAGTGATAATGTATGGGGATGACACATGAACATGTGTCAGTTTACTCCACATGATTGTGAATCAGAGTATAATAAGGACATTGACGGATTCTGTGGGTAACTGTGAAACAAGCCGCATCGGCTGATGCAATCCAAAGATTTTAATTAGTGTCTAGTGGTTTTTAGTGTACAAATTTGGTGTTACTTTGTGCAGTGAAGTGCCGCAGGGTGATATTAATATAAGAATCATTGAATTGTTTTTAACACTGCTATTGTGTGTGTGTCGAGTGAGTTGTCACGTGAACAACTTGCTTTGACCTAATAGAGTCTTAAAACCTACGGCTTAGTTAAAAATAGTCTCCACAGAATCCTTAAGACATTATAACGCTAAACACCAGCGTTTTATTGAGTTACTGTGACTTCGACTGTTGACTACAGTTTTTTTTTTTTGCAAAATTAAATGTGTCGTGAACACAATACAGGCCATTAACAAAAAAAAAAGGACATTAACTCACAGCAGCTCCTGGTAGGTGTCGAAGTAGGCCTGGAGCTGTTCGGCCAGCTCGAGCTGCAGCGCGCTGTGGTCGGCGCGCGCGCACAGCGCCGCCAGGGCTTCCGTCACGTCCTCCAGTTTAGCCGACACGTGTTCTTTGGCGTCTGGGAATGCTGTGCCTAGCCTGGGAAACACAATAATATAAATAAATAAATAAATAATAAATTCACACAACATCTCATACATTGACCTGACTCCGTACTAAGTAGCTTATGCACTTGTGTTACAGATATCAGACAACAGAGGATTACAAATATAATACTTAAATACATATATAACACCCAGACACTGAACGAACACAAGTGTTCATCACACGAATGTTTGTCCAGGGTGGGGAACGAACCCACGAGCTTTGGCTTATGAGGTAGGCAGGGTAACTACCATTAAAGAAATAGAAATATAATATTACTAGCGGCCGCCCGCGACTCCGTCCGCGTGGAAAAGTAACTTTTTACCCCCACTTCAACCCCTTACAACCCTCTTTTCGCAATAAAAAGTAGCCTATGTCCTTTCTCTGGGTCTAGATTATCTGTATACCAAATTTCATTTAAATCCGTTGAGTAGTTTTGGCGTGAAAGAGTAGCAGACAGACAGACAGACAGACAGACAGACAGACAGACAGAGTTACTTTCGCATTTATAATATTAGTATGGATGTAAGCTACCGCTGATTCGGAAAGTCGATTTCTACCGAGAAGAATCAGCAAGAAACTCAGTAGTAGTTGCGCCAACCGGCCAGTCAAATATTAAATAAGTTAATTAAAATTCACTGGCAGTTTATTAAGTCGAGGTATCAAATCATGGAATGCCCTTCCAGTTCATGTGTTTCCTCCTTCCAGTCCAAGTGGCAGTGAAAATATCGAGAATGTATCTGAAGATAAGAACAGACAACCGTTGGGGTAAACGAGTTTTGGAGTGGAGACCGCGTCTTGGTAAACGTAGTGTAAATGCTATTCCATCGACCTATCAGCCTTCTGAGTGCGATGGCTATGCTTGGCCTTGATGGGGCGTCTAGATCAGACTTGATTTTTATGATGGAGTTCTCTGCCCTGCAGTAAAGTAGTTCTATCTCTATATTGTAGTGTATGTGTGTGTGTGTAGGCGAGATTGACTTTAATAGGGTATTTGACAAAAAAAAATTATGTGTTTAATCAAAAGACCTCTCAATTTAAGAAACATTATTGAAAGAATTGCTTGATTCTGATTTGAATCACCTGAGATATCACAACTTTAAAAGCACATATTTTGGGCAAGCCCAAAAACGCTCTATACAAATGGCTACAGGCAAGTGACGTCACACGCTTGTATCTTGTATGCGCGTCTAGTAAATTTTGTTTGGTAGCTATATCAAATGTTTCGTTTAAGTAAATGGTTTCATAATAAAAGTTGGTGGAAAATGTACGGGTAGTTCAATGATATATTAATTTTTTTTAAATTGTATACTTTAAAAATGGACTTGCCCATGAAACTTTGAATGCTCATAAAACCAGCTAGACGTTATATTTTTAACTGAAAATGTTGGCCATTGGTTCTCATTTACCAGTATTTTGGAAAAGTATAAATATTTTTTACTATATCGAAATTAGTCAAATACCCTATTACTTACTAAGTCACTTGAATTAGTAAGTAATTAAAGTCAGTCTTAACGCATCACTTGTTTCATTTAGACACTCCGCCAATTCTACCATTGCATGGTGACTAATCATAATAATGGTGGTAAATGCTGTAATCCGACAGAGAACCAGAGTCACCGACATAGCCCACCGAATTAGCAAACTGAAGTGGCAGTGGGCTGGTCACATTAGCCGCAGAACTGACAACCGTTGGAGCCGTAAAGTCATTGAGTGGAGACCGCAACTCGGTAAGCGTAGTGTTGGACGCCCTGCTACAAGATGGGATGACGACATTCGAAGGCTGGCTGGAGTGAGCTGGATGAGAGTGGCCGAAAATCGGGAGCGGTGGCGTGCATTGGGGGCGATCTATGTCCAGCAGTGGACGAGTTGCTGATAGTGGTGACTCTGCCAGTGTTGCTTATGGCGGCATTGCGCACGGGAACAAGTCGAGTTATTTTTTTTGTGGTTCTCTCCTCACCTGTCGGCCTCCTGCTTGAGCATGGCGTGGCTGTCCCGGATGGCATCCAAGTCCGCCCGCAGCGCCGTGAGGCGGCGGCGCTGCGCGTGTCGCTCGCGGTGTCTCTGTCTCTCTCATCTCTCTCTCTCTCCCTCTCTCTCTCTCCTCACCTGTCGGCCTCCTGCTTGAGCTGTGCGTGGCTATCACGTATAGCATCCAAGTCCGCCCGCAGCGCGGTGAGGCGGCGGCGCTGCGCGTGTCGCTCGCGGTGTTGCCTCTCTCTCTCCCTCTCTCTCTCCCTCTCTCTCTCTCCTCACCTGTCGGCCTCCTGCTTGAGCATGGCGTGGCTGTCCCGGATGGCATCCAAGTCCGCCCGCAGCGCGGTGAGGCGGCGGCGCTGCGCGTGTCGCTCGCGGTCTCTCTCCCTCTCTCTCTCTCTCTCTCTCTCTCTCTCCTCACCTGTCGGCCTCCTGCTTGAGCATGGCGTGGCTGTCCCGGATGGCATCCAAGTCCGCCCGCAGCGCGGTGAGGCGGCGGCGCTGCGCGTGTCGCTCGCGGTCTCTCTCCCTCTCCCTCTCTCTCTCTCCTCACCTGTCGGCCTCCTGCTTGAGCTGCGCGTAGCTGGTCTTTTAAGAAGGAGTACGCTCTTTTCTTACTTACTTTGGGGTTTACTTTTCGTACTTTGGGGGTGGCATATGTCCAGCCTACGTCCATTGGCTGATATGATGATGATATCTACTCCTTTGTACCTGTCGGCCTCCTGCTTGAGCTGTGCGTGGCTGTCCCGCATGGCGTCCAGGTGTATGCCCCGCAGTACAGTGTCTCTATCTCTCTCTCTCTCTCTCTCCCTCTGTACCTGTCGGCCTCCTGCTTGAGCATGGCTATGTGCGGCTCAGCTTAGTAAGTTAGTATATTGGATGGTTTGACCTGTCAGCCTCCTGCGTCAGCTGGGCATGCTTGGCCCTGATGGCGTCCAGATCAGACTTGATTTCTATGATGAAGGCATCTGCCCTACAGTATAGTAGTTCTATCTTTATATCTACTCTATGGGCCGACGCCCGGTAGGCCGGCCTAGGTATCGTTGGAAAGACGTCAATGAAAATGCTCTGCGAGAACTTCAGGCCGGTGACTGGCGACAAGTACCTAGTAGTAGCAGGATCGACCAAAGTCGCGTTCTCTGGTTTCGGAGCTCAAGACTCATTTCGGGTCGCTGAGTTAGTGGAGTAAATAAGTAAGTATGTCTAGTCTCTGTACCTGTCTGCCTCCTGCTTGAGCATGGCGTGGCTGTCCCGGATGGCATCCAAGTCCGCCCGCAGCGCGGTGAGGCGGCGGCGCTGCGCGTGTCGCTCGCGGTGTCTCTGTCTCTCTCCCTCTCCCTCTCTCCTCTCTCTCTCTCCTCACCTGTCGGCCTCCTGCTTGAGCATGGCGTGGCTGTCCCGGATGGCATCCAAGTCCGCCCGCAGCGCGGTGAGGCGGCGGCGCTGCGCGTGTCGCTCGCGGTGTCTCTGTCTCTCTCCCTCTCCCTCTCTCTCTAGTCTCTCTCTCTCCTCACCTGTCGGCCTCCTGCTTGAGCATGGCGTGGCTGTCCCGGATGGCATCCAAGTCCGCCCGCAGCGCGGTGAGGCGGCGGCGCTGCGCGTGTCGCTCGCGGTGTCTCTGTCTCTCTCTCCCTCTCTCTGTACCTGTCGGCCTCCTGCTTGAGCATGGCGTGGCCGGCCTTTTAAGAAGGAGTACGCTCTTTTCTTACTTACTTTGGGATTAACTTTCCGTACTTTGGGGGTGGCATATGTCCAGCCTACGTCCATTGGCTGATATGATGATGATCTACTCTCGGTACCTGTCGGCCTCCTGCTTGAGCTGCGCGTGGCTGTCCCGGATGGCGTCCAGGTGTATGTCCCGCAGTACAGTGTCTCTATCTCTCTCCCTTCCTCTCTCTCTGTCTATCTCTCTCTCTCCTCACCTGTCGGCCTCCTGCTTGAGCATGGCGTGGCTGTCCCGGATGGCATCCAAGTCCGCCCGCAGCGCGGTGAGGCGGCGGCGCTGCGCGTGTCGCTCGCGGTGTCTCTGTCTCTCCCTCTCTGTCTCTCTCTCTCTCTCCTCACCTGTCGGCCTCCTGCTTGAGCATGACTGAGGCTGACTTTAATTACTTACTAAGTCACTTGAATTACTAAGTAATTGAAGTCAGTCTTAACGCATCACTTGTCTCATTTAGACACTCCGCCAATTCCACCATTGCATGGTGACTCTGCCAATGTTGCACACTGCAGCACTGCGCACGGGAACAAGTCGGGTTATTTTGTTTGGGCAAATCCTCTCTCTCTGTCTCTCTCATTCTCTCTAGTCTCTCTCTCTCTCCCTCTCTCTCCTCTCACCTGTCGGCCTCCTGCTTGAGCATGGCGTGGCTGTCTCTGATGGCATCCAAGTCCGCCCGCAGCGCGGTGAGGCGGCGGGCGCTGCGCGTGTCGCTCGCGGTGTCTCTGTCTCTCTCTCTCTCTGTCTCTCTCTCTCTCTCTCTCTCTCTGTACCTGTCGGCCTCCTGCTTGAGCATGGCGTGGCTGTCCCGGATGGCATCCAAGTCCGCCCGCAGCGCGGTGAGGCGGCGGCGCTGCGCGTGTCGCTCGCGGTGTCTCTGTCTCTCTCTCTCTCTGTCTCTCTCTCTCTCTCTCTCTGTACCTGTCGGCCTCCTGCTTGAGCATGGCGTGGCTGTCCCGGATGGCATCCAAGTCCGCCCGCAGCGCGGTGAGGCGGCGGCGCTGCGCGTGTCGCTCGCGGTGTCTCTCTCTCTCTCCCTCTCTCTCTCTCTCTCTCCTCACCTGTCGGCCTCCTGCTTGAGCTGTGCGTGGCTATCACGTATAGCATCCAAGTCCGCCCGCAGCGCGGTGAGGCGGCGGCGCTGCGCGTGTCGTTCCCGATGTTGCCGCGGGGGGGCGTCGGCGAGCAACAGCGACTCCTTCTCCGCGACCCACGCGGCCGTCTCGTCCGCGGACCGGTCGAACTCGTGGACTTGGCGGGCGCCGGCTAGGGCCTAGGGAATGACACACATATTGGATGTATCTGTGAACATTTACATCCCTTCAACCAAATGTTCTATCAACCATTCCGAACAAAATTTGTTCTACGACTTTTCGAAATTCATTGAACATTTTTCCGACTCTCCGTAAAAATTTACCAAGTTACATGACTGACTTTGTATGAAAAGATGTTTTTGTTTTATGCGAATTTTCTATAGTCATAGAACAAATGTTGTTCAGAATGGTTGGTAAAACACGTGGTTAAAGAGATGTTCACAGATACATCCTGTATGATAGATAGTTAATCTCCCTGCCCTGTTCCCAGCTTACCTAATGTTGGAGCAGTATGTTTTCTTCTTTCATTCGTCCCTGTCATTCGTCATCGTATCACCCCCCCCTTTTCAGTTAAATCATTTTTCACACAATCACTTTTTCGGCCGTCCGCATCCTCTCATCCTCCACCCATTTACATTCATACCCATCACTCTTTTGGTAACATGTTTCTCCTCTTCACTCTTTAATATATAGCAATATATCACCGATAAACTGAAAGGAAATCGTTTCTCCTGGTACGGCCATATAATTAGAGACGAATGACGAATGACAGGGATGAATGAAAGAAGAAAACATACTGCGCCGACATCAGATAATCTAGGGACAGGGCGGTGAAAGTATCCCTATTATGAATCTCATTTAAGCTGAGCAGCCTTTTTAGAAACGTCGGTTTTGAGCATTCTGGAGTGGTATTTCTGATTCGATTTCCGGAGTAGATGGAAAAAGGAGGCCTTTGCCCTGCAGTGGGACATTACGAGCTCATAATAATAATAATGGCTGATTTGGGGGGCCCATCTAGTGGGAGACGAGTCACCGTCTGCCATGATTATTCGAGATGAAACATTTGATATGGCAGGCGTCTCGCTGTCTCGTCAATATCCCGGCAACCAGTCCAGCAAGATCCTACCCATAGACCCGGCATAGTTCCCTTCTTATCTGCAATAGTCCTTGTATCTGGCGGGTGCTGACATTGTTTGTATCTGTTCAATAGTGCAAACAGAGTCAGTAGCCGCTAAGTGTACACATCCCCATTTTCATTATAGTATCTCAAAGAGGCCTCTACGTGTTGGATCTGTATCCCCACGCATGCTTTCCAAAATGACCGGCCTCCGTGCCGTGATTTCCCGTAGGACAGATACAAATTATAAGAATAATATATTTATTTTCTCACCACAAAGTTACAATTTGTTATTAAAACTAATTTACACAAGCTTATCTATATTGTGGGAGACTGGAGTCTGAAGTAGGCAACAAATCTGCCTGTATCTCAGAACACCAGGCCTCCACCCACAGGGTTTGACATAATTAGGTATTTAATTAGTTAGTTTAATTTTGAGAAATATTATGAACAATAATTTAAACACAGCTGTTTTGCAGGAAAATAATAATAATGTATATCTCACCTCCTGCCTCGCACTGGCCAGCTCCTTGAGGTCGTCCCACAGGCCCCTCGTGTCCTCCACCCGCTGCCTCACTCTGTCCGCTTCCGGCGCGTTCTCGTCCAGAAGAGCTTGGCCGTTCTCGCATATCGCTTCTATGCGGCCCTCGTTGGCTGGAACCAAATGTTTTTATCAATCGAAATCGTATGAAACTTTAAATCCACTTGTTCTGAACAAGATTAAGCACTTGTATCTCGAATTATTCGCTAATACGGAACAATTTTTTTTCAAATGTCTTGCGAGATGTCTGATTAACGCTTAACGCCGGGAGTGTTAAATTATAATAGTTATTTAGGAGTAACTCTTACGGAATTATTGAATTATTTTGGCATAATGTTACTTTGGAATAACGATATTTTGACATAACGTTACTTTGGCTTAATGTTACTTTGGCATAATGTGACTTTGACATAATGTGACTTTGGCATAATGTTACTTTAGCGTAATGTTACTTGGCACAACGTTACTTTGGCATAATGTAACTTTGGCATAATGTGACTTTGGCATAATGTGACTTTGGCATAATGTTACTTTGGCATAATGTTACTTTGGTATAATGTAACTATGGCATAATGTGACTTTGGTATAATGTGACTTTGGCATAATGTGACTTTGGCATAATGTGACTTTGGCATAGTGTGACTTTGGCATAATGTAACTTTGGCATAATGTAACTTTGGCATAATGTGACTTTGGCATAACGTTAGTTGGCATCATACCGTGCAGCTGAGCCAGGAAGTTGTCGAAGGCCTGCTGCAGCGTCTCGACGTGCTCCACGTCCAGGCCGTACTCCTCGCTCGCCGCCGCCGACATCTGCTCGCTGATCCACTCCTGCACCTCCTCGCACTCTTGCACGAACCTGCGAACAAAACACGATGAATAATTATAAAAAATTGTCGTGACATTTACCATCGCGCGAAGAAAGAAGTTCGCCACTACAATACCATCCAACCGACAGCAGATGGCGCTAATTTGACTGTTCCATACAAGATTTAAATTCTCCTTTAATCATACATTGCAAAAGCAAAGTTCGCATGTCTTCTTGGAATTAATACGACAAACCAAAATGGTACAATGGACCTTGAAAGTGGAAACATTCCGACCCCCCATAAAATCAAATTGAGACATCACATATGTACATTGTCCTGGTCCCAAACTAAGGTTTTCCCTTGTGCTATGGAAACCAGAAATAACGAAGGAACCACAAACACCCAGACCCAACACAAATATCTGTTTCATCAACAAACATTTCTATTGGTGCGGGAATCAAACCTTATGTTTTAACCGGCGCTCAAAACATTGCGCTAAATGGGTCGGGGATTGTTTTTAGGATGAATATCAAATCATCATCATCATATCAGCCCACATCCACCCACTGCTGAGAATAGGCTGAGGCCTATACCATCCAGGCAAACGTCACATCACGTATTGTATACTTGTTCTTGTTTACTTCGACAAAACTTAGACGTGACGTCACACGCGACGCCATGACACTGACAAGCGTTTTCACGCCAGATTTTATAAATTCTTTTTTCTTTTAAAACATCGTAAGACCCAAAAGCCTTTTAAAAGGCGTAAAACAATTGATTTGCCATTGTGTCTGCTGTCTGGGCCTTACGACGTTAATTGACTTGTCGACAAAGAAATTATTGACTTATAATGACTTTTGTCGATAAATGCAATTATCTGATAAAACCCCTTCGCATTTTCTTAAAATCAATATTTCGTTTAAAATAGACGAATGCCTTCAAAATACAAAGGAAAAGTGCCTAATATAAGTGCATAATTTCTCGTCAGCGAACCTTCGGGTGGCCACTATTATTTGTTTATTGGATTGTCAACATAAGTAACAGCAATACATAACAATAATTATCGTAGAATTAATAATCTTAACTGCACTTATAATTAAAGATAACCACATCATGCATAAGTTAAAAAAACGGAAATAGAATAATGTCGTAAAATGAATTTTAAATAATAAATTAATGGATTTAAAAACAATGTCAAGAAATTAATATTTTTGAATACAATAATAAGTGAATTAATTGTTACATTACTAGTTGAGGTACGTTTAATTTCAAGGTATGAATGAATTTAATCAGGCTCTGAAAGTTTATGTCAAGTTCTGGAAATTTCTTTGTCAGGAGACCTATTTTTGAATTTTCGCTTCGTCCGAACAAAACTACTCGTTTTGCAAGTCACGTCGTCTCGTAAGTCGCATGATTCAAAATTTTCCCTATTTTTGAAATCACTCGCTTAGGGTATTGCCAAGCTTGTCAAAGTATACTTAGTTTTGACTCGTTTCACGTTGACGTAAATGCTTGCACTCGCTTTACGGAAACGAGTGGTTTATACCACCCGTTGCAAAACACTCGTTTTCGAATGATTCAAAAATGCGGATGTCAAAAATCATGCGAATCACACATTTTTTAGTGACACGACAATTCAAAAATAGGGCTCCAGATCGTTATACAGACGAGACAACCGTGTGATTATGGAGTGAACACGCTTTTGATCGACCGGTTCGAACCCGGGACCCCGAGATCACGGCCCGGTAGTTGAACCACTAGACCAACGGGGCGCCCATGCCACCGTGCTTAATATAATTTCTCGTCAACGAACCTTCGGGTGGCCACTAATAAATATATTCTTATTCTTAGTTATGGCAGGCCTGTCCCACTCCGCGTGTAGGTATCGAACTTGCAAGTACATGCGGCGTCCCCTCCGGAGGGGCCAATCAGTAGAAAATCACGAGCGAGCGGCGACGCACGCGCGACAGTTGCGTGCGATAGAAAGAGAAGGCACTTCTAGGTATGAATAATCGTAGATGTTGAATGCTGGGCGGTCGGAATTTTAACTTTATGTTAGGGTAGTCAGAGCCTTTATTTTTCTATAAACGGTTCTTAGAAGTGGGCTTTCTGTACTTGTACTATTAAGTATTCTGTGGTTATGGAGTGAACTCACTTGAAGTACTTGAGGCTCTGCTGCAGCCGCTGCTGGCGCTTGGCGGAGAGCAGCTTCATCTCCTCGTACAGCTCCCGCATGTCGGCGAGCCGCTTCTCGACTTGCTCGCGTTCTGATGGCTCTTTGGTCTGTGGAATATAGTTAACGTAGACATTGAACATCGACGGATTCTGTGGGTCACTGTGAAACAAGCCGCATCGGCTGATGCAATCCAAAGATCTTAATTAGTATCTAGTGGTTTTTAGTGTACAAATTTGGTGTTACTTTGTGCAGTGAAGTGCCGCAGGGTGATATTAATATAAGAATCATTGAATTGTGTCGTTTTTAACACTGCTATTGCGTGTCGAGTGAGTTGTCACGTGAACAATTTGCTTTGACCTAATAGAGTCTTAAAACCTACGGCTTTGTTAAAAATAGTCTCCACAGAATCCTTAGGACATTAAAACGCTAAACACCGGCGTTTTATTGAGTGACTGTGACTTCGACTGACTTCGACTGTTGACTACACTTTATCAAACTACACTTGACATTGGCAAAATTAAATGTGTATATTATAATAAAAAAAAAAAGAACATCGATTTAGTGACAAAGACGATCGGTTCAGTGTTATATATGATTGATATGAGTGACATAGAACATCGGTATGAATAAACGTTGTATGAATAACACAGAACATCGGTATAAGTGTAGGTTGGCTGTGTGTAACATTTAGTGATGCGATAGTTTCGCTATCGATAGTTGAATTCGAAAATCAGCTAGGATATCGATAGGACTATCGATACTAGCGATAGTATCGGTAGCCCAAATAAAGGTAATACTATTGATGACTGGCAATATGGATGCTGTCGATAGGCTATCGATACTATACAGGGTGTATCTGTGAACATTTACATCCCTTTTACCACGTGTTCTATCAACCATTCTGAACAACATATTTGTTCAACAACTTTTCCAAATCCTTCGAAAAATTTTTCGAATCCCCATACAAAATGACCAAGTCACGTGACCGACTTTGTATGGAAAGGTGAAAATTTTTTATGCGAATTTTCAAAAGTCATAGAACAAATGTTGTTCAGAATGGTTGGTAGAACACGTGGTTAAAGGGATGTAAATGTTCACAGATACACCCTGTATATACGATAAAACAAAATGGTACATCGGACCTTGGTCCCCGAGCCAATACCACCCGGCTCGGCGGAAGATCTTCCCTTTTCATGGGGAACATTCCACTCCCCATAATTCGCTACTTGACAGATTTCTGAAATATATTTTATAATAATCTACAGTCTTATTTTTAACCAGTTATATTTATATTTTTTTATTTTACAGTTATATTTTTTTCAAAAAAGATTTATTTGATGAGAAAACATGATTTTTTTATCTTTTGGTTTGAAATTCGCGCTAAAACACTGTGTCACGTGACATCTTCATGATAAGACGACACAACTCAATATTTGAGCGATTTTTCTCCACTTTTGACGTTGACCTTGACGTTTTGTTTATTGAAACTTGGTCTGTGTTTATTGAGTTCTGACGTCATACGAAGATTAACCATGGCCGCCACTTGTCGATACTGATAAAAGAAAACTGAGATTAATATTCCAAAAATAAAATATTAATAAATTGTTTTAATGCAAAAAACATATTGGATGATAAATGTTTACTTATAAGCTACCATATAAAAAATATTTTATATTTTATTTCTACAACTGTCAAATAGCGAATTGTATGAGTGGCGGTGTGTATGGTGTGTCATGTATCTATGTGTCTCACCGCCAGACTGGCTCCAGCGCGGTCCAGCTTGAGCAGCGCGGCGTCGAAGGCCTGGAGCTCCTGCTGCAGCGCGCTGCGCCGCTCCGCCAGCCACGCTTCCGCCTCGCTCATCGGTATGAGTGTAGGTTGTATGAGTGGGTGTGTGTATCATGTATCTATCTCACCGCTAGACTGAGTGTAGGTTGTATGAGTGGGTGTGTGTATCATGTATCTATCTCACCGCTAGACTGAGTGTAGGTTGTATGAGTGGGTGTGTGTATCATGTATCTATCTCACCGCTAGACTGAGTGTAGGTTGTATGAGTGGGTGTGTGTATCATGTATCTATCTCACCGCTAGACTGAGTGTAGGTTGTATGAGTGGGTGTGTGTATCATGTATCTATCTCACCGCTAGACTGAGTGTAGGTTGTATGAGTGGGTGTGTGTATCATGTATCTATCTCACCGCTAGACTGAGTGTAGGTTGTATGAGTGGGTGTGTGTATCATGTATCTATCTCACCGCTAGACTGAGTGTAGGTTGTATGAGTGGGTGTGTGTGTCATGTATCTATCTCACCGCTAGACTGAGTGTAGGTTGTATGAGTGGGTGTGTGTGTCATGTATCTATCTCACCGCTAGACTGAGTGTAGGTTGTATGAGTGGGTGTGTGTATCATGTATCTATCTCACCGCTAGACTGAGTGTAGGTTGTATGAGTGGGTGTGTGTATCATGTATCTATCTCACCGCTAGACTGAGTGTAGGTTGTATGAGTGGGTGTGTGTATCATGTATCTATCTCACCGCTAGACTGAGTGTAGGTTGTATGAGTGGGTGTGTGTATCATGTATCTATCTCACTGCTAGACTGAGTGTAGGTTGTATGAGTGGGTGTGTGTATCATGTATCTATCTCACCGCTAGACTGAGTGTAGGTTGTATGAGTGGGTGTGTGTATCATGTATCTATCTCACCGCATAGACTGAGTGTAGGTTGTATGAGTGGGTGTGTGTATCATGTATCTATCTCACCGCTAGACTGAGTGTAGGTTGTATGAGTGGGTGTGTGTATCATGTATCTATCTCACCGCTAGACTGAGTGTAGGTTGTATGAGTGGGTGTGTGTATCATGTATCTATCTCACCGCTAGACTGAGTGTAGGTTGTATGAGTGGGTGTGTGTATCATGTATCTATCTCACCGCTAGACTGAGTGTAGGTTGTATGAGTGGGTGTGTGTATCATGTATCTATCTCACCGCTAGACTGAGTGTAGGTTGTATGAGTGGGTGTGTGTATCATGTATCTATCTCACCGCTAGACTGAGTGTAGGTTGTATGAGTGGGTGTGTGTATCATGTATCTATCTCACTGCTAGACTGAGTGTAGGTTGTATGAGTGGGTGTGTGTATCATGTATCTATCTCACCGCTAGACTGAGTGTAGGTTGTATGAGTGGGTGTGTGTGTCATGTATCTATCTCACCGCTAGACTGAGTGTAGGTTGTATGAGTGGGTGTGTGTATCATGTATCTATCTCACCGCTAGGACTGAGTGTAGGTTGTATGAGTGGGTGTGTGTATCATGTATCTATCTCCACCGCTAGACTGAGTGTAGGTTGTATGAGTGGGTGTGTGTATCATGTATCTATCTCACCGCTAGACTGAGTGTAGGTTGTATGAGTGGGTGTGTGTGTCATGTATCTATCTCACCGCTAGACTGAGTGTAGGTTGTATGAGTGGGTGTGTGTATCATGTATCTATCTCACCGCTAGACTGAGTGTAGGTTGTATGAGTGGGTGTGTGTATCATGTATCTATCTCACCGCTAGACTGAGTGTAGGTTGTATGAGTGGGTGTGTGTATCATGTATCTATCTCACCGCTAGACTGAGTGTAGGTTGTATGAGTGGGTGTGTGTATCATGTATCTATCTCACCGCTAGACTGAGTGTAGGTTGTATGAGTGGGTGTGTGTATCATGTATCTATCTCACTGCTAGACTGAGTGTAGGTTGTATGAGTGGGTGTGTGTATCATGTATCTATCTCACCGCTAGACTGAGTGTAGGTTGTATGAGTGGGTGTGTGTGTCATGTATCTATCTCACCGCTAGACTGAGTGTAGGTTGTATGAGTGGGTGTGTGTATCATGTATCTATCTCACCGCTAGACTGAGTGTAGGTTGTATGAGTGGGTGTGTGTATCATGTATCTATCTCACCGCTAGACTGAGTGTAGGTTGTATGAGTGGGTGTGTGTATCATGTATCTATCTCACCGCTAGACTGAGTGTAGGTTGTATGAGTGGGTGTGTGTGTCATGTATCTATCTCACCGCTAGACTGAGTGTAGGTTGTATGAGTGGGTGTGTGTATCATGTATCTATCTCACCGCTAGACTGAGTGTAGGTTGTATGAGTGGGTGTGTGTATCATGTATCTATCTCACCGCTAGACTGAGTGTAGGTTGTATGAGTGGGTGTGTGTGTCATGTATCTATCTCACCGCTAGACTGAGTGTAGGTTGTATGACTGGGTGTGTGTATCATGTATCTATCTCACCGCTAGACTGAGTGTAGGTTGTATGAGTGGGTGTGTGTGTCATGTATCTATCTCACCGCTAGACTGAGTGTAGGTTGTATGAGTGGGTGTGTGTATCATGTATCTATCTCACCGCTAGACTGGCTCCAGCGCGGTCCAGCTTGAGCAGCGCGGCGTCGAAGGCCTGGAGCTCCTGCTGCAGCGCGCGCAGGCGCCGCACCAGGGCTAACACGGACTCCTCGTCGCGGCCCACGTCGGCTGCCAGCAGCGCGCTGCGCCGCTCTGCTAGCCACGCTTCCGCCTCGCTCATCTCCGATGTGAGCTGACACAAAGAATACACGAAGAATAAACTTTAAGGTGATGTAAGTCGTGAATTTTACTAAAATTGTCCCAAAAAAAAAACCTGTTATACCTATATTCGTGATGTAGTGTTGAAGTCGATTTTACTTTTTTCAAAAATTATAATTATTTCCCATACATTTGTTATTAAGTAAAAGTGAGTATGGAGTCGGATCGTCCTGCCAAGCGAGCTTACCTGTGTCTATCTACCGGGAAGCGCCCAGTGGGGCGCCCCAGATACCGCTGGATGGACCAGGTCAAGAAGGATCTTGGTCATCTTCAAAGGCCTTGGCAAGAGGTGGCTGAGATTTTTTTTTTATGTGATAGGCAGCAGACGAGCAGGCGGATCACCTGATGGTAAGCAATTGCCGCCGCTCATGGACACCCGCAACACCAGTGGAGCCACAAGTGCGCTGCCAACCTTTTATCCCTTTCCCTCCTCGGGTGGGCCTCCGGTACCCTCACTCACTCGGCGAAACACAATAGAGAATAGAGTGAATAGAGCGGAGTTGCGAATTCTCGTGTCGGAGGCCGAGATCCACTTCGGGTCGCTGAGCCAGCGTAAAAGAGGTGGGCGTTATATGAACGAACCGTTTACCTAAACTGTTTTTTGTACGTGAACGATTCAACTAGTTTATAGTTCACAGATAAACTAGTTTATTCGTCGACTGGTTGACGAGTCCGTTGTCGTGTCGCGAGCGTCTGGCCGTTCGTTCACGTTCACTAATCGTTTATGTGATGAAGTAGTCTTTTCGACGACGACGTAAACTAGTCGAAAATTAGATTGTTTTTTAAACTAGTTTATCGTCGACGGTAAACGGTCTCGTTGCGTCGACTGTAAAATCGTCGACGACCCACCACTACAGCGTAGTAAGTTAGTAAGTATAGTCATATCCTCACCATATAGCATTACCTGCAATAAACAAACGACTTACAAAACGCCTTCTCAAACTCAGCAGAAACAATCTCAGAATAATGATAGGGACAATTACGGGCCACTGTCCCTTAAACAAACACCTATTCACTTTAGGCGCGACCGACAGCCCTCTATGTAGGGGGTGTTTTAACACCGAAGAATCAGTCGCGCACGTAGTCCTGGAATGCGATGCTGTGACAAGACAACGAAATGAAATCCTCGGATCTGCGAGGTCACTCCGCGAAGCCTGTGAGGATCCCAGGAAGCTTCTGCGCTTCTGGGCGGAGTTAGGCTGGCTAGAATAGCCAGGACACCACACGTACACTGGACCAAATAAGAGTAAATAAGAGTTCACATTGACATTTATAATTTTAATCATGATTGATCCATAATGTAAATTTATTAAATATTATAACATGAAATGTTATCGTGTACTAGTAACACTACTTTAAAATTTGCATGCCCTTGCTAGGCCTAATATAGTGAAACAATTTTAATTTTAAGATCTCTATTTATACTTACCTATATTATGCAAATAAATGAGTTGATTTGATTTGAGTCTAAGTGCGGAAACAGGAGTCCACTTTACATTACATTACATTACATATCCTCACCTGCAACAGCTCACACCGCTCGTTGATCCTAGCAGCGCGGTCGGCGGCGGCGCGCGCCAGCGCCTGGTGCGCGGCCTGCAGCGCGCGCGCGCTGCTCTCCAGCGCGCCCGACGCGAAGTGACCGCGACGCGCTAGTTGAGTGGCGCGGGTGCACACGCCCGTTATTGTTGACTCTCTGTGACATGAAACAGTTTCATTAATACAAGATGTATTTTTTTAAAAACCGGCATCCTTCAAACCACCTAAGCGTGTGAAGGTACCAGAGGCCCACTCGGGAGGGAAGGGGATAAAAGTTTGGCAGCGCACTTGTGCACTCCACTGGTGTTGCAAGTGTCCATGGGCGGCGGCAATGGGGTATGGGAACTAATTTTTAGGTATCTTTTTTATATTTTATTTCAGTACCTTTTACTATTTCAAGTAATCAATTTGAATATTTTTGTAAACAAGACAGTAGTTATGTTTTAATTAATTTTTAAACATTTTAAATTCAAGCGTATTTGTGACGTCACAAGTGCGCTACACCATATTAATAGTGTTACCCCGTGCTTTTTTCCCCAAATCGTGGCAAATAAATTATATGTAAAATGTTACTTGTGGGCAAAATCCCTTTTAATCGGGGGAATTTTACATCACTGTCTGACAACATTCCGGCAAAACAAAAAACAGAGAGGTATCTCTAATCAATTTTATATCACCTTTCAAAAAAATGTCAACTGGTTGGTAAGGTTTTATTGTATTACAACTAGCGCCAATTGTTGGTTCTTCCGATAGACGAAGTGTCAATCGCAGTAGATGTCGCCTAATGTAGCATTTATTTTATCTTGTTAGTGTAGTATGACTGAAAATTCTGCTGACCTTGGGTCATTTGAAGGTCAAACGCGATTTTATTGAAAATATCATTGATCTTATGCTTTTAAATTTTAAAAGCAATAAAATATGGTATGAAAGACAAATGCCTCGAAATGGTTTTCGATTTAGGACATGTTTGGTTTTTTTCCCATACCCCATTGCTTACCATCAGGTGATCCGCCTGCTCGCCTGCTACCTATCACATAAAAAAACCTTGTCTACTGGCCATTCTGAACAACATTAAAATTTGTTCTATGACTTTTCTAAATTCGCGAAAAAAAATTCAAGTTTTCATACAAAATCGGTCACGTGACTTGGTCATTTTGAATGGAGTCGAAAAAGTTTTCGATGAACTTCGAAAACTTATTGAACAAATGTTGTTCAGAATAGTTGATTAAACACGTTGTTAAAGGGATGTAAATGCTCACAAATACACCCCGTATGTCCCATTTATTTTATTCCCATAATTTTTTAACAAAATATAAAACTTAAATACATATATAACACCCAAACACTGACGAAGGTCCAGGGTCCGACCCACGACCTTTAATATTTGTGACAGGGTAGTGACCCTGCCACAAATATTAAAGGTTTGTATTAATGTTTAATATTATTGGTAGTGACCAAATACGCCATCCGACCGATCAATTTGAGACAAAATGATTTTAGACTGACCTGGCGATGATTTCCGCTTCGACTGCGAGGTGCTTCTTGAGCAGCGCCTGCGCCTCCGGGAGCGTCGAGCCGTACTCCTCCGACTGCACGGCCGCCTCCCGCTCCTTCAACCTATAGAGGGAAATACACTCTTATAATACAGGGGGTATATCTGTGAACATTTCGCACATGACAACATATACCTACAGTAATCTTTGCCTACAGTCATAACTGAAAATTTGACATACCGCCTGTTGTGACATAACGCCTTGTTGGTCCAGTGGTTTAAGTACCGGGCCGCGATCTCGGGGTCCCGAATTCGATTCCCGGGTCGAGCAAAAGTATGTTTAAAATTTTTCGAACATAGCTCGGGTTTGTGATTACCAATCCGCATTAGACAAGTTTTTTCGTTTGGTAGAGTTTAGCCTATTGGCTATCAATATTTTTGTGATGATAATATTTTATCATCACAAAAATATTGATTAGGTTAGATCAGAGACCGGCCAAAAAATCTAGAAATTCTCGGACGAGTTTTCCCCTAACCCGGTCTATGTCCCCCTATGCATAAGATTATATACGCTTACTACTTATAAATTGTAGCCTATGTGTTATTCTGATGTATAAACTACATTATTGTAACGTTTCATCGGTAGTTTTTGCGTAAAAGAGGCGCAATCCATCCATACTTACAAACTTTCACGTATATTAGTTGAATACAGCAAAAAGCCTTAAAAAAATTAGCGTATTCCTTCTTCGTATTGTTTTTAAAATACTGTAACCATTCATGTCAATAAGATGCTGTTTGTTTTCCAATAAGAAATAAATAAAAGGTCGGCAGCGCACTTGTGACGCCTCACGCCACTGGTGTTGCGGGTGTCCATGAGCGGCAGTAATCGCTTACCATCAGTATCCGTCTCTCCGTCTGCCTTCTAAACTATACAAATAAATAAATAAATTGAGACAACATCACATACATTGTCCTGGTCCCAAACTAACCATCTCCCTTGTGCTATGGAAACCAGAAACAACGAAGGAACCACAAACACCCAGACCCAACACAAATATCTGTTTTATCAACACACATTTGTGTCGGTGCGGGAATCGAACCCGCGACCCTTACGGTCTCAACCAGCGATCAAACCATTGCGCTAAACGGGTCGTCAAAAAAAAATAGCATTCGAGTTTATGGGCAAAAATATGTAAGTGTGAACAGTGCAAATGTGTGATGTTCATACCATCTGATCTCCTCGTCGGCGTCCCTCTCCCAGCGGTGGAGGAGGGCCGCGTCCTCCAGGTTGTCTCGTCTGATCTGCATCGGCTCTTGCAGTTGCCGGTATCTGTGGAAACATAAATATATATATTGTTACTATGCCACTGCATGCAGAAATAAAGCTTATCTCTAATGAGTAAGGTCTATTATTCAGTTGTGCACTACTTCACATTCTACCGCACCTACGCGTTGGCTATGGAAAGTTATCGAAGATTCGAGACATATTGAGAATTGTGTAGAAGTCTCCCGAAGCTCTAGTTGCAATATTATGCTCGCGAAATTTCTAGAAACTGGGTCTCGGTCTTTCGAGAAACAAGAATCTAGAATTTTCTATTATTTTCAGCAGGGTCGCGACTGCGTCCACGCTTGTATAAAAGCGGGACGTGCGACAGCTGGCTCATTCCATCTCACTATTGTTGACAGCTGTCTCTCTCCACCACTCACCTCTTAACTGCACTATCAGCTTTGTCCAGTATCTCGTCGGCCATGAAGTGTCCGCTATAGCTAGCTATCTCTCTTTTGACAGCTATCTAGCTCTACCTCACTCCTTTTTCCAGCTGGCTCATTCCATCTCACTATTTTTGACAGCTGTCTCGTGCTATCTGACTATTTTTGACAACTGTCTGACTATAGCTAGCAGCTATCTCTCTTTTCTCTTTAGATAGATAGATACTCTTTATTGCACATTACAGAACTTAATGCTAATGGTAATTTACAAATACAATGTCGGCGGTCTTATCGCTAATAGCGAGCTATCTAGCTCTACCTCACTCCTTTTTCCAGCTGGCTCATTCCATCTCACCATGTCTGACAGCTGTCTCTCTCCACCACTCACCTCTTCACTGCACTATCAGCTTTATCCAGTATCTCGTCGGCCATGAAGTGTCCGCTGTCAGCCAGCTGCCGCGCCGTGTCGGCGAGCTGCGCGGCTGTCTCGCTCTTGCTGGCGACTTGCTGCTCTAACCGGGAGTGGCGCTTCAGGAGGGCCGTTACGGAGGCCAAGTCTTTGCCTGTGGGAGAAGATTAACCAGGCTATTATAATAAGTAAAGAAAGTCGTGAAAACAGTTTAACTGTGGGAGAGCCACGCTTCGGCAAGAATGGGCCGGCTCGACCGGAGTGATACCACTGCCTCACAGAATGGCGTGAAGCAGCCCCTGTGCTGTGTTTCGCCGAGTGAGTGAGGGTACCGGAGGCCCAGCCGGGGAGAAAAGGGATAAAAGGTTGGCAGCGCACTTGTTTAACATTCCCAAGTTTTATAACCAATGAGATTACCACACCCTAGTCAAAAGTAGGGAACAGAGTCAGGCCTATGTTCATTAGTAGGCTACAGAATCACGCCTATGGTCAATAGTAGGCTGCAGAGTCAGGCCTATGTTGATTAGTAAGCTACAGTCACGCCTACGGTTAAAAGTAGGACTGCAGAGTCAGGCCTATGTTCATTAGTAGGCTACAGAATCACGCCTATGGTCAATAGTAGGCTGCAGACTCAGCCCTGTCATGATAATTAGCACTCATAGGCTATATCTGACCACACCTTAAGTATCCAAGTATATCATCTCTCCGATCCAGAGAGATAACCAATCTCAATATATGAAGGGGTCTTATAGAATCAGAAAAAAATTTTGCTTGCGCGTTGCAGGTTTTTCTCACCGTGATCTTCACTGAGCAGCTGTGCCTCCATCTCATCCAGCCAGGCCGTGAAGTCTGGGTCTTCTAAGCTTGCAAGCTATCTTTTCAGCTTGACACATTATTTAGTATCATATCTAGCAGTAGGCCTAGCCAGGACCTGCTAAAAGGCTTAGGAGCCAGGCCTATGGTCGGTCTAGAAGATTATCGGCCGGTTTCTGAATTGAGAATTTGAAGTTAAGCACTACTTGAGTACGAACTTTGACGTTTGAAGTATGGAACAACTGTCAAAGTTTGTGCTTAACTTCAAATTCTCAATTCAGAAACCGGCCGTATGTCTGGCTCTGAAGTCAGAGGCCTATAGTTGCTTACTAGAAGACACTAATAGATTTAAGATTAAGGCCTATGACTGGTCAATCGAAGATAAACTTCAGAGTCACGCCTAAGGTCTCTTGTAGCTACCCACAGCTTACAGCTGACCACAACGTAACTAATAGACTTAGTAACCAGGCCTATGGTCTACAGTAGGCTGCAGGGTCAGGCCTGACATGATCACTAGCAGACACTCATAAGCTACAACTGACCACAGTCTTAAGTAGATATGAATCATCTCTCCGATCCAGAGAGATAACAAAACGAAATGTATGGAGAGGTCATATAGAATCAGAAAAAAATTTTGCTTGCGCGATGCAGTATTATTTTGTCCCTGTGAACTATCTACACACATAGTAAATTTACTAACCGTGGTCTTCACTCAGCAGCTGTGTCTCCGTCTCATCCAGCCAGGCCGTGAAGTCGTCCAGGCTGCGCAGGTACACGCGCGCCTGGTAGGCCTGCTGCAGCCGCTCCCGCCTCAACTTGACACAGGCCTAAGTATCGTACCTATAGTGGTGTGTGCCTACCTAGCGAGGAAAACCTGCGGCTATGGATTCAGGCCTTTGGTCGGTCACTAGTAAACACTAATAGGTTTAAGAGCCAAGCCTATAGTCGATCGTAGATAATGATATGCTTTTGAGCATGGCCTATGGTAGATCACTACTAGACAGTGATAGGCTTTGCGGCCAAGCCTATGGTCGGTTACTAGAAGACACTATTAGGCCTAGAAACCTTGCCTATGGTCAATGGTATGCTGCAGACTCAGGCCTACTATAACCATGAACAGACAATCATAGGCTACATCTGACCACACCTAAACTAGCTATGAATCATCTCTCCGATCCAGAGAGATAACAAAACTAAATGTATGAAGGGGTCTTATAGAATCAGAAAAAAATTTCTCTTGCGCGATGCAGGATTTTCTCACCGTGATCTTCACTCAGCAGCTGTGCCTCCGTCTCATCCAGCCAGGCCGTGAAGTCGTCCAGGCCGCGCAGGTACACGCGCGCCTGGTAGGCCTGCTGCAGCCGCTCCCGCCGCAGCTTGACACAGGCCTGTAGCGAGCGCCAGCGGCCTTCTAACTCCTCGACGTGTTGGGCTATCTCGTGGGATGCGTAGTGTTGGGCTTCTGTGGGAGAAAATACATTATGAGTTATCTTATCAACATACTGTATTTGTTAGTGACGAAAAAGAGGCGTGTTATAAATTTGACGTGTCTGTCTGTGAACCGATTTCAATTTATCATAAAACCCATTCAGAATTTAATGGCTTTACATAGATGTAAGGGGATTTTCTTTAAGTTACCTTTAATTTATTTCCTCTAACTATCGAAGCTGCAAAATAGCATTACAAAAATTCCTGCTCACACTATCCTATAATAACAAAGAAAAAATAGTATAAATCAGCTTTTAACAATAAATCGCCCCCTATCAATACAGCCTGAAACCTATGTACTCAATAAAATACATTGACTCAGTTTTCCAAACAGAGACTCTCTCTCATACACACACACGCATACACATACCCACACATGCATACACACGCATATACAATAACACACACACAGAGACACACTCACAAAGATACATTAACATCCATACTAATATTATAAATGCGAAAGTAACTCTGTCTGTCTGTCTGTCTGTCTGTCTGTTACTCTTTCACGCCAAAACTAATCAACGGATTTAAATGAAATTTGGTATACAGATAATCTAGACCCTGAGAAAGAACATAGGCTACTTTTTATTGCGAAAAGGGGGTTGTAAAGGGTTGAAAGGGGGGTAAAAAGTTACATTTCCACGCGGGACGAAGTCGCGGGCGGCCGCTAGTATTTAATAAAAATGTAAATTTATTGAAATTGTCTGTAACACAGTTTTCTATACTTTTTGCGGACATAATCTTATGTTTTTTTGTTCCAAATAGGTAAGTAAAGAATTTTAATATTTCGAATTTTCGAACATAGCTCGAGTTTGTGATCACCGCACCGCATTAGGCAAGCGTGGTGATTAAGCCTAATCCCATCATAGTAGCGATGACTCGATTTCTTTTCGAGGCCTTTGCCCTGCAGTGGGACCATATACAGGTTGATACTTATACTGCACTAACCAATGAGTTCTTCGCCGCGGTTGGCCACATCGTCGATCCGTCCCTTGTTGGCGGCCAGCTCCGACTCGAACGCCGCCTGCTTCTGGATCTTGCTTTGCAAGTTCGATAGATCCCTGGTAGACAAGAAAATATTATAAGAATTATAAAAAAGAATATTTTTATTCTGACGGTGCTCGGTCAGAAGACTACTGCTTTGCCCTTGATGGCGCAGGGCGAGAGGGCGCTGGTGCAGCGCCCGTATGGTGGTGTGCTATATTCACACAACTACTCCTATGAAGCTCTGCAGCTTCAGATCGGAAGGCATTGCACTAATCTGGCCACAGATAAAAATAATTTAGAAAAATACCAAACCTCCTTCCAAATTGTGTTGCTTTCTTTGGATTGCAATCTAGATCAAAACTGTATTTTTTCTTTTTTGTCTTTTTACGATTGTTGTCTTGTGTGTATGAAATAAAATTAATTAAATTTCGGTACGAAACAGCATGGACGTATATAAGGGGAGGGGGGGGGGGTGTCCAGGGGGTCCGTACCCCCTGGCCAGGAGGCCTGGTTTGACATAAGGTTGAATCGGCTATAGCCAAGGGCGACTTAATTAAGGGGTCGGCAAGGTAGGTGGGGACGGCAAATCAGCCCCACGTTCTTCAAGAATGCGTACATGTAATAACGCACGCTAGGTCCAGCCGATCCTTGAATAGTACTTCGGGAGAGCCGCATTATAAAATATTATTACAATTAGGGAAATTGTTAAATCCAAGCACGGGGGGTTTTGCAATGTGGGACACCCCCCTTGTCAAAGTTATATATACAGTCCGTGCGAAACAGTATATAATACCTGTAGTTCTGCTCGGTGGCGAGCTGCGTCTTGAGCGCGATCCACTCGGTCTCGTGTATGAGGTCGCGCATGAACTCGTGCAGCTGCCGCGACTGCTCCAGCTTCAGGCCCCGCGCCAGGCACGACTCCTGGGGAGATAAACAATCGATAGGCATGACGAATTATATTTAATTTAGTTGTGATATCGTAAGATTCCTTAATCACAAAAATATTACTTAAATTAAAAACTTTCCGAGATATCACGATTTGAAAATCACAGTTTTGAACATCAAAAACGCTTGATATAAAATCGCTACAAATCCGTGACGTCACCGCTATATATGGGCTGTGACGTCTTCAGCCAAAGTCACCAAGGCCGGTGAAAGGAACGGGCCTGCAAGCGCTGGTCGACGAGCGCCGCGCAAATAAATATTTCATTTATTGTAACGTCTTTTTTTTAAAACCAACTATAACAGTAGTTTATCTATAAGTCAAAGTAAATAAACAAATACCTGAATGTTACAAATAAAAGTGGTACGTACAGCCACACATCAAAATATACAAAACTGTAAAATTACTTCAATCGACTGTCAATCATGTGATATTTGTCACCTGTAGCGCTACCATGAGTTGACATCTAAAACTGACATAACGTAAACTATTGCTCTGTCTCTTTCAGATGCAACACAATGAAAGAGACAAACCGATAGTTTTCGATAGCGAGGATAGTATTTCAAACTCATGGTAGTGCTACTTATGACAATAACTTGATCTCAATCGTGTGATATTTGTCACCTATTATTAATCACTTGTTTTTTTTCTTTTTTTCTCTCTCACCTTTAGTTTGTCCCTCCTAGCTAGTATTTCAGCCAGGCGCCTATCGATGTACTCCTTGTCAAAGTTCCAACCGGAGATCATAGAGGAAGTAACCTAACCTTACCATTTGTGATTTGATCTCAATCATGTGATATTGATCACCTGTTATCAATCACTTGATCCCAATCATGTGATATTTGTCAAGTGATTCTTAATTTCAATCATGTGATAGTTGTCACCAGTTATCAATCACTTTATCTGAATAATGTGATATTTGTCACATGTTACCAATCACTTGTTTTTTTTTTCCTCACCTTTAGTTTGTCCCTCCTCGCTAGTATCTCAGCCAGGCGCCTCTCGATGTACTCCTTGTCGTAGTGTTCGTCCTGCAGCATGCCCCGCGCGAACTTCTCCAGTTCGTCGACGCGGCCGAGCTGCGAGTCTAGCAGTTTGGCGAATTCTGCATGCTTCTTTATTAGGGTCTCTACGGCTGTGGGAGAAAGGGGTTTTGTTAGGTTTAGTAGTTATTATTAACAGTTTAGAAAACTACATAAATTAAAATTTCAAAAAACCCCAACACTCAAACTCATACGGCGGCCATCTTGTATTTTAAATTTGTCACTAAAAATATATTCTGCTAATCAAGCCTTTTCATATGATACCTATAATGTGGGAGTTGTGTTAAAATATACAATCCATATCTTTGTGACGGCGGCCATCTTGGATCGATTTTATTCAATATAGCTAAGAACACTCCCCCTTTATTCATCTTTCAACCAAAAAAACACATTATCAAAATCGGTTCATTTGTTCGGGAGCTACCATAGACAGACACACACATAGTTGCACAATAGGGTATTTGACTAAATTTTTGTTGTGTTTAATCAAAAGACCCCTCTATTTAAGAAACATTGTTGAAAGAATTATTTGATTTTGATTTGAATTACCTGAGATATCACAACTTTAAGAGCATAAACTTTACGCAGGCCCAAAAACGCTCTATACAAATGGCTACTAGCGTGTGACGTCACACGCAAATTTCTTGTATGCGCGTTTAGTAAATTTTGTTTGGTAGCTATATCAAATGTTTCGTTTATGTACATGGTTTTATAATAAATGTTTGTGTATAATGTATGGGTAGTTCAATGATATAATTATTTTTTTAAATTTTATACTTTACAAATGGACTTGCCCATAAAACTTTGAATGCTCACAAAACCCGCTAGACGTTATATTTTTAACTGAAAATTTTGGCCATTGGTTCTTATTTACCAGTATTTTGGAAAAGTATACATATTTTTTACTATATCGAGATTACTCAAATACCCTATTCACTTGATTGATAGCATGGTGTTTGCTCACCGTCAATGTTCTCGCCGGTGTCGTCGTTGTGCAGGAAGGCCTCGCGGGAGGCCAGCCAGTCCTCCGTCTGCCGCGCCTGCTCCTTCAGCAGCTGCAGCTGGTGCGCCTGTCGCAATCAAACGGTTTGAATGAATGAATGAATGAAACATTTATTTCGACACACAAACATAATATAACATCATAACACAATACAAAAGCTGGGACAACGTAATTTTTTTTTATTAGAGCAACAAGGGTTTATTTATTAGAGCAACAACATAGACAGAGGTTTTTAAAACGAGGTTTGAAAATAATACTTCTTTCACGGTAGGCAGCGGCATGACTGTGCCTCGGCATTGTTGTTGTCTATGAGCGGCGGTTACCATTTACCATCAGATTGGCCGCATGCTCGTCTGCCTACTTCAGCAATAAAAAAAATCTTAAAGAATGAACTTCCAAATGTGTTCTTAATTATCCGTAACATTTACATCCACACCACATATATTACCACGTATTTTACCAACCATTATGAATAATATTTGTCAAATGAATTTAGAAAATTTTAATTAAAAGAATTCAACTTTTCATACGAAATCGGGCACCGATTACGTCTCAATAAAAAAGTGTCAAACTGCGTCACTTTGTAAATGCGTAATACAGACTGGAAATTTTACGTTTTCTTTTTATTCTTAACTAGCTTTTGCCCGCGACTTCGTTCGCGTGGACTTCAGATTCGTAGAAACTTCAAAAATTTTAGCCTATGTGTTATTCTGATGTGTAAGCTATATTGTGGTAAAGTTTCATTCAAATCCATTCAGTAGTTTTTACGTGAAAGAGTAACAAACATCCATACAAACTTTCGCCTTTATAATAGTAGTAGGATTTTTTAAGTAATAAAAGACAAATAATTAGGCAATTAGGTGCCCTTGAAATTTTGACACAAAGTTTTATTCATAAAAGTTGTTCTTTATGATTCGCTAAATGTGTTCCTCTTAATCTTTCCCTGCCCTGTTCCCATATTATCTGGGGTCGGCGCAGTATGTTTTCTTCTTCCATTCGTCCCTGTCATTCGTCATCGTATGATCCACCCCCTTTTCGGTCATGTCATTCTTCACACAATACATCCATCTCTTTTTCAGTCGTCCTTAATTCCTCCATCTATTTACATTCATACCCATCACTCTTCCCAACCCAACACTCTAGAGAGACAATTCCCCTTCAGATTGTCGCTGATAGGTGCCACTTTCGTACTACCTCTGATACACTTATTCCTAATCATGTCCATTCTCGTCACGCCACACATCCATCTCAATATCAAATCAAATGTATGCAAAACAAAAAAAAAAATTCAAATAATACAGTAGCACGCCAATTAGTTAGATAGTAAGATACTCGTAGATAGATATTCTTTATTGCACAGAAATAGAATACATGAGTGAAACAACTATAGACAGTACAACAAGGCGGCCTTATCGCTTGTAGCGATTTCTTCCTGACAACCTTTAGGTAAAGGAGAGAAAACAGCGTGTTGGTAATGGGCACCCCCATTGCTGTGGCTGTTTGGGGGTTAACTCACCTGCGTGTGGTACTGCTTCTTCTGCAGCCAGGCCTGGTCCAGGGTGGTGGAGAGCTGTTCCAGCTTGTGCTTCTTCTCGGGCACGTGCTCCACCTCCTTCTGGAGGGCTTGGATGGCCTTCTGCCGCCCGTCGATCTCCGCCTGGGGGTAGATGTAACATAGTTTTTTTTTTATACGAAAGGCGGCAAACGAGCAAGCGGGTCACCTGCTGGTAAGTAATCACCGCTGCCCATGAACATCTGCGAGATCAGAGAGGTCGCTGATGCGTTGCCGGCCTTTTAAGAAGGAGTACGTTCGTTTCTTGAAGGTCCCATTTAATGAATGATTAACCCAAAAAGAAGGTAGTGAGTGCGCGAGTTGGGATCAAAGATTCCAGTGAATTAATGTGAACTAAATCTAAAACCCAGTAAAAGTTGTATTTTTTAATTCTAGTATATTTTAGCTGAAAAATATCGAATTAAATATTCAGTATTTACCTAGTGTGCCAAAACGCTACTTTGACAATATGGCGGTCGGTGACGTCACTTGCCTGTAAACGTGTGATCTTTGATATTATCTGTGACAGCTGGCCTATTTTTTTGTTGTAAACAAAAAACGAAACTACGAAGTTTACAAGCAGGTGACGTCATGATAAACTCAGGAGCGTTTTGTGTTACGTGATAAACGTTTAAAATTGCTGTTTTTATTTACAGATTTTTAAATAAATAAATCATTATTTTCAACTTACGTTAATAAATAATCATTTTTTAACTCTTAATATATAGGGGAACCTGTTGTACCTTGACACCCTTTGTACCTAGAGCCCCCTACGTTTTTGAAATGTTTGCGCTCTTTTTTATGTCTCTTTGTCTATGATATAGTGAACTTTCACAAGACTAATCAAGATGAAATTAGTTGCAGGCGGCCATTGTATCGAGTTTGCATGGCAGATCACTTTAACGTTTTCGCGGCAAAAAAGTAAAATATTGAATATTTTTCATTTCTTTCATTACTTCTGTTATTTCCTTCATATTTTTTTAAAAACCATTTGATTGAAACAAGTACTTTATCTAAGTTTATAATGTAGTATGCTTATTTAAGTTCGTCATAACCCCCAAATTTATATGTGCGAATAAACATGAAAAGGGTAGGGGTGTTGTACCTTGATCATAGAAAACAGTTGTACCTTGATCATATGGTTAAGGTACAAATGTATTATGTTAATTATGTTTAGGAACGCACATATTTATAATTTTGTTGTTTTTTGTACAGGTAAAATGTCTCATAGCAAAAACAACATCAAACGAACCCCTGTTCCAAAAACAGCACTTCTAGTGCTATTAAATTAGTTAAAGAAAAAAAATTATCATTAAGAGGGGCTGCCAAATATTTTAACTTGTCAAGATGTACTTTAAAGAGGCATTATGTACTTTATAGTTTTTTAAAGACATGTTGAATCTGAAAATAATAAAAATATTTGCTATTTGTCGAGAAATATGGATTTTATTTGATGAGTTCTAGCTATGACAAAGGTACAACATAAGCGGATCAAGGTACATCACCACTGTTGTACCTTGATCCACATTCCAATTTTTTTTTAGATTATGTAAAACCTATAAAAACGATGATCTATGTTTGTATATAATTTATATTATGATCCACATTAGTTCTTCTAACAGCTAAAATTGTTTTAGTTGCTATAGTTACAACCGTTTTTTTTTTAAAAATCGTTGAATGAAAAAGGGACCGAGGTACAACAGGTTCCCTTACTGTTAACAGTAATTGACACTTTATTTTTCGCATTGTCAAAGAGCCTATTTACCTACCCCTTGAATTTCCGTTTTACTCCTGCGGGGGTGATTGCCCCCGGGTTAGGAACCTCTGACTAGATAATAAAATTAACAACTTTTAAAGTGCAAAGCCTCGCTATTGCTGTTGTTACCTTCCTCTCGTGGTGCAGCTCCAGCAGCGCCTCGGCGTCGGCCACGCTCTCGGGCGGCTCCGCGCTGTCCATGCGCTTCACGGCTTCCGACACCCACAGGTCCAGTTCCTGTACACAAAAAAAACATTATGTGATAGGTAGTTGACGAGCAGGCGGATCACCTGATGGTAAGCAATTGCCGCCGCTCATGGACACTTGCAACACCAGTGGAGTTACAAGTGCGCTGCCACCTTTTATCCCCTTCCCCCCGGGTGGGCCTCCGGTATCCTCACTCACTCGGCGAAACACAGCACAAGGGCTGCTTCACGCTGGTTTTCTGTGAGGGAGTGGTATCACTCCTAATTATTAATTCGCAAAAAAAGGGGCGAGTCTAGTTTTGTGGGGCTATACGAATGAAACTAGCGCCGCCAACCTATTTACACTGATTGTGGCGAAAATACAACGATTTTTTAAGAAAGCAAAACATTACAGACTTACATAAAAGTAAATTGAATTTTTCAAGATGCAATACAATATATAAAACACGCGACAAGTAACATTAATGTCAATTATTGCTAAAAGTGGCCGTTTTTAGCAATAATTAACATTATTGTTACTTGTCGCGTGTTAGAAATATTGTATTGCATCTTGAAAAATCCAATTTACTTGGATCTAAGTCTGTAATGTTTTATTTTCTTCAAAAATATCATATATTTTTTTTTATGAGATAGGGGGCAGACGAACAGACGGATCACCTGATGGTAAGTGATTACCGCCGCCCATGGACACCCGCAACACCAGAGGAGTCGCAAATGCGCTGCCGACCTTTTAAGAAGGAATACGCTCGCTTTTTGAAGGTTTCGTCACAATCAGTGTAAATACGTTGGCGGAGCTAGTTTCATTCGTATAGCCCCTTAACCCCTTAATGGGCAGTAGGTATAAATACAATTAATTGGTTTTGGACCTTATCTCCTACCCATAAGGTTCAAAATATGGTGTCCAACATATCGACAGAGCCCCATAAAAGGTTCCCCACAGTGGCCTCTACTCCCATACCTTAAGGTTCTCATCGAACTTATGCTCAGCGATGGCCTCGTCCAGCAGCGCCGTCCTCTTGGCCGCCAGCTCCTGCAGGTTGTCCCAGCCTTCCCGCAGGCTCTCCAGGCTCGCTTCTATCTCTTTCGCGCGCTCGGGGTGTCTGCGGGGGAGAGGGAGATGGGGTTAGTTAAAAATGGAGAATGAAAATACGGCGAGATAGTGTATCCAAAGCTTTAATTTTGTCCTTGATGGCGTGTGCCTTCCCCCAAAAAATCCCATATAACTGAATATTTTACCACTAAATTTGGGAAAAAAACACAGTTTTTTTTATATTGAGGACAATCAAGATGACCTCACTCCGCCTGATGGTAAGCGGCCGTGAGATCCAAATGTGAGGTTGACAGGCACAAAAGAACAGAAAAAGTACCTATTAAGTCTGTCATCCTCACCCTGAAGGCCTGCTGATGCCGTTTCACGCCTTGTTTAAAAAACCCATGATTGTAAGAAGGAACACACGAACTGGAAGGGCATTCCATGATTTGATAGCTTGGGGCAGAAATTAGTTGGGCCCAAAAACGAAATTTATGATTATTTTTTTATTTAAAGTGTTAGTGAAGCGATTAATCTTACTACCGGGCCGTGATCTCGGGGTCCCGGGTTCAAATCCCGGGTCGAGCAAAAGTATGTTTCGTATTTTTCAAACATAGCTCGAGTTTGTGATCACCAATCCGCATTTGCCTAATGCGGAAGCGTAGTGATTAAGCCTAATCCCATCATAGTAGCGATGACTTGATTTCTATGATGGAGGCCTTTGCCCTGCAGTGGGACAGTATATAGGCTGATACTTTGGAAGAAGAAACCCTTAGTTAGGCCCAATTCTCTCAAAAACGTCTCGGTATCTTACTTCTTGGCCAGGGTAGCGGCCTCCGTCTCCAGCGCCTGGATCTTGTCCCGGACAGCCATGGCTTCGGCAGCGCGCGCGGCGTGGCGGCGCTGTATAGATGACTTACTTCTTGGCCAGGGTAGCGGCCTCCGTCTCCAGCGCCTGTATCTTGTCCCGGACAGCCATGGCTTCGGCAGCGCGCGCGGCGTGGCGGCGCTGTATAGATGACTTACTTCTTGGCCAGGGTAGCGGCCTCCGTCTCCAGCGCCTGTATCTTGTCCCGGACAGCCATGGCTTCGGCAGCGCGCGCGGCGTGGCGGCGCTGTATAGATGACTTACTTCTTGGCCAGGGCAGCGGCCTCCGTCTCCAGCGCCTGTATCTTGTCCCGGACAGCCATGGCTTCGGCAGCGCGCGCGGCGTGGCGGCGCTGTATAGATGACTTACTTCTTGGCCAGGGTAGCGGCCTCCGTCTCCAGCGCCTGTATCTTGTCCCGGACAGCCATGGCTTCGGCAGCGCGCGCGGCGTGGCGGCGCTGTATAGATGACTTACTTCTTGGCCAGGGTAGCGGCCTCCGTCTCCAGCGCCTGTATCTTGTCCCGGACAGCCATGGCTTCGGCAGCGCGCGCGGCGTGGCGGCGCTGTATAGATGACTTACTTCTTGGCCAGGGTAGCGGCCTCCGTCTCCAGCGCCTGTATCTTGTCCCGGACAGCCATGGCTTCGGCAGCGCGCGCGGCGTGGCGGCGCTGTATAGATGACTTACTTCTTGGCCAGGGTAGCGGCCTCCGTCTCCAGCGCCTGGATCTTGTCCCGGACAGCCATGGCTTCGGCAGCGCGCGCGGCGTGGCGGCGCTGTATAGATGACTTACTTCTTGGCCAGGGTAGCGGCCTCCGTCTCCAGCGCCTGGATCTTGTCCCGGACAGCCATGGCTTCGGCAGCGCGCGCGGCGTGGCGGCGCTGTATAGATGACTTACTTCTTGGCCAGGGTGGCGGCCTCCGTCTCCAGCGCCTGTATCTTGTCCCGGACAGCCATGGCTTCGGCAGCGCGCGCGGCGTGGCGGCGCTGTATAGATGACTTACTTCTTGGCCAGGGTGGCGGCCTCCGTCTCCAGCGCCTGTATCTTGTCCCGGACAGCCATGGCTTCGGCAGCGCGCGCGGCGTGGCGGCGCTGTATAGATGACTTACTTCTTGGCCAGGGTAGCGGCCTCCGTCTCCAGCGCCTGTATCTTGTCCCGGACAGCCATGGCTTCGGCAGCGCGCGCGGCGTGGCGGCGCTGTAGCTCGCAGGCGGCGCTGAGCTCGCGGCCGCGCTCGTTGCTGGCGAACAATGCTGCTTTCTTGGCTATGCGTTCTGCTGTGTCTTCTACGTCTCTGTGAAGGAAGTTTTTTTATTTTTATTAAGATAACCAACAAGATAAACACTGAACAAAAGACCACAGACAAACAAACTTAAAACACTCAACATACAATAGCAGTGTTAAAAACGACACAATTCAATTATTCTTATACTCATATCACTCTACGGCACTTCACTGCACAAAATAACACCAAATTTGTCCACTAAAATCCACTAAATAATGAAAATCCTCGGATTGCATCAGCCGATGCGGCTTGTTTCACAGTTACCCATAGAATCAACTCTGATTTTTAATCATGTGGTGTAAACTGACAGATGTCAATGTCAATGCATCTGTCAAAATGTATAGAAACTTGACATTTGCATCTGTCAGTTTACTCCACATGATTAAAAATCAGAGTATACCTAAGTGCAATCTTATATACACGCCACAACATGCAATGTGGACAATTCAATAGTTAAAAAAGTTACCTAACCAATCACATTTCTTTGAGAAACGAGTCTATACCTTCCCTAAGGGCCGGCAACGCATCCACACTCCTTTAGGTGAAGCTGATATCCATTCTAGAATGTTCGCAGTTTGCGCTTAAGAGCATCGAGAGACTTGTTGAATTTTCTCTCTAGTGTGAGAAAATTCTACAAGTTTGATCTTTCTAGAATTTTCTCTCTAATGTTTACTCAGGCGATTGATATTTGCAACGTAGTGTAACAAATTATAGACCTTATCCATTAATCATTAAGGTCTATTTCTGGTTGCAACGGGTACTAAGTCATAACAGAAGATTTAATTTTCGCTGCAATTTTTGCGTACTGACTATGGCAGTAACAACTTTGTGGATCGAGCATACAAATTATTAGTCTTTTTCACATATTGACCCATTTGCCTTGTCACTGGGAAGATATAGGAAGGAAATTGAGAATGTTTTCAAATGATTATTGATGCTTTTATTTTATTATATAGTGAACGTATAATTCAAATAATTAGTGACGCTTATATTTTATTATGGTGTATAAATGTATTACTATCTGAGTCCATGCTGTTTGTTTGCTTGTTGAATGTGAACAATTTCACTGTGGAAACTTTATTGTCATATGCATTATAAAATGTGAGCTATGTTAATGTTTAAAAAAGTATGTATGTTTCCCTTGAAAATAAATAAATAAATTTTATATGATTGTGCTAACTACAGTATTCTAACTATCATTTGTAAAAGCTGTTCAATGAACTATATTTTATTTAATTACCTGTTGAAGGAGTGTATCTCGAGCGCGGCATTCAAGTTGTCCCGGTACTTCTGCAGGGCTCCGCTGAGCGCGCGCCACTTGTCGAGGAAGGCGTCGCGCCGCGCGGCCACGCCCGTCGCTTGCTGCGTCGGGCCCTGAGAGTGAAGGGGATGGATATTAAACATCTTTGAAAGGTGCTCTACTACTCCTTACTTGGTTTGTCAGGGTGGGGATCGAACCCATGATTTTTGTAGTATAAGACAGGGTCACTACCAAATGCGCCATTCGGCTAGTTCTTTGGCGTATGGGGAGTGGAATGTTCCCCATGAAAAGGGAAGAACTTCCGCCGAGCCGGGTTGTATTGGCTCGGGGACCAAGGTCCAATGTACGGTGGCCAGCACATCAAGTTACTACAATCTGTCAAATTTCTTCAATCGAACCTCACTTTTATGTCAAACGTGTTTGGTTCAATATCAACTGAGGAAATTTGGACTTTACTACCAAATGGTGTTGCAAGTGTCCATGGGCGGCGGCAATTGCTTACCATCAGGTGATCCGCCTGCTTTCCTGCTACCTATCACATAAAAAAAAACTGTGGGAGAGCCACGCTTCGCCATGATTGGCCCGGTTCGACCGGAGTGATACCACTGCCTCACACAAAACCGGCGTGAAGCAGCCCGTGTGCTATGTTTCGCCGAGTGAGTGAGGGTACCGCAGGCCCACCAGGGAGGGAAGGGGATAAAAGGTTAGCAGCGCACTTGTAACTCCACTGGTGTTGCAAGTGTCCATGGGCGTCGGCAATTGCTTACCATCAGGTGATCCGCCTGCTCGTCTGCTACCTATCACATAAAAAAAAAATATTCACATTATGTACTAACATAACAATGTAGTTGGTTCAGTGGTAGTGAATGCTGCGTCTGGGCCAAGGGTTGCGGGTTCGATCCCCGCACAGTACAAACATTTGTGTGCATGAACATGTCTGTTTGTATTGGTCTGGGTGTTTTCTATGTATTATAAGTATGTATTTACAAAAGAAAAGTATTATTATTATATTTGTAATTCCACTGTTGGTTCTGATATCTGTAACACAGGTGCTTGAGCCAGGACTGGAAACCGGTTTTTTATTAACCAGGTTAATATCGATCTCAAACAGGTTTTTTCGTACCTAAGTGTTCGTTCGGAGCGGAACCGATTCGCGAGCGATATTGCTTCTGGGATAAACCTGGTTAATTCCACGAGGCGCGTGAATAGTGCAGCGATATATTTTAGGACGCGACGCGATTGGACGCGATGCTTGCAGCCACAAGCATAAATATCGTCTTCTCTTTCCCTTTCAATCGTTGCTTTTCATTAAATGGGCGGAGGGAGCGAAAAACCTAAACGGTCTACGAGCTTAACCAGAAATAATACCGGTTTCAACGAGCGGAATCGAAATCAAAACGCTCTTTTCAAAATGTATGAAGCGGCGCGAAACCTGGTTGCGAATTTCAACCAGGTATTATAGCCCTGGCTTGAGCTACCTATCTCAGGGTCAGACCAATGTATGTATGTAAGTAGCCTATGTTCTTTCTCAGGGTCTAGATCATCTGTATACCAAATTTCATTTAAATTCGTTCAGTAGTTTTGGCGTGAAAGAGTAACAGACAGACAGACAGACAGACAGACAGACAGACAGACAGACAGACAGACAGACAGACAGACAGACAGAGTTACTTTCGCATTGATAATATTAGTTAGGATATATTTATTTTTTTCGTTTTATATTGCGAGTTTATATTTCTATGGACCCTCTGAACCGCCTTTATCACACCCAAACACTAAAAAAACACAAGTGTTCATCACACGAATGTTTGTCAGGGTGGGGATCGAACCCACGACCTTTGACGTATGAGGCACGGTCACCACCTTCTAGTGCTGTCGGATTACCTGCTGTAACAGCTTGTCGGCCAGAGCACAGATGCTCTTGACGTGCTTGTCGTCCACCTTCATGTCGCTGTCCAGGTCGTCCAGCAGCGCCGAGCAGTGCTCGTAGTCGCGGCCTAGCTCGTGACGTCATTACCTGCTGCAGCAGCTTGTCGGCCAGAGCACAGATGCTCTTGACGTGCTTGTCGTCCACCTTCATGTCGCTGTCCAGGTCGTCCAGCAGCGCCGAGCAGTGCTCGTAGTCGCGGCCTAGCTCGTGACGTCATTACCTGCTGCAGCAGCTTGTCGGCCAGAGCACAGATGCTCTTGACGTGCTTGTCGTCCACCTTCATGTCGCTGTCCAGGTCGTCCAGCTTGCGCAGCAGCGCCGAGCAGTGCTCGTAGTCGCGGCCTAGCTCGTGACGTCATTACCTGCTGCAGCAGCTTGTCGGCCAGAGCACAGATGCTCTTGACGTGCTTGTCGTCCACCTTCATGTCGCTGTCCAGGTCGTCCAGCTTGCGCAGCAGCGCCGAGCAGTGCTCGTAGTCGCGGCCTAGCTCGTGCGCTTGCACCTGTGGAAAACATAATAACATTTACTATACTCAAAACTGTAATTCGAGACTAAAAAATCTACTACAATGTTGCTACTGCAATAAAATGATCGTACCATAGTATAACCCTTTTTTCTAAATACACTAGCTGATATAATTTATTTATTGGTAATTTTGATTGTTTATTTCAAGAAATAATTTTATTAACTTATTTTCACGTAAATACAAGACGCTTTAATAAAAACTTTATCATCCGTAATTTTATTTTTCAAAGATGTTATTGCGCTTGTAACACTTCAGGTGTTAATAACATTTGGTATCTACCCACAACATTTTAACAATGTATGGAAACTTGACAATTTAGTCTGCATAATAAGAAAAATAATGCCAAAAAGGTTGACGAAACCTAAAAACGTCACTTGAGAATGACATAAGTGACTTTAACAGATTTGACAGTGACGTATCTGTCGTAGATTACTTTTGATTTGATTTGATTGAATCCACCCTTACACTGTGGTAGTTCCACCAGCTCGTTCCTACTAAGCGTTTCGCTTCTCCTTTCTTAATACGAACTGCTAAGGATTGGAACAACTTGACGGCTTCTGTATAACCAGAGAGCTACAATTTGGGTGTCTTTAAGTCGAGAGTGAATAGGCTTCTTCTGGGAAAGCACGCTACATCTTAGACCTCATTGTCACTCTCCATCAGGTGAGATGAGGTCAAGTGCAAACCCATTTAATATATGAAAAAAATAGGGGGCAGACGAACAGACGGATCACCTGACGGTAAGTGATTATGGTCACACCAGAGAAAAGAAAAAAACAACGTTTATTTGCATCTGTTGCTCCGTTGATCGACCCCAGTCGGGTTAGGTTTAGTATACCGGGTCGAGCCAAAAGTATGTTTATCCTCACCATCATCTCCTTGTCTCTGATCCAGGCTTCGATCTTGTCCAGATGCTGGTTGAACTCCAGAATGTCTTGAGCTTCTTCCAGACCACGTCCTGCAACAAATGTCATTAAGTTAGTTATCTTCTTTTATACTTTTTGTAAAAAAGAAATTCTATAGACAATAACAACGCTTATAGATAAACCGAAGAGGCGAAGCACATGCGCGATGTAATCGGTAGCGCCAGGCATTATAGTTGGTAGGTTGGCGCTCAACTCCACGCAGCTCCGTCCGCTTCTGTGGAAAGGCACCCTTATACTCAGCAGTGGGCGGATGTGCCGCTATGATGCAATGCAATCATGAAGGGCCTTACCCTTCTGGTCAGTCCGTTCTTCCAGCTGCACCCAGTGTCTCTGCAGCTCCTTTGAGATTTTTTATGGTTTAGGTAACAGAAAAGTAGACGGACCACCTGATGGTAAGCGATTGCCGCCACCCATAGACACCTTTAACACCAGTAGAGTCACAAATGCGCTGTCAACCTTTAACCTTCAATTGACCCTCTGTCACCCTCACTCACACATTGCTGGCGCCGCTTCATGCTAGTCTTCTAGGTTGAGCCAGCTCATTCATGCCGGAGCGTGGCTCTCCCACATTGCAATGACGAAGGCTGGCTGGAGACTGTAGGGAGTGGAGTGATAGAGAGGAGGCCTATACTCAGCAGCGGGTGGATATGGGCTGACATGATGATGGAGCAATGATGTAGCCTCACCCTTCTGGTCGGTGGTCTCCTCCAGGCTATGTCGTGCAATAAACAGTATCTATCTACCTATTATCGGTGGCCAAGAGTCATTTTTGATCGTTGAGCTATCGGAGTACGTAAGTAAGTAGGTATCTATATATATATCTACCCTTCTGGTCGGTAGTCTCCTCCAGGCTGGCCCAGTGCCCAGTAACAGACGAGAAGATGGACCACCTGATGGTAAGCGATTGCTGCCGTCCATAGATACTTGCTACACCAGGTCACAGGACAGGACGAAGGGTCAATAGCCCTATATTTGAGTGACTTTAATTTGATGATGATGACGTAGCCTCACCCTTCTGGTCGGTGGTGTCCTCCAGGTTGGCCCAGTGCGCCTGCTGCTCATGCAGCTGCGCGTCGGCGTCGTTATATTGCCACTTGATAAGGCTGGTTGGGGACTGCAGGGAGTGGAGTTCTAGAGAAGAGGCCTATACTCAGCAGCGGGTGGATGTGGCCTGATATGGTGAATGATGAAGGGCCTCACCTTTCTGAAGATGATCTTAATCATTATGACACGATCAAGTAAGGAGATTTCGAGCATAGCTCTCTAAGTGACTTCGATATGATGATGATGATGCAATGATAACGAGATTTACCTTTCTAGTCACTTCGCTCCTCCAGGTGAGCCCAGTGTCAATTTTTTTATGTTTTAGGTAGCAGACGAGTAGACGGACCACCTGATGGTAAGCGATTGCTGCCGTCCATTGCAGATTGCATACAGACACTTGCTACACCAGGTCATAGGACAGGACGAAGGGTCAATAGCCCTTTGAGTGACTTTGATTTGATGATGATGTAGCCTCACCCTTCTGGTCGGTGGTCTCCTCCAGGGCGGCCCAGTGTTTCTGCAGCTCCTCCAACAACTACTGCCACTTACTGGAGACTGTAGGGAGTGAAGTGATAGTGAAGTGATGGAGTGGCCTATACACAGCAGCGGGTGGAAGTGGGCTGATGTGTTGATGATGCAATGATGAAGCCTCATTCTTCTGGTCGGTGGTGTCCTCCAGCCTCTCCCAGTGGGTCTGCAACTCCTGGTGTGATTGTCCGACACATTCCCTCACCCTTCTGGTCGGTTTGCTCCTTCAGCTGCGTTTTCTTTGGGTTATGTTTGCTATCTTAGATCTTCTGCGGATCTCATCATTTTGATCACGCAAAGAGATTTCAAGCATAGCCCTCTGAGTGACTTTTATTTGATGATAAAGATGATGCCATGATGAAAGCCTTCACCCTTCTGGTCGGTCCGCTCCTCCAGGCTTGGCCAGTGCCTCTGTAGCTCCTCTAACTGTGTGGTGGATACAAGTAGCCGAAGATCGATCAAAGTGGCGAGCATTTGGAGATGCCTATGTCCTAGAAGACTCGTTTTGGATTGTTGAGCCATCGGGGGTAAGTATATATCTATCTATCTACCCTTCTGGTCGGTGGTCTCCTCCAGGTTCGCCCAGTGCGCCTGCAGGTCCCGCAGCTGCGCGTCGGCGGCGGCGTCGGGCCGCTGACATGATGATGGAGCAATGATGTAGCCTCACCCTTCTGGTCTGTGGTGTCCTCCAGGCTTGCCAAGTTCTAGTCAGTCTCCTCCAGCAGAGTCCAATGTTTCTACCTTCAATTGTGTTTCAGCATCGCATCCGATTGCAGCTCCATTACCTTTTAAATGACTTGGATTGATGATGATGATGATGATGCAATGATGAAGGGCCCTACCCTCCGACAGGCCACCATTACCATATTAGCATTAAGTTCTGTGATATGTCGTGCAATAAACAGTATCTATCTACCTATTATCGGAGGCCAAGACTCATTTTGGATCGTTGAGCCATCGGAGTAAGTAAGTATCTATCTATGTATCTACCCTTCTGGTCGGTCGTCTCCTCCAGGCTGGCCCAGTGCCCAGTAACAGACGAGTAGACGGACCACCTGATGGTAAGCGATTGCTGCCGTCCATTGACACTTGCTACTCCAGGTCACAGGACAGGACGAAGGGTCAATAGCCCTTTGAGTGACTTTGATTTGATGATGATGATGTAGCCTCACCCTTCTGGTCGGTGGTCTCCTCCAGGCTTGCCAAGTGGGTCTGCAATTATGAGGGCCTTACCCTTCTAGTCAGTCTCCTCCAGCAGAGTCCAATGTTTCTACTTTCAATTGTGTTTCAGCATCGCATCCGATTGCAGCTCCATTGCCTTTTAAATGACTTTGATTGATGATGATGATGATGATGCAATGATGAAGAGCCCTACCCTCCGGCTGCCACCATTACCATATTAGCATTAAGTTCTGAGATATGTCGTGCAATAAACAGTATCTATCTACCTATTATCGGAGGCCAAGACTCATTTTGGATCGTTGAGCCATGGGAGTACAGTGGCCAGCACATCAAGTTACTACAATCTGTCAAATTTCCTCAGTTGATATTGAACCAAACACGTTTGACATAAAAGTGAAGTTCAATTGAAGAAATTTGACAGATTGTAGTAACTTGATGTGCTGGCCACCGTACGTAAGTAAGTAGGTATGTATCTATGTATCTACCCTTCTGGTCGGTAGTCTCCTCCAGGTTGGCCCAGTGCGCCTGCAGGTCCCGCAGCTGCGCGTCGGCGTCGGGCCGCTGACATGATGATGGAGCAATGATGTAGCCTCACCCTTCTGGTCGGTGGTGTCCTCCAGGCTGGCCCAGTGAGTCTGCAGCTCCTCTAACTGTGTGGTGGATCAAAGTGGCGAGCATTTGGAGATGCCTATGTCCAGCAGTGGACTGCAATAGGCTGATGATGATGATGCAACAACGAAGAAGACTCATTTTGGATTGTTGAGCCATCGGAGTAAGTATATATCTATCTATCTACCTTTCTGGTCGGTGGTCTCCTCCAGGGCGGCCCAGTGCGCCTGCAGGTCCCGCAGCTGCGCGTCGGCGGCGGCGTCGGGGCGCAGCTGCTCGGCGAGTGCGCGCGCCTCGTCCAGGCGCGCGGCGTTGGCCGCCAGCTCCGCTTTGAAGGCCTGGTGCTTCTGGAGCTTCTTGATTTTGTCTTCTAGACTGGTTACTTCGCCTGGGGAGAAATGGAACGCTTTAGTAAGAAGAAAAAAGAAAGAAAATACATTTATTAACCCTTAATTACTCGCGTCAAAAAAATCACACTAACGCTCGCGTGGGGAATATTTAACCCCAATCTAAAATTTTAAATAAAAACACTATTTATTAATTTGTTATATTTTTATTATAAAATTTAGAGAAAATCAACTTTGTACTTAAAGGTAACAGTTTAATAATCAACACTTTAATTAAGTAATACGAGATCAATTAACATTTTGTAGGAACTATTTAGTTAGTACATTCATCACATGTCATGGTGGAGTGGCTATGACAAACGTGCTGATGGCATTTTCCACACACAAATCGGATTTTTTTGTCTTTCGATCTTGGGCAAATATGACACCTTTTGTAATTTGTCGATGGACCACCTCTGGACGTGGAGCCAGCATCTTGAACTTCAGCATTCCTCTTCAGGCGTTTTTGTATGGCCCGCGGTAGTTGTGGTATTGCGGATCGACTTTGTTGGTGAGCCTTTGTCAAATCAACTGCCAGGTGTTTGAGAAACTCCCTTCTCGACATTTTCTGGTCAATTTTGTGCCTATAAATTACACAAGCATTGATACCAGCAACATTGATAAGGTGGTAAAAAATAACCATTGGCCAACGTTTTGTGCGCCTGCCGACGTTATAATTTGAACACATTTGATCATTAGTGTCTACGCCACCTTTTGTATGGTTATAGTACAAAATGATCTCCGGTTTCTTCTTCTCACTTTCGACTACAACGTCATCATGGTGCATAGATGAAACCATCAATACAGCCTTGGATTTTTTCGGGACATATGAGCAAATAGTTAAATCTTCTTGAAAACCAAATAAAGTGGAATGCTCGTCTCGGGTTCGTTTAGGCTGGAAGCAAGGAGGAATTTCCGGTTTATTCTTACGAATAGTTCCGACCATAGTGAGCTGGTGATCCTTTAAAAGTATTTTTGCAAGTGGAATGCTGGTGAACCAATTGTCCATAGTAACATTTCGCGCAGTACCTGAGATGGGTTCAATCATCCGCTTCACAAGACTTAGTGTATCATTCGGCACTTGATACGGACCATCGGGTTGTACTCCAGCATAAATTTCAAATTTTAGAAGATAAAATGTTTTGAATCAACGAGTGCGTAATGCTTTATGCCATACTTAGTGGGTTTGTTTGGCATATAAACGACAGCGCAAAATCTGCCTCGAAATGCGGGTAATTGTTCGTCCAAAGTCACATTTTCCGACGCAGAATAATTTGACATAAAATTATTATTCATCATATCAGTGAACTCTCTTACAGCTGCTAATTTATCTATTACTTGTCTTTCCGGTCTAGTATTTTTGTTGTCAAAGCGAATACATCTCGTTATAAATAGAAATCTGTTAAATGACATTGTATTTTGAAAAAACTCGATACCTGTTCCGTCGGTAGCCCAAAGATCCTTGAAATTCAAGTGAGAAGAACGCAGCACACCAGACATGTAAAGCAAACCGAAATATGCCAGAAGTTCTTCATAATTTATCACTTTGCAATCACGCTCTCGTTGAAACTTTTCTTGAATTGATTGTATGTAGTTGTTGGTGTGGCATAATATAAGATGTATAGTATTCTTTGAAAACATACAAAAGAATGCTTCTGGTATTGTGCTGACTGTTGTGGCTGTTCCCTTGGGTCCAGGTGTTTCTGTCATGATATTGTGACTACGAATACGGACGCTGGTACGTGGCGGCTCCTTTGCCCACTTTGTATCTTTATTTTTTGATAAATAATATGTATTGCGATTACTTGCGTGACTAGACAGCGGCTCACCATCATCACTGCTCCATTCCGACTCCATTTCATTGGCACTTTCTTGAGATTCCGAGTCATGGTCACTTTGAATTATTTCTGCCTCAATTTCATCTTCATCAGAACTGTCTATGATGTTTTCTTCCTCCTCTTCAAGTAAACATTGACCAATTTGGTGGTCAGAAAGCTGTTGACGTGCCATTTCGAGTTTACTAACCTAAAAATAAGCAAAATGAAGGATAAGTAATCAATACACTCTAATGAAACTTTACAAATCAGTAAATAAGCTAAAAAATATTAACACTTACTATTTAAAAAAAGTCGCATAAACACTCGCGTGGGGCAATATATACCCCAGGCGCGATCTCTGGACACAACCACACAGTGCGGAGCGGCGCACGCGACTGATCCGGGGCGGGGGGAGATATTTAGGCAGCTACACGGACCGCCGTTCCGTTCAATTCAAAAATGGCGGAGTTATAACACTTGTAAACCTCACTGGGGTAAAGTATACCCCACGCGAGTAATTAAGGGTTAATGTAGACACCACAACATATCTAACACAAACACAAGATAAATTGAAATCGGTTCATTCGTTCGGGAGCTATGATGCCACATACAGACAAGTCAAACTTAAAACACCCCTCTTTTTGCGTCGGGGGTTAAAAATACAAAACACTATACTTAAAACTGGAATTCAAGACCAAAAAATCTACGACAGATACGTCACTGTCAAATCTATTAAAGTCAATTATGTCACGTTTTTAGGTTTCGGCAACCTTTTTGGCATTATTTGTCTTATTATGCAGACTAAACTGTCAAGTTTCAGTTAAAATGTTGTGGGTAGATACCAAATGTTATTAACACCTGAAGTGTTACAAGCGCATTACATTTTTGAAAACTAAAATTACGGATGGTTAAGTTTTTATTAAAAGGTCTTGTATTTACGCGAAAAAAAGTAAATAAAATTATTTTTACAAATTATAGAATCAAAATTACCAATAAATATATTACATTAGCGAGTGTTTTTAGAAAAAAGGGGTATACTATGGTACGATAATTTTATTGCAGTAGCTACATTGTAGTAGATTTTTTGGTCTTGAATTCCAGTTTTGGGTATAGTTACCCCCTCCGGAGGGGCCGCCGCATGTACTTGCAAGTTCGATACCTACACGCCGGACAGGCCTGGTATAGTGACTCACCCTGCTGGTGGTCGGCGTTGAGCTTGGCCAGCTTGTCGGCCACCCAGGCGCGCGTGTCGGCCACGTCCCGAGCGAACTGCGCGCGCGCCCTCTGCCGGACCAACATGGCGCGGCGGCCTGCGCATGCTTCGTGGAGCTAGAAATCAGAAAACTTTATTTGCAAAACGATTGTTACATTTTACACAAACATACTTAAAGTGGTACTATTTCAACTTAATGAGAGTTTTTGCAAATGCATAATCCGATAGATGGCGATACGTAGATGTCTGGTCCAACGAGTGGATTGGTTTCATTTTGACGTACCATGTCAAAATTATGAAGTTATGTCATGAAACAACCAATGTCGTCAAAGTTGGACCTGACGTCAACGTAACGCTATCTATCGGATTTTGCAAAAACTTTAATTAAATCAAGCTGGCATAGATAAGCCAATGTAGGAGTAATCTCAGGAGCTTTTCTAGGGGGAGGGGGTACAGTTCTATTGAGGACAGTCAAGATGACCCCACTCCGCCTGATGGTAAGCGGCCGTGAGATCCAAATATGAGATTGACAGGCACAAAAGAACAGACAACATGGATGTTCTTGAATGACGACTAAGAGACGGAAAGACGAGTGTTAGCGGACAAACTGCCAAATGGACCAACGATATCAAAGCTAAAGCTGGGGCAGCGTGGTCCAGGAAGACCCACGACAGAAGGAAGTGGAGAGAAATTGGAGAAGCATAAGCTCTGCAGTGTGCAAATACATCATTTCCCTGCCCTGTTCCCAGGTTATCTGTGGTCGGCGCAGTAGGTTTTCTTCTTCCATTCTCTTTTTCGGCCGTCCTCTGTTCCTCCACCCACTTACATTCATACCCATCACTCTTTTGGTAACATGTTCCTCCTCTCTTCTCATTACATGACCGTACCAGGAGAGACGATTCCCCTTTAGCTTATCGGTGATAGGTGCCACTTTCATACTACCTCTGATATACTCATTCCTTATCTTGTCCATTCTCGTCACGCCACACATCCATCTCATCATTCTCATCTCTGTAGCATGCAGTTTTCTTTCATCCGTCTTCTTAATGGCCCAGCATTCTGATCCATACATTGCGACAGATCTGATGATGGATTTATAGATGTGTGCAGTGTACAAATACATGCTGCTGAAACTGCCCGAGCGCGAGTCGCTTGTGCTGTGGTGTTTCACGTCCCATTTGGGGAGAAGTGACATTGAGATGGGCTAAAGACACAGACTTTGTAGGGAGTGAAGAAAAGCACCGGGGAAAAAGCCCTTAGCGAGTCCCTGGTGAGCGTCTCCCAAGATTCGGTCCGTATGCCGAGACGGTAGGAAGGACCATGGGCTGGTGGAGGGACCTGTGTCTAAGTACCTGTGTTTCTAAAACAAAAGGCCCTAAGAGTGCGTTTGCGTCGCAAGGAGATTCCGAGTATAGCTCTCTCCATTGCCCTCTAAGACTTTAACCTTTAAGAAAAAGAGAAGGATTCTGTGGGTAACTGTGAAACAAGCCGCATCGGCTGATGCAATCCAAAGATTTTAATTAGTATCTAGTGGTTTTTAGTGTACAAATTTGGTGTTACTTTGTGCAGTGAAGTGCCGCAGGGTGATATTAATATAAGAATCATTGAATTGTGTCGTTTTTAACACTGCTATTGTGTGTCGAGTGAATTGTCACGTGAACAACTTGCTTTGACCTAATAGAGTCTTAAAACCTACGGCTTTGTTAAAAATAGTGTCCACAGAATCCTTAGGACATTAAAACGCTAAACACCAGCGTTTTATTGAGTGACTGTGACTTCGACTGACTTCGACTGTTGACTACACTTTATCAATCTACACTTGACATTGGCAAAATTAAATGTGTCGTGAACACAATACAGGCCATATAACAAAAAAAAAAAAAAAAAAAAGAAAAAGAGAAGAAGAAGTAGAGTGTGAGTGTCACCTTGGCCCTTCGCTCGTTGATGCTGGCGCGCTCGTCGGCGATGCGCTGGCTCTCCACGTGGTTCTGCTGCAGCAGCTTGTCCGCGTGGCTGTTCAGCGTGGCCAGCTTCTCGTCCTGGACGAACGTAATATACTTCGTATTAATGATGTTGAATGATACGATCACGCTAGGAGATACCGAGCTTAGCCCTCTCCATTGATCCACATATAAAAATTGGTTTTTAAAATAATTATATTTATATCCATACTAAAATTATAAATGCGAAAGTAACTCTGTCTGTCTGTTACTCTTTCACGCCAAAACTACTCAACGGATTTAAATGAATAGGCCTGTTTCCAATTTTTTTTCCTCCAAAGTAGAAACATCGGCAAAAGATTACTCTGTTAGCATGAATATTCTCCGAGATATCACCATTCAAAGATCACATAAAATAAACCTTGTCAAAACGCTCCATACGACGGCCCTGCCACGCTGTGACGTCACAGCGTGCTAGTTTGTGTTCATCACGGGAGACCTTTGTTCGATAGCTATATTAAAAGTTTATGAAAATGGTTTCAAAAGAAAAGTTGCTCAAAATTGCATGAATTATCTAATTGTATATAATTTTTTAGTAAATGTAATACTTTTAAAATCAAGTTACGTATCAAATTTAGATCTAACTTTAATTGACTGATGACAAAAAATATCAAACTAAATTCTTGTATATAGTTTTTCGTTATTTCTCCATTTTACACAAAAAATCTTCCAATCTCTAACCTTGGAAACAAGCCTATTTTGGTATACAGATAATCTAGACCCTGAGAAAGGACATAGGCTACTTTTTATTGCGAAAAGGGGGTTGTAAGGGGTTGAAAGGGGTTGAAAGGGGGGTAAAAAGTTTCTTTTCCACGCGGACGAAGTCGCGGGCGGCCGCTGGTAATTAATAAAACAAACAATTTTTATTTATCACCCCCCCCCCCCCCCCCATACAGCGAAAAGTTAATTCGAAAAAAAAAAAACAACTTGTGGGTATCGTTAAAAATTGCCTTGAAACCATGTGGATCAAATCCCCCCCCCCCCCCCCCTCTCGAGATATATTAATACAAAGTTTAAATTTTGTTTAAGTATATGAGGAGACAAGCCAGTACCTGAGTCGCGATCAGCTTCTCGAAGGCCTCGTGTTTCTTCAGCTGGTTCTCCACTTCTTCTACACTGCAGTCTGGCGGGATCTCAACAGCTAAACAAAAAAAATATAGCTTTTAAATGACGCACTCAAAAAAATCATCGAAGGGAAAAATCATTGAAGGGTCTTAGTTGTAGGCATGAACTTTTCGCACAAATCGTAGCATATGCGTATCGTAAACAAATCGTAGCATATGCGTATCGTAAACAAATCGTGGCATATGCGTAACGTAAACAAATCGTAGCATATGCGTAACGTAAACAAATCGTAGCATATGCGTATCGTAAACAAATCGTAGCATATGCGTATCGTAAACAAATCGTAGCATATGCGTATCGTAAACAAATCGTAACATATGCGTATCATAAACGATTCGTATGAAAATTTAAAAGCGCCCTCTATCGTTCGTAAGTGGAACTAAAAGTGATCCACACATTTAAAGAACTAATGTATCCAATACATTTTTTAAGTAAATGTACGTTACGTTTATGTTTTTTTTTATGTGACGGGAAGCAGACGAGCAGCCGGATCACCTGATGGTAAGCAATGCCGCCGCCCATGGACACCAGTAACACCACCCATGGATATCAGTGGAGTAACAAGTGCGCTGCCAACCTTTTGTCCCTTTCCCTCGGGTGGGCCTCCGGTACCCTAACTCACTCGGCGAAACACAGTACAGGTGCTGCTTCACGTTGGTTTTCTGTGCGGCAGTGGTATCACCGGTCGACCGGTCCAGTGGTATTACGTCATGGCCATGGACGCATATAAGGGGGGGGGGGCAGGGGGTCCGGACCCCCCCCCCTTGAGGCCTGGTTTGGCATAAGGTGAATCGGCTATAGCCCAGGGCGACTTAATTAATTTTTATGCGATTTCTACACTCATAGAACAAAAGCTGTTCATCAGAATAGTTGGTAGAAGATGCGGGTAAAGGGATGTAAATGTTCACAGATATACACCTTTTTTATGTGATCGGTGGTTGACGAGCAGACGGTTCACCTGATGGTAAGCGATGGCCGCCCGCCCAACACACCTGCAAGACCCAAGTCACAAGTGTGCTGCCAACCTTTAACCCCTTTCCCCCCATTTAGGCCTTTGGTGCCCTCACTTACTCGACGAAACACAGTGAGGCGCTACTCATGCCCGTCTTCTATGAGGCCGTGGTATCACTCCGGTCAAGCCGGCCCATTATTTAATTTATTTATCTTTGATAAAAATTCACTAACAACATATAAAATTGGCCGTCATATAAAAACAGTATAAGGATGCCTTAACTTACAGATATACTGCATTTACATTTTTTTTTACATTATAGCGGAACAAACGAGCAGGACGGCTCAACTGATGGTGAGTGATTACCGCCGCCCTGGACATCTGCTACACCTGAGGCATCGAAGGAGTTCGATTGATGTGGAACTGCCGAGCGCGAGGTCGCTTGTGCTGTGGTGTTCACGCCATTTGGGGAGATGTGAATTGAAATGGACAAGACACAGACTTTGTAGGGAAGAAACGCACCGGAGAAAGAGACTTTAGCAAGTACCTGGTGAGAGTCTCCCAGATTCGGTC
>CM026303.1:2563029-2611206 GCA_014851415.1 Cnaphalocrocis medinalis
AGAACGAAATACAGAGACAAAGAAATAGATATCGAGAAAGAAAAGAATCCATATACAGTTGACGATTAACTCATGCTGCTAATATTACTGCGTTATTAGAAAACTCAAATTTACTGCCTTCAAATCAAAATTTCAACGAGCATATCCATGCTTCTACTGCGAAAGACTATTTGAATATTTCGAAGAGCTAAAAGGACATCAAAAGCTAGACCACACTAAAGAAACATTAACAAATGTGTCCTACAAAAGTACAGAGTGGCAAACCTGATGGGTTAGTCGTTTACGCTGATGTTACAGATCTGAAATGCACTATTTGCAATAAAAACATAGACACTCTCAAAGATCTGAAAATACATTTAACCGAAGTGCATAAGAAGAAAATGTACCTAGATTTAACAGATCGAGTTATACCATTCAAAGTCGTTGAGAATAACTTCCAGTGTCAAGTCTGCCATAATTTTTATGAGACATTCGGTTCAGTGGAAAGGCATATGAATACTCACTTTAGGAATTATGTCTGCGAGCTTTGTGATTCTGGCTTTGTAACGAAGCAGCGGTTGAAGATACACGGATATTTGATGCACAGCAGACGTCCGCAAACATTCTCTTGTGACGTCTGCCAGAAAGAGTTTGTGACTCAACAGAAGAGGAAGATACACGTTGAAACGGTGCATCAGAATGTGAAAAAGTACAAGTGTAACCGTTGTGAGGAACGGTTTAATGAGTATTTTCGTAGGCATAAACATATGGTTTTGGTGCATGGAGTTGCTCCTTTAGAATATAAGTGTAATATCTGCGATAAAAGTTTTGATAGAAGGTACTCGTTATCCACACATATGAGGACGCATATACAGCAGAAAGATGTCCAGTGCAAATTGTGTCCGTATAGATGCTTTACTAAAGTAGAATTGAGGAACCACATGATTAAACATAATCGGGGAACGTATTCACGAATGTTCAGTTTGCAAAAAGTCGTACGCGCGGGAAAAAACATTGAAGGAACATATGAGAATTCATATGAACGATAGAAGGTATGTTTGCCCGGTATGTGGACAGGCATTCATACAAAATTGTAGCTTGAAAAGCCATATCAGAAGTCATCATAAAGAATATGAGCTGATGAATCATTGACTATTATGTGTGACCGTAATTATAAGTCTGGAATGTGCAATAAAAGAGTTATATTTTTATGATTAGCTTTTATTCAAATTACCCGCATAAGGTAACTTCAAAATCGAGCGAGGTCCGTAAAATCAGTGTGTGAATCAAAATCACAATATAAATAGATACTGAAGGTCAGTGTATACCAGCACAACAGTTATAGCAATATATATATATATATATAACTAGCGGCCGCCCGCGACTCCGTCCGCGTGGAAAAGTAACTTTTTACCCCCCTTTCAACCCCTTACAACCCCCTTTTCGCAATAAAAAGTAGCCTATGTCCTTTCTCAGGGTCTATATTATCTGTATACCAAATTTCATTGAAATCCGTTGAGTAGTTTTGGCGTGAAGGAGTAGCAGATAGACAGACAGAGTTACTTTCGCATTTATAATATTAGTGTGGATAAGTATACCAATCAGTTTATTTTAAACTAGTGGCCGCCCGCAACTTCGTTTGCGTGAAACCTTTATGACTCTTGACTTAAAGATGATTATCCTAACTAATATTATAAATGCGAAAGTAACTCTGTCTGTCTGTCTGTCTGTCTGTCTGTCTGTCTGTCTGTCTGTCTGTCTGTCTGTCCTGTCTGTTACTCTTTCACGTCGAAACTACTGAACGGATTTAAAGGAATTTGGTATACAGATGATCTAGACCCTGAGAAGAACATAGGCTACGTTTTTTATTGCGAAAGGGGGTTGTAAGGGGTTAAAAGGGGGGTAAAAAAGTTACTTTTCCACGCGGACGAAGTCGCGGGGGCGGCCGCTAGTTTAAATATAATTAAACAAAAATATTACTTATTATAAATGTTCGTTTATAGGTTAATAGATTTTTAAGGCGGCTCATTTAATATTTTATACGAAATGCTAAGGAATGGAAACAACTTGCCGGCTTTTGTATTTCCAGAGAGCTACAATTTGGGTTGTCTTTAAGTCGAGAGTGAATAGGCTTCTTCTGGGAAAGCACGCTACATCTTAGACCTCATTGTCACTCTCCATCAGGTGAGATGAGGTCAAGTGCAAACCCATTTAATATTTAAAATATCAACTTCTAATGAAAGTAACCCCCAAATTATTTTTTATTCCATTAGGGGATGTAAGTATTTATGTAAGTACTAGCGGGCCGCCCGCGACTTCGTCCGCGTGGAAAAGTACTTTTTACCCCCCTTTTAACCCCTTACAACCCCCTTTTAGCAATAAAAGTAGCCTATGTTCTTTCTCAGGGTCTAGATCCTCTGTATACCAAATTCATTTAAATCCGTTCAGTAGTTTTTTGGCGTGAAAGGAGTAACAGACAGACAGGACAGACAGACAGACAGACAGACAGACAGACAGACAGAGTTACTTTCCGCATTATAATATAGTATGGATTAGTATGGATTAGGGATGTAAGTTTGAATCTTAAATTTTATCCATCAATTCTGTGAAAGAATGTGTATGCAAAAGTTGGAGTAAATTGGGCCGAGGAATCACGTAGTCCCATGAACAAACTTTGAACCCCCTTTTCGCTCCATTAGGGGTTTAAGTTCGGAATATCCATGAACGTCAAGATGGCGGGATCACTGCCTGTTTTTCACATTTCAATGTGATTAAGATTTAGTACGATATTTCTACTATTTCATACCTCCGTAGTAAAATTCTACACTCATACAAATTCAAGTTATTCCATAGAAAAACTGGCCCCGCCACTTTGATATCAAAATGGCGGGACCGCAATTTAGTTAATAGAGATCCATGGCGTAATCATAATTTCAGCATACCAAATTTTAATACGATTTAGTACGGCTTTTTGTGCATCACTTTCACTCTCTCGAAAACCCAATTTGTAACGAAAATAGCGTTTGACATTTTTAAATCTCAAAAGCGCCTGAAAAAAGTATACAAGTATGATTGCTCTTACAATATATTTAGGAGTTTAGTTTGTATTTTGTACAGTTTTACTTTGGAAGGGTAATTCTCAAATGCTTATGACTTTTAGTTTGCGTAACAATTAAAGTGATTTCAACACAAACCAAGAACGAATGTTTAAATGAAACTTTAATCTTGATAATTATATTAAATTCCACGGTTAAAGGGTTTAGCAAGCTTAATTTGTTAAACCCTTTAATCATCACCCTAGAACCATAAAAAAAATTACTACCTATGTAACTTACTTATCCAACTGTGGCGGTTAAAGGGCTAGCAAAGCCAACCAGTGCTAACCCAAATAGATTTTTATTAATTGTGATGAACCTAGAATGTTTAAATACATGCGCTTCCTAAAAGAAGAGTCTTATTTATTTTATTCGTAAAAGTACAAACTTAACTTAATTTTCTTTCCAAATACCTACCATCCAAATAATAATAGTGTAGTGTACACTGCAACTTATATAATGTGTCTGTTTTATTTTAGATTTACCCCCTGCTGTTATATTAAAATGTAAATGTGTAGGGTAATACGAACTTAATTGTTTATTATATGAATTGTTTACCTAGCAATACTTGAAAGTAGTAAAGTAATTATATTAAAACTGTTTTAAGTTCAGGAAACTAGTTCTCATAATTAATTACACCCCTAAAATAATTATTGTTTAAAATTTTATGCACCCTAACATTTTAAACGCCTAATATATTGAAAGAGCAATAATACTTGGATACTTTTTCTCCAGGCGTTTTTGCGATGTAAAATAATAATCACTTTTTTCTTTTGAAATTATTTGTTTTAGCGGAGAAAATCGATTTATATGTAGTCGTATTAAATCGTATTAAAATATGGTATGCATGGTGTAAGATTATGCCAGGTGTTTTCGTTAATTAAGCAGTGGTCCCGCCATTTTGATATCAAAGTGGCGGGGCCAGTTTTTCTATGGAATAACTTGAATTTGTATGAGTGTAGAATTTTTCTACGGAGGTATGAAATAGTAGAAATATCGTACTAAATCTTAATCACATTGAAATTTGAAAAACATGCCGTGATCCCGCCATCTTGACGTTCATGAATATCCTTCCTTATAGGATCTCATCCAAAAATGCTCATCACATTTGACAATTTTCCATTCCATTTCATTCCATATTTGTTATAGTGTAGCTGGGCTCTTAGAGGTCCAAACCAGATGTTCCATGATTTTTGATTTTTTTTCATGGCATCATAAACTGCTCATCAATCTGAACAATTTTTGTTAAAGTGCCATTGACCTACCTCTTATAGTTAAGCTGGGCTGTTGTAGTTCTACATCAAGGAGCCTGGTCTTCAAAATAAAATATATCCTATAAGTTGCCCTGATATTACAGCTATACAATAAAAAAAGTTTCATTCGAATTGGTTCAGTAGTTTCCGAGATTAGCGCGAACAAACAGATAACAGACAAACAGACAGACAAAAATTTTAAAAATCATTGATTCATGTTCTGTTACTGTTTTTTAGTCGTCCTAAGTTATTTTGAGATAAATATCTTCAATGTACAGACACAGCTTTTTTACATTTTTATTATATGTATAGATTTTGAGATAAATATCTTCAATGTACAGACACAGCTTTTTTACATTTTTATTATATGTATAGATTATAACTCTTTGAAAGAATCTTAGAATATTTTGTGGTCATAAGTTGACTGCGGAGAGGAAAAACGAAACGCTTCTCACAATCTTTCGATTTTGTCCGAAATGTCCCATCACTATCAAATGTCAATTTTGGTCGTGTTCCTGTTCAACTACTTTGTTGTTCTGTATTTTATCACACTTTTACAACAATTCATTTATTTTTGTAGCATTTTACCAATTTTACTATTGGATTTTATAATATTCAAATATCACGATATAGGAATGCTCCTGTCACCAGCGTCTGTTTTTAATAATCTGTGGTCTGTTTTCGTAATTTACTTTTGTGTATTTTGTGAAATACAAATTATTTTTTTATTAAAGATATCCTATTTTATTCTAAAATGGAGTGTTCAGCTACAGAGATGAGTTTCGGTGTATGCAGATGTTGCTTAGCGGAAGGTGACCACAGAGATATCTTGAAAGAATACACTGTCGAGGGAAATCGCGAAATGTATGCTGATATATTTATTGAATGTTTTAATTTATTTGTAAGTACTTATACATTTCTGTAATTAAAATTAAATGTGAGTCTACATGTAAGGGCAACAAGCCGGTATGAATAAATAGTAAAAGTGAAGATGATGGTCGCATTTATGTACTTAATTTTGTACATATTTTAATCAACTTTGTAATTATTTTTCATGATTATTAAAATACTAATTTGCTTAATATTATAAGATCCCAGTAAGAACAATCGCAGGACCTTTCAGAATCTGTCTACAACGGTGTTAGCTTTTTTAAAATAATATAATATAAATAAATAAATTGAGACAACATCACATACATTGTCCTATTCCCAAACTAAGGTTTTCCCTTGTAATATGGAAACCAGAAACAACGAAGAAACTACAATCACCCAGACCCAATACAAATATCTGTTTCATTAACAAAGGGGGGGTTGATTCGCAAAACACCCCCCTTGTCAAAGCTATATATACGTCCATGGCAACACCTATTATGTACTTTTTTAATAGATGCCGATTATATTATTTATTTGATTCCTATCTCTTACAGCTATGCTCCGACGTAAGACTCACCTCCCTCATCTGCGGATCATGCATAAAACAACTGAAGGACGCGTACAGTTTCAAGACGCAGGTCATTCGTCTGGAGGGAAAAATGCTAAAAGCATTGAGCTGTGAAGGAAACGAAACTGTTTATGTTAAACGTGAGTTCTTATTAATGCAGTGGGGGGGCCATGCTTCGGCATGAATGTCCTGATCGACTGGAGTGATACCACAGCCCCACAATGATTAAAGAGACACTAATTTTGTGGTTTTTTTTTATAAATAAATAAATGCACAGACAATCACACCTGACAACCTGGTCTCAAACTAGGGCAACCCCTAATTGACTGGAGGCGTCAACCCAGAACACCCAGACCCAAGAAAACTTAGAAAATGTAATTTATTAAATTGACTAGATCGGAAATTGAACCCGTGACCTTATGCGATTCGGGCAAACACTTAGCCGGCGCAGTGTCTAACTGTTCGCCCGAAGCGTATAACAATCAAAGTGTATAAGTTGTATGAATTTGTTTATTAATGCTTTTAGGTGTACCAGAAAACATTAAGGAAGAAATAACAGACGCTGTGAAAGAAGAGTGGAACTATGCGGACCAGGATCACGATGAGTTTGAAGACTTCGCCCTGGACGATGAAGTTATTACTGAAGGTACCTACTTAATTTATATTTTTTTAACTTTAGCCTACATCCACCAACTGCTATGAATTTCTCGTAACTTACCTCTTTTGTGTAATTTGGTTGGATTAAAGGAAGTTTAAAAGGTATATGTGTTTTCAATTAATTTTTTTTTTGTTGTAATGGCGCTATCGTACTATAACGAGCACATTTAACTCTGCCAACATCGAGTGATTAAAGAGACACATTGAAATAAAATTGACCGGTGTGACGAGAGAATAGCTCTTCTGGATTTTATTAGTAATTGAGTCTTTTTACACCATCTAGAACAGAACAAAACAATCTCTCGCTACCCCCCACTCTCGCTCTTTTTTTGTCTTATATCTATATATGACTTTTGCCCATGGCGGCTAACAAATCTTCTGTGACGCCTACTGGCGTCAGCCGCCACACAGTAAAGCGACGCCCTTAGGCGTCTTCGGCCATGATTGAACACATTTTGCTTTTTGTTATGATTTTGACTTGTTTATGAGTGTTTACATTCAGTCGGTATCAGTCATCAATCCTTAAGGGCGCCATTCGGCGTCATACGGCTTAAGGCGTCATCCACAATGAATCGGTCAATAAGTACATTCTAGCACTTACTGCTTGACGTTTCGACTGCGTTACAACAACCGTGGTCACAAGCGGACTGGGGGCGCACGGCGTTAGCGTAACGCTGTTAAAACGTCAAGCAGTAAGTGCTAGAATGTACTTATTAAATCTCCTCGCGTTTAGTCCCGTTTATATAAAGTACTTGAATGTACGAGATGTTGTGTTGTGTGAATTTATTTTATTTGCTGCCCACTCCCTATTACTACTATACACTATTTGCTATAGATGATCTTGTTGCTTACTCTTCCAGATGCGAAGTTAGTGTGTGGCGAGAAGCAATTGCTGGCGAGGTTCTCTGGCGCCTCGCTGCGCGCGCTGCCGACGTGCGCCGACCTGGGCAGGCTGTGTCCCGGGTACTTCAAGCATCTGGCTCACCTTAGGGGTAGGGTTTCATCGTCTTTTTAATATTATTTATTTATTTTAAACTAGCTTTTGCCCGCGACTTCGTCCGCGTGGAAAAGTAACTTTTTACCCCACTTTTAACCCCTTTTTCGCAATAAAAAGTAGCCTATGTCCTTTCTCAGGGTCTAGACCATCTGTATACCAAATTTCATTTAAATCCGTTCAGTAGTTTTGGCGTGAAAGAGTAACAGACAGACAGACAGACAGAGTTACTTTCGCATTTATAATATGAGTATGGATTTTTAATTAATTGAACAATTTTAACACAGTAACAGTAGTCTACGCAAAACTATTTTCATAGTTTGTCTACAGGATCACGAGACTCTAACATAGAAAAACTTACAATGAGAATATTTTAATTGTGGGAGAGCCATGCTTCGGCATGAATGGGCCGGCTCGACCGGAGTGATACCACTGCCTCACAGAAAACCGGCGTGAAGCAGCTCCTGTGCTGTGTTTCGCCGAGTGAGTGAGGGTACCGGAGGCCCATCGGGGGGGAAGGGGATAAAAGGTTAGCAGCGCACTTGTTGCATGTGTTCATGGGCGGCGGCAATTGCTTACCATCAGGTGATCCGCCTGCTCGTCTGCTACCTATCACATAAAAAAAAATATATATATTGAAGAGTTCATTGACGAGACTAGGCAGTAGGATATTATCGTGTCTCTACTCTCTCCCGCACACATTCCGTATTGTCTGTCTCTGTCTTAAAAATTTGTGGAATAAATTATGTAAAAAAAATTTACACTTTAAACTTTCCAGGGCAAGTTATCGAAGCAAGAAGCTTACAAGAACTGCTAAGAGATCCCCCGTACTCCAGATTATCTAAATTAAACAGTCGCAAGAAAACCAGAGAAAAATCTAAAAAGAAATTGTTTGAGAACTCAAACAGTATAGAATATTCTAGTAAAATTATCACACCGAACACTGAAAAAATGGCACATGTATCGAATATAGCAACGTTACTGGAAAACTCGAATGTGACAGCCTTCATGACTAAATTCAAAAATGGATATCCTTGCTTTTACTGTAAAACAATATTCGAAGACTTTGAACGACTGAGAGGTCATCAAAAGGAACATGCGAAGGAAAATATACAAAAGTTGGTGCTGAAAAAATATAGGAAGGGACGACCAGACTCTCTAGTTGTTTATGTAGATGTGGCGGATTTGAAATGCACATTATGCGGGGAATGTATAGCAAGCATAAATGATTTGAAGTCCCATTTAACAAAAGTACATAAGAAAGTTTTATATACAAATTATTCGGATAGAGTCGTTCCATTTCTTATGTCGGATAAATATCTTTGTCAAGTGTGCAGTTTTAACTTTGAAACCTTCGGGGCTATCGAAAGACATATGAACACTCATTATAGAAATTATGTCTGCGAAGACTGTGGCTCGGGGTTTGTAACGAGGCATCGTTTAAAGATTCACAAATACAACTTACACTCTATAAAAGGAACGTTCCCGTGTGAATTGTGCAAGAAAACTTTTCCAAATCACCGCAGACTCAAAATTCACAATGATTTTGTTCATAAAGCGACTAAAAAGTTGCAATGTCCGAAGTGTCCGGCAAAGTTTTCGTATTATTATGTTAGACAGAAGCATCTATTAGATGTGCATGGAGAAACTCCTGTGATTTACAAATGTAATGTATGTGAAAAAGAGTTCAAAAGGCGATATCCGTTATCTATCCATATAAAGAAGGAGCATTTAAGCCAAGGAGACTTCAACTGTGAGCTCTGTTCGTATACTTGCTTTAGCAGTAACGAGTTGAAAGTGCATTTAGTGAAAAGTCATGGGGAAAGTGATAAAACTTTGACAAAGTCAAAGAAATCTCTTCAGTTGCAGTAAAACTTATTATTAAGGCATTTTTTTTTAAATTAATGTGGGATAAAAAAGAATTAAACGAAATATCACTGATATAATGGTGTCAATAATGTCGTGAAATCATTTCATGGCGCCACTGCCACTTGAGTTATCTATTTTTTTTATACTAGAGGCGGCAAACGAGCAAGCGTGTCACCTGCTGGTAAGTAATCACCGCTGCCCATGAACATCTGCGAGATTAGAGAGGTCGCTGATACGTTGTCGGCCTTTTAAAAAAGAAGGAGTACGCTCGTTTCTATCTGCCTAAATACCCACTGCAGGGCAAGCAAAGGGAAAGCAAACGCCAAATCATAGAAATCAAGTCATCGATACTAGGATGAGATTAGGCTTAATCACCACGCTTGTCTAATGAGGATTGGTGATCACAAACCCGAGCTATGTTTGAAAAATTCGATACATAGATACTTTGGCTCGATCCAGGACTCAAATCCGGGACCCCAAGGTACTTAATCCACTAGACCAATGGAGCGTGCATTATTACGCACTGCCGACCAATGGAGCGTGCATTACTACGCACGGCATGAATGGGCCGGCTCGACCGGAGTGATACCACTGCCTCACAGAAAACCGGCGTGAAGCAGCTACTGTGCTGTGTTTCGCCGAGTGAGTGAGGGTACCGGAGGCGCACCCGGGGGGAGAAGGGGATAAAAAGTTGGCAGCGCACTTGTAACTTCACTGGTGTTGCAAGTGTCCATGAGCGGCGGCAATTGCTTACCATCAGGTGATCCGCCTGCTCGTCTGCTATCTATCACATAAAAAAAAAATGTTTATAATCAAAGGCATCAAGATAGTTCACCAAACCGATTTTTGGGGAACCAACGGAGAAATATTTTATAACCAATCGACGACTGCCTGGGCGGCCACTCGCCCACCATCCACCAGCGCGCGCTGCGCCGCATACGCGACCCGGTGCCATTACCATACCTATTTTTTATAGTTTGTGAAATCCGTCAATAAAGTCGTGAAAATAAATAATGGTTTACATGCACACACTTATTTTACCCTTTGACTACCCTATGACTATTGACTACTGTTAGCTACTTGGAGGAATTATTAGTAAGTATGTAGTAGCAGTATGGATTTACCTCAGAAGAATTAGTCCGAGCACTCGACAGTAAATCTATGAAATGTGGGTGGGAGCGTTTCGCATGTTAAATGATAGACACCACAATTTGAACCTTATGTGTTGGAAATAAGTGAACGTAGTGATTACTTGCTCAGTGAAGATAAGGTCCAATACCGATTAATTAAGGAGTCAAAACGGCTTCATACTTCGCGATCCCGCCTCTCTTTGGAGTTTAGCGTGAGCGAGATTTCGCAGAGGAATATGCGCGTATAAGGATTTTACTATAATCGACAATTCTCGAAATCTGTCGATTACGAAAATTTCAGTACATCACTATATCATACCGAAGACAAAGATTTTACAAAATCTTTGACCGGAAAAAGCGCGGGAAACGTTCGACTTGTTCGGGCGGGTTTTAATTTTCTTTTACGAATTTTAATTAATTTAAGTATAAAAGTGATCAGTTCAGTAGTTATTTTTGTATTATATTTGTAATTAGTTTATTTATTATTGTAGATAGTGTCATTTACCGTGGATTAGGCAAGTTTTTGCACTTATTCTTTTTCTAACTATGGAGGACCCGCCTCCGGGGGACAATGTTCCCCCGGCAGGCCGGTTTGTTACTATTTCTAATGAGTCTGGCATGGAAACGGATGGCTCGGCGTCCACCCGTGCATTAAAACGTTCTAAGCATCGTGTCAATGTATGTAAACATTGCAATAAGCGGAGACGTAAACACCAGGGACAGGATACGAAAGACAGCGATTGCTCTTGCACAGACCCTCCACTTTCGCCTAAAACGTCTACGACTACGATTTTTGAAAAGAATTCTACCACAAATGTCGAGATAAATAACAAGGAGGTATCTCCTCCGACACCTATTGGACGTACTTGTTACAATGACAAAGATGCTTCACCTTATGTTGTTCACATAATCAAAACATCCTCAACCCCGAATGAAGATGTGTCTGTACACCCTGTTACTTTTGGAAGATTTTTGAAAAAGAATTCTTTTCAAAATATTGTAAATGGTAGTGTTAAAAAGATTGGCCGCAATAAAATATCAATTGCTTTTTCAAACCATCTTGATGCTAATGCATTTATGAAGGACAAAAGTTTAGAATCAAACAATATGAGAGCATTTATTCCAACATTTAATGTAACTAGGATGGGACTGGTTCGAGGTGTTCCTTCAGATTGGTCTCCAGAAGAAGTTATAGCAAATGTATCACTCCCAATTGGCACTGGTGAAATAATTAAAGTAAGAAGGTTGAATTATAAGACTATTGTTAATGGAGCCCCAATCTGGAAACCATCTCAAACAGTTGTTATTACATTTGATGGGCAAATTTTGCCAGATCGTATCTTTATCTGTTATAACTCCCTTCCTGTAGAGTTATATATATACCCAACATTACAATGCTTCCTTTGTTGTCGCTTTGGCCATACCAAAGCCCAATGTAGATCCAAGCCACGCTGCTTTAAATGTGGTCAAAACCACACGGGTGATACATGCGATGTTGAAGAGGAAAATGCATCTTGTTGTCTATGTTCTGGTTCTCATTTCGCCTCTAGTAAATCTTGCCCTGAGTTTACTCGTCAAAAAAGCATAAAGACTTATATGGCACAAAATGCTGTATCATATTTTGAAGCATCCAAGTTGCATCCTTTAGTAGGGAAATCTTATGCCGATGTTTTGACTTCCAGACCTGCAGTTTTGACTTCAAGTTCTATTAATATTACTCCCAGCCCTGAAAGACCAAAACCAAGACCTTATAGGTACATTGGTCACCACATGGCCAAGAACGTCTCACCAAGTACTTCCTATAAAAAAACAGTATTTTTAAAACCAAAGTCCCCTCCAATATCCAGTAATAAGGGATATGATAAGGAAGCTCACAAAGCATTAATCAAAGAGTATAGTATCCCCACTCCTTCTAATGGATGTGCCCTGAACAGTTTATCTCATGATCAAGTACAACAACTATCATCTGAAACCTCGATTCCTGACCTTATTATTGCCTTGATAAATTTGCTGTCCAATTTTACCCAATCTACACCGTCCAACGATGCCCCCACCACACTTGTAACACATAGTGAGTACGACCAGTATGGCCAGACAAAATCTTCTGCAGTGGAACTGTAGAAGTCTAATAAGTAAAAAAAGTGATTTTATATACTTGTTGAATCGGTTTGAGCCATTTGTTTTTGCTCTGGCAGAAACATGGCTCAAACCGACTAATACTTTTAAAGTTAGTGGCTATCATTCCGTAAGGGATGATAGACCTGATGGGTATGGCGGAGTTGCCATATTCATCAAAAATACAATTTCATTTACTTCTGTATCTTTACCTGTACATAGCGATGAATTATCTATAGTAGCTGTAAGTGTAAATAATATGTGTATAGTATCTCTGTATATTCCTCGTCCTTCTGTCACAATTTTCAATGAAGTAAATCAAATTTTAACTTGCCTTCCTAAACCTTGTTTAATACTAGGGGACTTTAACTCTCATCATCAGGCTTGGGGTAGCTCATCATCTAATTATTTTGGAGAAAAGTTAATGGATATCCTAGACAGTCATAATCTTTGTACTTTGAACACCGGGTGCCCTACACGTCTTACTGGACCAGATCAAAGCGTTAGTGCTGTTGACCTTTCTATTTGCTCTCCCAATTTTGTAAACTCTTTAACCTGGCAAACCCTTCCTTCATCATATGGTAGTGACCATTTTCCAATTCTTATTCCTTTCCAACTAACAATAATTTACCCACTGTAACCTCAAATAGGATCAAATACATCCTTCCCGAAAGTGACAGTGACAGTTGGGACAGATACAAAAACCTGGTAGAAGAAAAAGCTCGTGATCTGCCTACTATAAATTCTGATAATGTTACACATTGTGCGGAATCATTTGCAAAAATGCTTACTGAGGTGGCTACAGAATTGTATCCGGTTAAAAATAATAGACCTTCTAAAATTCCTTCTCCGCCATGGTGGGACCCAGAATGCACACAGGCAATTAAAAAGCGTAAAGAGGCTGAGCGTAATTATAGGCGTAATATGACGACAGAAAACTTCGATATATTATCAAATATTATGAATGAAACGCGTAAGCTTTTTAAAAATAAGAAGTTTGAGAGTTGGAGACAATTCTGTCTATCTATCTCCCCAAATACACCTCCATCTTTGGTATGGCGAAATCTCAGACGGTTTAAATCAGCTATGATGTCTGATTCCTCGAGTCCTGTCATTTCTACAGCATTAGCTAATAATTTTGTAGACAAATTAGCTCCCTCCTGGGTTCCTCGGAATCTAAACGATCCATGTCTTTTTATATCATCTGCAGCTACTCCTTCGGACCTAGATCATCCATTTTCATTGTTAGAGCTGAAAGGCATTATCAATAACAGAAAAGATTCTGCCCCTGGTGCAGATGGTATTCAGTATTCCTGTTTGTCTCATCTTAGTGACAATTCTCTTTCATATTATTTAAATATAATTAATCATATCATGCAATTAGACTCAAATAACATTCCACTTTCTTGGAAATCTCAAATAATATTGCCATTCCTAAAACCAAATAAATCTCCATCGGATCCTTCTGCTTTTCGTCCAATAGCCCTATCAACAGTCCTTATGAAACTTGCTGAGCATTTAGTTAAAAATCGACTTGAATGGCATCTTGAGAGTAAAGGACTTTTATCAGAAAGTCAATATGGATTTAGAAAAGGCAAAGGCACATTAGATAATATTAGTATTCTCACTTCAGACATCCGAATAGCTTTCAGTAATAATAAATTTGTTTCTGCAGTTTTCCTCGATATATCCGCTGCCTATGACAATGTGTTAATCCCAATATTATTAAAAAAATTACAAGACCTATCAGTTCCACTTAAATTCGTGAGATTTATATTTAACATTTTATCTGAACGTTTTATAAATTTGACCTCTACTGATTCTAATTTCTCTCGTACTATATACAAAGGCCTACCTCAAGGCTCAGTCCTAAGCCCAATATTGTATAACGTTTATACAGTTGACTTAGAGTCTGTCATTACCGATCCCACAGTAAATATTCTCCAATACGCTGATGATTTACTAATTTATAATATTAACCAATCATATAATGATTCCTGTTCCGTTTTAACTTCCACACTACATAATATTAAAACTTGGATGGATGCTAATGGATTAGAACTATCGGCGTCTAAAAGTTCTGTTGTTCTCTTTACTAAAACTAGAAATCCCCAACCAATTCAAATCCTGTATGATGGTGTCCCCATTCCAGTTAAACCACATACTAAGTTTTTGGGCTTGATTTTAGATTCGAAACTTACAGGAACCCCACATTGTGATTATGTTGTAGGAAAATGTGAACGACTTATCAATATGCTCAGATGTCTTTCAGGTGTATGGTGGGGTGCACACCCATTCTCTATGAAGCTTATTTACAATGCTTTAATAAGAAGTGTATTAGATTATGGCACATTTTTACTAGAACCAGGGAATGTTAGTGCATTTAAAAAGTTAGATCTAATCCAGTCTAAAGCCCTAAGAATTATAACTGGTGCAATGAAAACTAGTCCCATAAATGCTCTACAAGTGGAATGTTGCGAACCACCTTTAAAATTAAGGCGACAGTATTTGTGTGACAGATTTATATTCCGAGCTCTTCAGATCCGTAACCACCCTCTTTACTTTAAATTGGAGCAATTATCAAGTCTTGTCAATTCTAGCCCTTATTGGTCGCATAAAGCACCACCATGTCCTGTAGTAAGTTTCCGAAAATTCACTTCCTTTGAAGCTCCAACACATAGATGTTCCTATTTACCAATTTTTTCTGTTAATTTCGAGGCCCTAATACTACCTCCTCAGGTCAACTTAGAGTTAAATATACCTAAAAATCCTAAGCATAGCAACAATAAATTTAACGAAATTGTGGTTCAAAATTGGCAAGGCTGGCATTATATATTTTGTGATGCTTCGAAGCATTCTCCTGATTCAAATGTCGGTGTTGGTGTTTATCATCAACAATATAATATTATTCAAAAAATTAAACTTCCTCCCGAATCAACTGTGTTTACAGGAGAATGTTTTGGTTTATATAAATCTATTGAATATGTCCTAATATTTAAACTTAAACAAACGGTAGTATTTTCTGACTCTAAAAGTGCACTAGAAGCCTTATGCAAATTTTCTTTTCATAAATCCAATCATAATTTCCCTTTAATATTTGAATGTAAAAAAATGCTTCATGAATGCTTCTTAAAAGGTCTTCAAATAACTTTTGTTTGGGTGCCTAGTCACTGCGGCATCCTGGGAAATGAAAAATCAGACAATATTAGCGAATGATGCAGTTTCCTCTGGCGACATGTTTCCCTATAAAAACTTTTGCCATGATTTAGTTTCCCTAACCAAGAGCTTCCTCTGGAAGGCTTGGCAGGAAGACTGGGATAACAGTGGTCAAGTCAAAGGTCGTAACTATTATAAAATCCAACCTATTATCCCAGCTAAACCATGGTTTTATAAGTGTACATTGGATAAACGGTCCTCATCAATTATCACTCGAATGAGGTTGGGTCATGTGTGTACCCCCGAACATCTGGCAAAAGCTAAAAATTGTGCCAACCAACATGTGTGAATGTGGTACCGACATTGGATCGCTTGATCACCTGTTCTTTGCCTGCCCTTTCCATGACCATACTCCTTTCATCGAAGATCTTGTTTCCCTCCGCATCCCTCTTCCATCATCTGTTCATCTTTTACTATCTCTAAATAATATTGACGTTTATTATATTCTATCTAAGTATATTAAAAATAATGATATTAAAATATAATCCATTCCATATTACATACTGATACTGATCCTTTTTTCCATCCTCGTTATTTCCTTTTTATTCCATCCTTTTATCTTTTACCGTTTCCCTACCTTTTACCACACTCAAACATTAAAATTGGCCAATGCACAAGCCGTGCAGCGCCAGAACAAAAAAAAAAAAAAAAAAAAAAAAAATCTTTGACCGAAGCAAAGATATTGGATATAAAACAAGATGGTGCACTATGAAAATGAATGCAATGTTCATTTCGACTCTATGCAGTGGGAATAAAGATCACTTTGAAATGCCAAATCGCTTTACAGAAAATCGAGCCGAGCGAGATGTCGCTATATAGGATGATGTCCTTGTCTAATGGGTTGCCATCATAAAAAAAACTTTATGGTATAACTTAAGCAATGTTTATATTTCTTCTTCTGGGGAACTTTCAAAATATTTAATAATTTAAAGGAATGATACGTTGGAATTATAATAATGTCTTTTTTATTTTAAACCATGATAAACGTCTATTTTAATGTTAAAGCTGGTGATATGGTAGTTTTAATTATATCAATATGCAACACTTGGCGTCTTTACATCACCATTATGGCGGCGGCAAAAATAATTTGAAAGTTTGTATTATTGTGACGACAAAAATAACGTGTAAATATTGTGATTATTTATTTGTAATGGTTCTCACTTGTTGTGTGATAGGATGGAAAAGTGAATCTTATAAAGGGTGCGGTGTATTTTTCATAAGTAAGTATTTAGTCAAGTTTTTTTTTTACATTGAGTAGGGTGTCCATTTCGCTTGTCATCTAAAGACGGATTTTCTTTTTAATTATTTTGGACAAATCGGAAAGTTTTCATGGTCGAATAAATTGCATGATAATGGACGACCATAAAAAGGTTATGTTACGGTAAAAGTGTAGCAATTAAATCTATTTAATCTTTAATTTATCAAATCGTAAGTATCATAAGTATGTACGTTTGTATGAATATTACGCTATGGCCGGTTAAAGTGCCGCAGAGTGTATTAAGTAGGTAAATAGAAAATCTAATAGGGCTAGCACAAACTTTTCGAAAAGTCGGTAGTCTCTTCGTATCGAACGTATACATAATAAGGAATTTTAATTTGGAACTTGTGTTTTTTTCTACAAAATTGCTCATAAATACTCAAACGATACTTTGAAACGTTCGTGCTAGCCCTTCTAGTTTGAATGGGCTTCACGAGTTTCCTAGAGAACGCAATGTCCGACTCCCACGTGGGGTGGACTAAGTTTGACTAACAATAATTGTAATCGAAACGCTAAAACGTGTGGTCACCTTATTAGAGTAGGACGTTAACCAATATATAGACATCTCGCGAGGCTCGAATGTGAGTAATAAGTGCGCCATCTTGTTATAGTGTAAAATCTTTGGACCGAAGACGATAGGGTTTTATAATCTGTCAAAGTTCTTTATCCGATTTTCACCTTTATTATGAATACTTTTCAGGTGAGAATCGTATGAAGCATTTCCGAGTACTAAGATTCCTATTATCCATTCCGATTGTAGCATTAGAAATCAACAAAGCACCTGATTGGTGATTACATAACTGTCAGTTCCTTTAACAAGTGACAACATTTTTTTACAGACGCACACCGTAAATTATTTTAATTAGCATTTAAATATTGTTGATTTTTATCAAAATAATCCAACATTTTTTCATTAATTTCTATCATGGATTGGTGTATAAATACTGAAAAGTCGAGCAATAGCTATGGGCACTGCAGGTGTTGCTTGGCGGAGGGCAATCATAGAGAGTTAACAAGAGTTTATAAACATGCTGGAGTTACAGAAGTGTATGCCGATATATTTTTGGATTGCTTCAATGTATTTGTGAGTAAACATTGTGTATTTATAATCTAACGAACTCGGAAAACGTATGTTTCATATATTTACATTATTTAGGATCCGTTACCTTAGTGTATTTGTAAATGAAATGATGCCTTTGATACTGTTGAAAATGTTGAATATAAAATAGAAAATGGTCTTTATCTTCCATTGATCAATTGATTCTTCCTCTTCGTTCTAACCATGAAATAAACAATGTATTTGGTTAATTTAATGGTGTCTTGGATATTATTCTGTTTTATGTGCCTATAAACTTAAATCCCTAAATCTACCCGCTTTGGCGGACTTCTGTTAAAATAATTGGAAATTGTAATATTGGGTTCTTATTATAAGTGAATTGTGTAAATTCTTAATGAGAATAAATGTATTTGAACTCTAACTTAAATATCCCTGATTCTGTAAAAGTAGTTTCAGCATTCAAGCAATATCCAGATAAAGCCAGACATAATCAGGCTTTATCGTCATTGCGTTTCTGGCTAAATAAGACAGTGTCCGACGTATCAAGAATTTGTTAGGCTTTTAAAATTTGAACATTATCTAATTTATAACGTGACAGGCTTTGCTTACTGTGAGGGTCAGTTTCATGGATCCTGTGTAAATGTTATTTCTTGTAATAAATATTTTTAATTTTTCATCGGAATAACTCTTATTTTAAATTTGTCCCTACACAGTTATCAACTCACACAAATCTCACCAGTCTAATATGCGAATCATGCGTGAGTGAGCTCCGGAATGCGAGAGACTTTAAGAAGCTGGTGCTGAGGACTGAAGAGAAGCTCATTGATGCTCTGCAGGACAGCGATAATGAGCAAATGGTGGTAGTTAATGGTATGATATTCAATTACAATCCATACTATCCATACTAATATTATAAATGCGAAAGTAACTCTGTCTGTCTGCTACTCTTTCACGCCAAAACTACTCAACGGATTTAAATGAAATTTGGTATACAGATAATCTAGACCCTGAGAAAGGACATAGGCTACTTTTTATTGCGAAAAAGGGGGTTGAAAGGGGGGTAAAAAGTTACTTTTCCACGCGGACGGAGTCGCGGGCGGCCGCTAGATTTTTAAAAAAAATTATAGCTAGTTTTAATCAGTGCCAGTGTTAAAATAATAGACTATGCTTCTTTCGATTTAGACATGGGGCGGGTAGTGGTTTTGCCGGGTACCCTGCACAATTTTTGTCGAGTACCCAGCAAAAATTAAAATACTGATCGTGCAGAAAGGTTTGGTTTTTTTGCATCATAATTTACCAATATTGAAATATCAGTACTAAAAAATATAGTTTATTCGTTAAAGATATCATTATAATATCCACTCAAAAAGTGCCGGATCCGTCGGGCACCGGATCCATGCCGGGTACCGCTGGAAAGACGTTGTCGAAAATGATCTGCAAAATTAATGACTGTCTACCTTTTACAACTTGTTCTTTTTTTCAAATTATTTTATTTCTTTTTTTTCATCTACTTTTAGTGCCCATCACAAACAAAACCCTGGACACAACAATAGGCTTCAAGATCCAAGTACAAGAATTTGAGAAGAGGACGAAAAGCACACTCTTCCCCGTAGTTGAGCCCGAGGAAGCCAGTGTTCAGATGCCGTTACCATTGAAAGAGGAGCTCAGGAACACGAGTGCCAGAGTTCAAATGCCATTGCCGCTGAAGGAGGAGCTCGGGAATGTCAGTGCCAGTATGCAGATGCCGTTGCCATTAAAGGAGGAACTCGTGAATGCAAGTGCCAGTGTGCAGATCCCAATGCCAATTGAAGAAAACTGCAGCAACAGTACCGATAATGACACTGATGAAGACGAGTCAAGTTAGTGTTTTCTCTAGTATTTTTTTCTGTTCGAATAGCCCATTTGGCCGGAATCTCACATGGTTATAAGTGACGATCATGTCTCTCATTAACAGCCTTGTTAACATTCAAACCACAGCAGGGAATACATCAGAGGCCCATTCGGATGGACATGACCTTGATGGCGCAGTGGCTAAGGTGTTCGCCCGAAGCGCGAAAGGTCTCGGGTGCGAATCCCGGTGAAGTCAATTAAGGAAATTACAATTTCTAAGCTTGCTTGGGTCTGGGTTAACGCACCCAGTCAATTACCGTCATCTCGTACTCGTAGTACAGTTTGCCCTAGTTTGCGACCAGGTTGATTGTCTGGCGCATTTATTCATTTTCTGGATGCATCATACCAGAATCCATTGACTTAATAGTCACTGCTTAACCCTCATACGGCGTATTATGATAATGGTTAATTCTTATATAATAAAGAGCATGTACTTATAACGCCCCGTTGGTAGACCAACGGGGCGTTATAAGTACATGCTACCCCACTAGACTAACGGGGCGTTACTAGAGTAACGCCCCGTTGGTCTAGTGGTTTAAGTACCGGGCCGTGATCTCGGGGTCCCGGGTTCGATTCCCGGGTCGAGCAAAAGTATGTTACGAATTTTTCGAACATACCTCGGGTTTGTGATTACCAATCCGCATTAGGCAAGCGTGGTGATTAAGCCTAATCCCACCAGATTTCTATGATGGAGGCCTTGGCCTGCAGTGGGACAGCATATAGGCTGATACTTTACTTTACTATGTACTTTAAATATTTTCTACTTATTTCTGTCAGGCACTCAACTTAAAAACATTTTTTTACAGAGACACCAACGGAGGAGAAATTTTTTGCAAAACATATAGACCTACTACAACCAAAGAAAAGAGATAAGATGGCCCTCATATACAATACGTTCACTCTTCTAGAAAACTGCAATGCAACAATCTTCAAAAGCAAAATGCGATCCGGATTCCCCTGCTACTACTGTAAAGAGATTTTGGACAGCTTTAGCAGCTTACGATTCCATCAGACTCAAGAACATGATAGGTCTACAATGGTGAAAGCGCTAAAAAGCCATTCAGCTGAAAGCTTAGTTGTATACGCTGATGTGACGAACCTAAAGTGCATTCTCTGCGATAGTGACATCCCAAATCTTAAGGAGTTAAAATCTCATTTGGTTGAAAATCATGAGAAGAGATTCTATGATGATGTGTCAGACAGAGTCGTACCATTCAAGCTGAGTGATACGGACAACTACTTTGAGTGTACAATTTGTGAATTCAACTTTGAAACATTCGGTGCTGCTGAGCGACATATGAATACTCATTTCAAGAATTATGTCTGTGAAGTTTGTGGGAGCGGCTTCGTAACTGTGTTAAGATTGAAGACTCATCTAAACACATTGCATAAAGAAGGGAACTATCCATGTGAATATTGTGATAAAGTATTTACAACGCAACTAAGGCAAAAGGGGCACGTGGATTTTGTACACAAAATGCTGAAGAAATTAAAATGTCAGAAATGTTCAGAGAGGTTTTCGGATTATTTTGTTCAGAAGAAACATATGGTTGAAGTGCATGGGGAGTTGCCGATTGTATACCGTTGCAAAGTGTGCTCTAGAGGCTTTAATAGAAGGTACACTTTGTTGTGCCATATGAAGAGACATTTGGAGCAAAAGGATGTACAGTGTGAACAATGTCCGTACAGTTGTTATAATAAGACGGAGTTGAGGGAGCACATGTTGAAACATAATAAACATAACTTGGAGAGGTTGTTCCAGTGTAATATTTGTGATAAGACATTCTCCAGAAAGAAAACGCTGAAGGAACATATCCGGATCCACACCGATGACAGACGGTTTGTGTGCAAGTTCTGCGATCAGGCCTTCGTTCAGAGTAACAGTTTGAAAACTCATATGAGAAATCATCATTGCTATTTTGCTACCGATGGTAGCTGGGCCCACGGTCAAACTAAAGAAGCAGCCGTCATCTCTGATGTTCCCGAAGAGATTGACGATTGATAACGCGCCTTCCATACGGGAGGACTTATTTTGGATCAACCAAATTTTTTTTGTCATAGGTGGCAGACGAGCAAACGGATCACCTGATAGTAAGCGATGGCCGCCGCCCTTAGACACCTGCAACACCAGTAGAGTCACAAACAAGTGCGCTGCCAACCTTTCCCCCCAATTGGGCCTCCCGTGCCCACACTCTCTCGACGAAACAGCGCAGACGCCGCTTCACGCCGGTCTTCTGTGAGGCCGTGGTATCACTCCGGCCCATTCCTGCCGAAGCGTGGCTCTCCCATGGTAAAAATTTGGGAGTTATTTCTTAATCAATTCTCCTTATTTTTTGTCTATAATTGACTTGGGTATGGTTACTAAACGATATCTTTATTATTCGTTTCATAGGAGTACGCATTTTTACAAATAAGCACGGTCTACGTAGGACGATAGACTCTACAGACTAATAGATTCAAGGTCGAAATATAATATAATCGTTGCTAAAATGAACTTTATTAATAAGTGCAACTATAATAGAGGGAATCTATTAATAATAAATCAATCAATCAAGTGCAAATTAGCACAGGATGAGTTAAAGTTATTTTTATAATGATTGTCTACAATCTACTGAACAGAATGACTGCCGTCTTTAGCATATTATATTATTTATGTATTGCAGTTTATAGCAATCTAAATTGATTTCAAAATTAATAAATAATGTTATACTTTTATTTTGTTTTCTTTTCATTGTGTGGACAGTAAGCAATACCACATAGAATGATGTTCAGAATAGTTAGAAAAAACGAGATCGAAGGGACGAAAATTGAACTGATACACCCTGCATCTCTCTAATATTATTATGTAGGTATTACTTATTCAATGAATAATCTATACTATTTATAAAGAGGTTAATCACATATTCCACGCCAGGGCTTATAGGAAAACAGAAAACACGAAACATTTGCACGATATAATCAGCGCCCAGCGCCATCTATTAGTAGACAATGGAACTACTGGCCCGAAACGAAGTGAGGGCAGGCCACTAGTTTGTGAAATAAATTCAAAATCATTCAACTTTGAATAGAGTGTATTTAAAAGAAAATAAACCAATAAAAATATAGAAATTTTATTTCTTAAACTAAATGCACAGCACAGCCAAATATTTAACAATCCTTTAACAAACTTGTGATTTTAATAGTAACATTAAGGGCCTCATTCACCATCAATGAAAAAAGTTTCAAGTAATTTACTCCTCAAATTAAGTGGGTTTGGAGGAAACTGGCCCCTGGTCCGCGGCCTAGTTAACAATTTAAATAATTTATTCAATACAATGACCAGGGGGCAATTTTCTTCGAACCCACTTTAATTGACAAGAAAATTACTTTTACTCAGACATGGTGAGACGAGGCCCTAAAACTAATTGTCGGCTAATCAGCTTGTTTATCCAACAAATCCATATAGGCACACTCAATCAAATCTTCGTCCTTCACTCCTAGTTTGACCTGCAAGTCTTTCGCAATGTTTTGGCCTTCTGTCAACGTCTGTTCAGGTCGGAGCACCACCTCCAGCTCCATGAAGTCTCCCAGACCTTGTACGGAGTCAATGTGAACACGAGTTTGACCAACCATGTATAATTTTCTGAAATAAGATATTGGTAAATAAATTGCCTGATTGATGATTGGCCAGGCCTGATAAAGTATGTGGTAGAATATATATCATACATAAAAGGCGTACCAAGTAAGTAAAATTCTAATGTACACAACAACCGTCCCTACGTACACTATCAAAGTGAAAATTCGTATTATAGTTTTTTTTTAAATACTTAGGTACAGTGGCCAGCACATCAGGTTACTACAATCTGTCAAATTTCCTCAGTTGATATTGAACCGAACACGTTTGACATAAAAGTGAGGTTCGATTGAAGAAATTTGACAGATTGTAGTAACTTGATGTGCTGGCCACCGTAACATCCCTGTTTTAACACTTTCATTCGTTTTTACAGCAAGACAAGGCTTAGAGCATAAATAACTTTGTCGAAATTAAAAATACTAAAAAAGAGGTGTAATAATGGAAAGAAAACAAAGCAAATTTTCTGTTTTGATGGTGTAATATATATATACATGCTATTAAAGAGTGGTCTCCTTCAGCACACCTGCACTGCAAAACTTTTTAGTATAAATATTTACAAATTCATACCATTGATATGAGAAGCAGAACTAGAAAAATTGCCTTTCCTGGCACTATGGATTAACTATACATAACTTCTTCTCTGCCCAGTTACAATATTGCAGCAGAGATGTGCTCCGATAAGAGCTGTCTCACTCGTGAGGACTAACAAAATCTTTTACCTTTCTTTAACAACTCTTCCTCTTGCCCCTAAACTTTTCCTCAGCATTTCATCCAACAATTTGGCCTTCTCGCTCTCCGAGGCAGAGAATTGAAGCAGTTCGTAGTCACACAGCTTCGGCCCGCCTCGGTCATCGCGACTGTACCTAACGAGTGTAGCTGAGGAGTCTGCGTAGAATCTCATCTTTAATCGACCATCATTTACTCGGTAAAATGTATCGTCCTGTTTAATTATGGTCGGAGGACCGCCGCTGAGGCTATTTGCAGTCTTACATATGTATTCTAAGTCAGTTATTCTTGCTTTGATTTCGACGTTTCGCATTTTTGGAAATTGTTGGTTATGCCGGGAGATTTGCAAATCTGGAAATTTATGAATAATACGGATTAAATCAATTGTTTTTAGTGATTTAGATTACTAATTGAACTGAATAAAACGAAACTATGCTATAATAAAGAGTTTTTTTACCTCGACTACCGTACGTGTCTGTAGCCGGTAGAACTCTTAACTCTGGCAAGGTTGAAAAGGTAAGAGTCACGCTTTTTACAGCAAGAAATTATTGTCTGACGTTGTTCAAGTTTCCCCTAAACTCTTACCAATAAAAAAAACAATTAAAGGTAATTTTTATTAATTAATAACATACCTACCTACCTACCACCGCTGCGCGCTAAACGGAAAAACTTTTTGACAGTTACACAGTACGTTTTGAAATAGCAGATAGTGTTGTATCACTTGTACTAAGAATGAAGTAATCAATATAATCGACTTCGGAATTCGACTAGCAGTTTTCTGAACGTATATTAATCCTACCAAATTGGAATGGTTTATTTTTGCCTAAGATTTTTGCCATAAGCCTGTCTCTGTTTTACCATGGTCAAATTTCTTTAAGAACGAAAGAGAAAACATGATACAATCCGCAACTTAATTGCATTGGCTTATAGTTGCGAATTGTCAAAAAAAGCAAATCCAGAAATTGATTGATTTTACATTATTTTGAAAATGTTTAAAAATCGTGTTTTCTGATATAAACAATGGATATTGAAAATGTTAAAAGCTGGGCGTCGCAGCCGGATGTGTGTCGGTGTTGTTTATCAGCCAGTGGGACTTGGGATGTGACTGCTTCATACTTAACCGATTCTGCGATCAAAGAAGTGTATTTGGAGATGTTACGCGATTGTTATGGAATAAACGTAAGTTAAGCTTTTCTTTTCATATTTTAAAACATTCAAGATGTTTGCTAAATCAAGAAAAGTTTACTTAAAATATCAAATTTCCACATACATATTAAGATATAACCTTACATGTATTTCTTGCAAAAATATTAATGACTACCTACATATTGAAAACTTTGTAATTATTTTAACACTAGCGGCCGCCCGCGACTTCGTACGCGTGGAATTAATTATTGACACTTACCGTCATATTTTGGATAATCCACACAATATATTTTTATAAATTATTATGTGTTATTCTGATGTGTAAGCTATATTGTGGTAAAGTTTCATTCAAATCCATTCAGTAGTTTTTACGTGAAAGAGTAACAAACATCCATACATCCATACAAACTTTCGCCTTTATAATAGTAGTAGGATATCATAATTCCACGTAAACATTGATTTACGTGACCTTTTAGTGTCACACGTATCTCTTGCAAATAAATGATTGTTTGTTTATTAAAATGTTTTGGAAATGGTATTGATAAAATCTTGGATAATCTATATAGGTACAATCTTATTATATATAAAATCTTTATTGCTTTTAAGTTTAACGTTGTAAGACCCAAAAACCTTATACGAAGAAAAAGCAATTGATTTTCTATTGTGTCTGCTGTCTGGACCTTCTTCTTCTTCTTCTTCTTCTTCGTACGGGCTTTTCCGCAATCGGGCTGCAGGTGAGCCCATTTCGCGTGCGGAGGGTGAAGTTGGCTGGTGTTCACTCCAACCAGCCAAGTTCCTGCAGGAAACCTGACAGCGCCCTGACGCTGCCGAAGATTTCCCGGAGACTACCCAGGTTCCCCAGGTAGTGCGCCCGGCAGCTGGCCACCCCTCTGCATTCCAGCAGTACGTGAGCGGCTGTTTCTTCCTTCTCCATGCAGGCTCTGCATAGAGGGCTGTCTGTTATACCTAGATTATACAGGTGTTTGTTAAAGCTGCCATGTCCCGTTAGTGCGCTAGTCACTATGCGGAGGCTTGGCTTATTAAGTTGTAAGAATTTTCTGGAGAGACGGGAATCTATTTGCGGTAGGGTTAGTTTCGCCTGTCTGCATTCCTCCAGATTGCTCCAGTAGTTGTTGTGTAGTGTTTTAGTATGAGCTATGATTCTACCTTTCAACCAGTTTTGGGGAAGAGGAAGGATTGGCTCCGGTCCCATTGGGGGTGTACTGGATCCTCTTCTTGCAAGTTGGTCGGCTGCGTCGTTACCTCTGCTGCCGCTGTGCCCTTTAATCCATTGTATGGTTAGTATGTTATGGAGACCTACCTCATTTAGCATTTGGTGGCATTCCATTACCAGGCTGGTCTTAATCGTGAAACTTCTGAGGGCCTGTAGTACTGACTTACTGTCTGAGAGGATTCTAATGTTGTGGTTATTCACTTTCCTCGTAGTGATCGCCTTTGCAGCTAGAAGGATACCCATACATTCTGCTTGGAAAACAGTGTTTAGTTCACCCAGCGGCATAGCGATGTTGATATTCAGATCTTCAGAGAAGACTCCCGTACCTGTACCTTGGTCGGTTTTCGAGCCGTCAGTGAAGACTATGAGTGAGTTATGGTGGATTCGCAGATCTTCTTCCTCCTCTAACTGTATTTTATACCTTTTATCGAAGATGTGGGTCGTCTCTACTCTGTCGCATGGAGCTGTCAACAGAGGAGTGTCGGCCCACTCTTCTGCAAGGTTATTGTAGTGTTTTACCTCCCTGAATTTCACGAGGTTTTGTTGCCGAAGTCTTAGAGCGCTGAGTGCCGCTTCCTGTTGTATGATAAGGTGAAGTGGCTGTATGTCCAGCATGATCTCTAGTGCCGCTGTTGGCGTAGTTCTCATACAACCTGTAATGGCACAGCATGCCTGTCTTTGGAATCTTTGTAGTCTGTCTGCACATGTTGATTTAAGCGTCCTTGGCCACCAGACTACTGCTCCATAAGTTACCATTGGTCTGATGACTGTGGTGTATAGCCATTTGAAAATCTTTGGAGAGAGACCCCATCGTTTACCTACCATCTTTCGGCATTGCCATAGAGCAATGCTGGCAGATTTTAATTTATTTTCCACATGGCTGTTCCAGTTAAGTTTACTGTCTAGGGTTATACCCAGGTACTTTACCTCATTTGACAGCTGAAGCGTCGACCCAAAGAGTTTAGGCGGTGTAAAGTCCCCCAGCTGCCGCTTGTTTGTGAACATCACTAGCTCAGTCTTGTTGGGATTTACCTTTAGGTCGTGTTCTATGCACCAAGCCTCTACCTCTTGAAGTGCTGCCTGCATTATCACGCATGCGGTGCTTGCCTTAAAACCTGTTAGTAGTATTGTCAGGTCATCAGCGTAGCCTACCGTGTAATAGTGCTTTGAGTTTAGTCTGGTGAGGAGGTCGTTTACTACAAGGTTCCACAGTAGTGGTGACAGTACCCCCCCTTGGGGACAGCCTCTCACCACCGCCGCTCCCCTTGACTCTGTTCCCGCCACTCTTACTACTCGATTATTTAGCATGTTTATAATCCACTCTACTATAGTATTTGGAGCATTGTGTCTTACCAGCGCTTGTCTGATGCTAGTGTAGTTAGTTCTGTCGAAGGCACCTTCTATATCAATGAAACACCCTAGACAGACGAATTTATTTTGGATGGCTGCTTCTATTCTGCCCACCACTTGGTGAAGCGCCGATTCTGTAGATTTACCTGCACTGTAAGCATGTTGGTGTTTGTGTAACGGGAGGTTGAGTAGGATACCTCCTCTTAGCTCTCTGTCACATAGCCGCTCCAGGGTTTTTAGGAGGAAGGATGTTAGACTAATGGGTCTGAATGATTTCGGATCGGTGTAATTAGCCTTACCTGGTTTTGGTATGAAGAGTACCTTGACTTCTCTCCAGCTTTTTGGGGTGTAGCCCATTGCTAGGCAGGCTTGGAAGATGTATGTGAGATGGTCTCTTAAGAGTTTACCTCCCCATTGTAGAAGTGCAGGGAAAATGTTGTCCGCCCCTGCTGCCTTAAACGGTTGGAAGCTATTTATTGCCCATTCCACCTTCTGCGGGGTGATCGTGTTGAGGGCTATCTTCCAGTCGTATTCATTTGGTGTGAAAGCTTCCCCGGTATTATCCTGTGTGGTGCCAAATTGACATCCTGGGAAGTGTGCATTTAATAATAGTTCGTATGTCTCCGATGTGCTGGTTGTCATGGTGCCGTCCGGCCTAAGGAGAAGTCCAAGCTCCGGGGTTCCCCCCTTTGCTAGAGTCTTTCTTACCCTGTTAGCTTGCAGATTTGAGACTATCTCCTCACTGAATTTCCTCCAGGAGTGTGTCTTCCAGTATCTGATGCGTTTCTTGTACTGGGATTTTGCATCTTTATACGCGTCCCAGTCGTCGTCATCGCGTGTATTGTAAGCTCTATTGAACTTTTTCCTCACCTTGTTTCTCAGTCTCTCCAGTTCAGGACCCCACCATTGGTGTTCTGTCGAACCGGATTTTCGCGGGAGCGAGAGGGGACAGGCCTGTTCGTAGCAGGTTGTTATGATTTTTTCCAGTTTAGTTACCTGTTGTTCTATTTGCCCGATGCTGTTCAGCTCCGGGCTGTTTATATTAGGTGATAGCTGCTCAGCGATCATTGCTTCGTAGCGTCTCCTGTTAGTTTTCCTTGGTATCCGTTTTGGCACATCCTTTGTTACCTGTACTTTGATGTCGAAACGGATCCACCGGTGATCTGAGCATGATGCCTCCTTCGAGACATGCCAGCCCTTAATCTGCTCCGCTGCTGACGGAGTGGCTAGGGTAAGGTCTATTATTGTCCTACATCGTCTGCCGACGAAGGTAGGTTCATTACCTTTATTGATAATTTCCAGGTTAGTGGTGTATAAGAAATCAACTAAGTTGTTACCTCTATTGTTGGGCTGTTCCATCCCCCACAGTGGATGGTGTGCATTGGAGTCCGTGGCGATGATCAGTTCGAAAGAGTTGCTTTCGCAGTATCTGACCAATCTCACGACCTCTTCAGGTGGTGCCTGCTCATTGTCTGGCATGTAGGCCGACGCTAGGATTATGCTTCTAGTGTTGTCATTTTGGTTGCTTAGTTTTGCCACACACAGATCTCTGGAAATGAAATCCATTAGTGGTTGTGCATTTAAATTCTTAGATATGTATAGACAGGTTCTTACATCAGATTGTGCGGCACAAAGTAGCTTACCTCCTAGGTTGGAGAGTCCGCATATGGTGCCCCTCCTGACCCACGGCTCCTGGATCAGGGCAACTGTCGTCTGGTTAACCTCCAGCCACTTCCGTAGCTGGGCCGTTGCGGAGATGCTGTGGTGGAGGTTGCATTGAAGGAGACGAGCTTCAGAAGGGAATAACGCCATCTTGGCATTCTTCCCCTCCGAGCTCCATCTCCACGCCGGCGAGCAGCTCCTCTTCGTCCATCTGCTCCGTCACTGCTGTCGTTTGGGCTGGCTGCGTGCTTGTGGACGCGCCCTCGCTCTGCTGCAGTCCCTTCTTCGGCGTCGACGTCTGCACTTCCCTCGGCTCCGGCGACTCTTCATCGCCAGGGGGAGTGCTTACGTATCTCCCCTTGGGATTTTTGAACTTGACGTACACCGATCCCAAGAGGTATACTAGCCTTCTCTCCCTGGCCATGATCTCCATCACCAGGTCTTCCGGTATGCTGAACGTCACGAAGGTGGCGGAATGTTTTTCTTGCTGGTGCACACCATGCGCCAGCCATCTTTGGACGTCTGCCCAGGGGTTGGAGATGAATAGTCTTCTCCCTACTCGGGTCAGGTCCGATTCTAGGCCTGGAAGCACGATCCCGATGTGGACTCTACGCGGGATCTCTTCTGGTCGTAGCGCCGTTATGCGTTCTGGGTGCTCGAACTTCTCCACGCTGTTGATCACCCACTGTACGCTTCTCTCATCCTCACAGATGAGGCGTAGGCTGCCCTCCCTATACGTGGGTCTTCCTCTAAACAGGGGGCCGTTGCTAGGTGACGAGGCTGTTACACCACTAGCAATCTCGTCGATTTTGCCAACCAGGAACTCCTCAATTCTTGTAGCCGTCTCTCTCGATATAAAACGACGGGCCTCAGTCGTAACGGCTACCTCTATGCTCCCACTGGTTGCAACCGCTGCAGCGTAGGACGTGGGTTTGGTCCCCCGCGTCTGGTTCAGCTTTTGCCGCTTGAGATTGACCTTCGGAGAGAACGTCTCGTTTGGTCGCACTCTCTTGGCATTGGCCTGGCCTTCCGCCGAGTCCTTACCTTTGCCCTTTGACCTCTCCATCCCTGGTCTACCTGCTGGTACCGACTTGGCCGTAGGCTTTGTCGCACCCCCGCTGGTCACCGTGGTCGGCGCTGCTGCGGATGCCGCCGCCGTGTGAGCTTGATTTTCGGGGCCTCCCCCCTCTAGTCTCATGCTCCTCGCTCTCTGGATGGCTCGCTTCCGCCTCATGTTCCGCTTGGCGTTCAGTGTCTCTCTCTTAATATCGCGTCCCTCCTTTTCAGTCGGTTTTCCGATCTTCTTAGAGCCCACTATTCGCCATCCGGCCCAATCATCTTCAGCCGTACTAGGGCCTTCGCCCGATGGTCCTTGTGCAGGGTTGGCTACCGTCACTCCCCCAACTCCACCCCCAGGACGAGCCTTGGCAGAGGGGATCACAGTGAGGTCTGCACCTCCCGTGCTAGATTTTTCGCCTTCCGGCGTATTTGCGGTGTTCTTGGTTTTGGTATCCATTTACACAGTTTACAAAAGATTCATCCTTCTGGCTTCCCACCCTCCATGGAGCCCGCACATCTGGGAGTGCCCGATCAAAACGGTCGCACTAGGATTACCAGAAGGATATAGGTAAGAGGTGGTTAGTGAGAGGGCGCGACATCCGGTGCTCGAGAAAGGTTGTCGAACAAACAGCCCTCTCTTGCTCCTTCAGCATGGCCATCACCTTCCATCCCTTACCTCGCCACGTTCCTCTGACGGAGACGTTGGACCATTTCCTCTCACTTGGCTACTGTGAGAGGCTACCGTTTCGGGAGAAATTCAGACCAAAGGGGCGTGTTGCGCTGCCGGAGTACTACCGCCGACTTCAGCAGGCGCTCAACCTCCCAGGATTCCTGCATCCCCCCTTACGGCGCTCAACTGCGCAGGCCATAGCGCAGGCAGGGCTAGTTAGTCCATCCGGCCGCCCTACTAGACCGGATAGAACCGAAGCATTGCTGCTTGGATAGTGCAGGGAGTGAAGGGAGTGCTGGGGAGTTGGATAGGATGGGATAGGGTAATTGTGAAAGGGTTGCGTCTGACTATTTCAGTTACGTCTGTTTATAAGAACCAGACCAAGAACGGGCGGCCAACCACGTGAAGGAAAATAGTCAGGCTTGCCTTGAGGATCATCACGACCTGCGCTAACTCTCAAGACCTCAGCCATAGTACCGAACGGGACAGAACGGTACGCTGACCAAAGCACTCTGTTGAAGCGTCTTACTATTGCGCCACGAAAATCAACAGACTACTTTGCTCGCCCTCTGGACCTTACAACGTTAAGTAATAACTACAGGTAATCGGTTTACAACATTAGGCAGATGTTGACAAGTTCAAATAGACGTTGAGTCACTAGCCTTGCGTATAAGCCTAGTGGCATTCTAGAGTAAACCACTGGGAAATCTGTCCCAAAAGAAGATACATCCCACGTATCCGGTCGAATTCAGTTCGCCTATCATTCAGCTGTCATACACAACCGAGTGGGGACCGAGTCGCATGGTGTGCAAGCTATGCGTGGGGCATCTCCGGGAGGGCAAGCAACTTCCGTGAACAGGTGCTCACCGCTGAGAAGCATTTCATGGAGTACTGGGCCAGTAGAGGGTAGTGATTTTTTTATGCCAAAGATGACAAACAAGCAAGCCGGTCACCTGATGGGAAGTAATCCCTGCCATCATAAATAAATGTGAGATCAGAGGAGGTCCTGATGGAGGAGGCACAGAAAACCGGCGTAAAGCAGCTCCTGTGCTGTGTTTCGCCGAGTGAGTGAGGGTACCGGAGGCCCATCGGGGGGGGAAGGGGATAAAAGGTTAGCAGCGCACTTGTGACTCCTCTGGTGTTGCATGTGTCCATGGGCGGCGGCAGTTGCTTACCATCAGGTGATCCGCCTGCTCGTCTGCTACCTATCACATAAAAAAAAAAAGGAGGGACTGAAGCAGCCAACACCTGCTTTTTAGAAGAGTTCCTACCTAAGGAATTTTAAAGATTTTGTTATCAATAAGTTTGTCGGAGAACAGCAATACATGATTTAAAGCAAGAAAGCTCTATTAAGGGATAGTTTTTCCCTGCACACTGTTCTTAATAAGCACAGTGTGTCTGCTTGTTTTATTTAAATAAATAGGTACATTAAAAAATATATTACATCTATGGTCCACTATTAGACGACCCATTTGGCGCAATGGTTTGAACGCCGGTTGAGACAAGGGTCGCGGGTTCGATTCCCGCACCAACACAAATGTTTGTTGATGAAACAGATATTTGTTTGGTCTGGGTTGTTTGATAATTCCTTCGTTTTTCTGGTTTCCATAGTACAAGGGAAAAGCTTAGTTTGGGACCAAGACAATGTATGTGATGTTGTCTCAATTTATTTTAAAATTTATTTAAACTGTTGAATCAATTTGTCTGATGCCACTACCCCTACTGTCACCCTGCTACCCTCAGCCATTGTTTCCACACCACCATGATAATATCATCAGACAGGCAGGTGGTCTACCCGCAGGATGTCGTCCCACGCCCTCAATATATAAGTTAATAAGAATATAGCCTTTGACTGGCTAAGAGATGTTGACTTATTAATTAGGTAGTTACTTTAAAACCATTTATATAAGGTCTCTCAGCTCAGTGTGCCTGTCGGCAAAGGCCCTCCTCCAGTTGTCCTTCGACTGTGCCGGCGGTCTTGTGCGACCCTTCTCCATTTTGGCCACGCAGTGAGCCTCAGCTAGTCCTCCCAGCGCATATGTTGTCGTCCTCGAGTTCTCTTGCCATCTCTGGGATACCAATTTGGTATGATTTGGCTCCACTTTTCTAGTCTAGTTTCTAGTCTCACTAATATCTTGTTAATTTAACATGTTACAGATAATTTAGCAGCTGTTGAAATAAAGATAGAGGATGGACTAGGTTCGCAGAGTCCCCCCGCGGAAGGTTATCTGAGTGATGGACCACCTCGCAGTGATGGTAAATTCTTTTAAACTATACTTTTTATAAAGAGGTTAATCTCACACACACCAGGGCTTATTAGAAGTAAACCGAAAACACGACACACCTGCGCGATACAATTAACACCCAGCGCCATCTATTGGTAGACAGTGGAACTACTGTCTCGAAACAAAGTGGGGGCGGGCCATATATAAATAAATAAATTCTCACAACATCGCTCAAAGAGCTATGGAAAGGGCTATGCTCGGAGTATATTTGAAGTAGGGATGTTACGAATGTCAAAATTTTCACATTCGCGAATGCGAATATTTACGCCGCGAATGTGCGAATGCGAATGTTAAGTACTTAAGACATCAGTCACATCAAATGTAAAAAAAAACATGAATCAATTATTTTTATTACTTAAAAGACAAAAAACATACAAAATGTACTAACTTGACAGACATTCAGTAGTCAAAGTTTAATAAAGGTAAATTATATTTTAAGAACAACAGTTTTGCTGCCTTCTCACTCATAAGTCGATTAATCACGCACGCACGACCTGCACACATTCGCATTCGCATTGATTTAAGCGAATGCGAATGTCGATGCGAATGTTAAAAACGATGCGAACCATTCGTATAAGCGAATGCGAATGCGAATATTCGTAACATCCCTGATTTGAAGGACCGCATCAGAAATGATGTAATTAGACAGAAAACCAGAGACACCGACATAGCCCACCGAATCAGCAAACTGAAGTGGCAGTGGGCTGGTCACATTAGCCGAAGAACTGACAACCGTTGGAGCTATAAAGTCCTTGAGTGGAGACCGCGACTCGAAACGTAGTGTCGGACGCCCTGCTACAGATGGGATGACGACATTTCGAAGGCTGGGCTGGAGTGAGCTGGATGAGAGTGGCCGAAATCAAGAGCGGTGGCCTGCATTGGGGGATACCTATGTCCAGCATTGGACGAGCGTGGGGTTGCTGATAATGATGATGATGAATTTAACAATGTTAGCAGATAATTTATGCAGCTGTTTGAAATAAAGACAGAGGATGGATTGGGTTCGCAGAGTCCCCCCGCGGAAGGTTATCTGAGTGATGGACCACCTCACAGTGATGGTAAATTCTTTTAAACTATACTATTTATAAACAGGTTAATCTCATATAGAAAACACGAAACACCTGCGCGATACAATCAACGCCCAGCGCCATCTATTGGTAGACAGTGGAACTACTGTCTCGAAACAAAGTGAGATTTGAAATTCTCACAATAAAAAATGAAATTATTAAGGGCTGATTTTCAATCGTCTGATAACAGTTAACAGACCGATAAAATGTAATCCAATTAGTACTGTCACTCTATGACATACAATTATAGTAAGATGTAAGACAACTTTAATTCGCCAGGTAACTCTTTATTGGTCTGTTAAATTTATCAGGACAATGGAAAAATCGGCCCTAATTAAATTACAATCTTAAGTCTAGGCAGTCAAATGCATAGTCATGCATCAATGTAATTTCATGACTTTATTAATACATTATTATAACTTAGTTTCTTTATTTTCTTTTTTTTTTATGTCTGACGATAGGTAGCAGACGAGCAGGCGGATCAACTGATGGTAAGCAATTGCCGCCGCCCATGAACACATGCAACAAGTGCGTTTGCTAACCTTTTATCTCCTTCCCCCCTGATGGCCTCCGGTACCCTCACTCACTCGGCGAAACACAGCACAGGAGCTGGTGCAAAAATTTTAAGTGCTCTTTGAATGTGGGACTCTATGTAGTAAATACTAGCGGCCGCCCCCGCGACTTCGTACGCGTGGATGTTAATTTGACACTTACCGTCATATTTTGGACAATCCACACAATATATTGTTATAAATTGTAGCCTATGTGTTATTCTGATGTATAAGCTATATTGTGGTAAAGTTTCATTCAAATCCATTCAGTAGTTTTTACGTGAAAGAGTAACAAACATCCATACATCCATACAAACTTTCGCCTTTATAATAGTAGTAGGATTTTGTGTGCCCAAATAAATATTTTTTTCTTCTTTCTTTCTTCACGCTGGTTTCTGTGAGGCAGTGTATCACTCTGGTCGAGCCGGCCCATTCATGCCGAAGCATGGCTCTCCCACAATTAAAATTATTGTTCATATTTTAGATGAAGAAAAACATACAGATACAACTACAAATGCACCAGCCATTCCTATAAACAGCGAAAAAGAAAACAAGTCGAAAAGAAAGAAACAAAAAGGCGTCGGAGGGAGACGGAAGAAGAAGAAAATAGAGATAGATTACGATTCCGATTCCGATGTGCCTATTGCAGCGCTGCTGGAGAAAAATGCACCTTCAACCAATGGAAATAAGGCGGACGAAAACGATGTATTAAATGAAACTACTAGTCTTCCAGTCAAAGGTATGTTTAGTTTAAGTATATACATAGAAGGTAGAGTTACCTCTCTGTTAGATAAATCTATACTATTTATAAAAAGGTAACTTCTATAGACAACGACAAGGCTTATAGGTAAACAGAAAACACGAAACGCTTGCGCGATGCAATTGGACACAGCGCCATCTATTGGTTCATTTCTGAATTACAGTCCCGAATCGAAGTGAGGGCGGGCCACTAGTAAATAAATAAATGCGCCAGACAATCACATCAATCAACCTGGTCTCAAACTACGGCAACCCCTATACTATGAGTACCAGGTGACGATAATTAAAAGGGGGCGTCAACCCAGAATACCCATACCCAAGAAAATTTAGAAAATGTAGGCAGTTTTCAAAATTGACTTGATCGGGAATCGAACCCGGGACCTTTCGCGCTTCGGGCGAACATCTTAGTAAAATAGATATACTTTATTGCACAAAATTCACAACATAAGAACTATACCCAAAACTGGAACTAAAATTACGGATGGTTAAGTTTTTATAAAAGTGTCTCGTATTTAAATGAAAAAAAGTTAATAAAATATATTTTTTTAATTATAGAATCACAATTACCAATAAATAAATTACATCAGCAAGTGTTTTTAGAAAAAAGGGGTATACTATGGTACGATCATTTTATTGCAGTAGCAACATTGTAGTAGATTTTTTGGTCTTGAATTCCAGTTTGGAGTATAGACATTACAGAAATTGAGTGTAACTACAATTTCGGCGGCCTTATCGCTTTAAGCACAAAATAAGTAAGATAAATAGATAGATATTCTTGCACAGAAATAGAATACATGAGTGAAACAACAGCGACAAACAGTTCAATAAGGCGGTCTTATCGCTTGTAACGATTTCTTCTAGACAACCTATAGTAAGGTCCCAAGTAAGATATTATAAACGTTATTTTACAAATTCACAACTTAAGAACTAGATATTACAGATATTTAGTGTACAATTTTGGCGGTCGTATCGCTTAAAGCTATTTCTACCAGACAACCTTTGGGAAAAGGGCATCTTAAGTGAGTTCAATTCTGATATATTTTCCAAATAACTATGATCGATACTGATGCCAAAAATGCAATGAGTGAAATTTTGGTTTGACTGTTTGTCTGTGTGTTCCTTAAAGAAACAAAAACTACTAGACGGAATTTAAAGAAACTTAGTACATTTTTATCTGTACTCGTTATGTTGATCTAGATTCATGCCGCTTACAAAAAAATACCTAATACATAAAGCATATTATATTTGAAAAGAATTCTTTGACGATAAATAAATAATAATATACACAAATAGAAAATTTATGTGTATATTTATAATGAATAGGTAGCTAATATTACATAATTTACCGTAGATTCAGAAAGTTGATCTAAAAGTTTTATAAGTTTTGTTAACAAATCTCTATTTAAAGGTCTCAATTAATAATATATCTTTATTACTACATTCCCCTATGTAATTATGTGTCGCTCTCTAAGTATAAAATGCAGTGCCCTTGCAGGGTGTCACGTGATCAATGTTCTGACATAAATTAATTTGTACCAACTGTATAACCATGTGACTAGCATAAATAAATAATAAAATAAATAAAAAAATACGACTTAGAGTATGGTAGCCCCAGGGGGTTATATACTATGGAACGCTATAATAATTCCATTCCTCAACAATAAATATACGAAGGCATAACGCTATCTGTTGGCACTAAAATGGCAAAGTTAAGACCCGAAAGGCAGTTCAGGCAGGGCCTCTAATTTTATGTCCGCTTATTATGGCGTGTCTCCCCCCCCCCATTCCTTTGGTGTCATTATAAATGGATACCACTTTAACCATAACAGTGACCTTTTGATTCTATAAATTCACATTCTGGCCAGTCATCAATAAAAAGTAAAAAAGTTATTTTTATTTTTAGGCCAGCCTACTGTGGCGAAAAGCGTAAAGCAAGTGTCAGAACGCAAGCGAGTCATGACCACATGCGATGTGGTCCTTCGCGCCACCTCGGCCTGCCCCTTCCGCCACCACAAGAGCTGGTTCCAATGCTTCTTCTGCCCCCAAGACTTCATGGCCATCAACCTCCTTAGAGAACACACCCTAAAAACTCACTCGGACGTCGATACGGAATTAAAAAAAATAAAACGCTACCCGCGTTCCCTCCAAATCGAAATTTCGAATTTAGAATGCCGCATCTGTCACTTCAACTTGACAGATGTCAACGAGATGCGACGCCATCTTGAGGACGCCCACCAAAAAGTTATCTACCCCGAATGCATCGCAGATTATAAAGTCGATTCCAGTCCTTACTCATGCCATCTGTGTAACCAAGAGTTCCACGTCTTCCGCACTTTGACCACCCACCTTAACGAGCATTACGCGAATTGCATCTGCGACGTTTGCGGGAAATCCTTCCTTAACTCCAAGAGACTTAAAGTCCACAAACGCACGCACGAATCTGGTGACTTTCCTTGCTCTGAATGCGGTAAAGTTTTAAAGACGAAAACTTCAAAAGCGAACCATATGGAGAGCGTTCATTCGAAACGGCAAATGAAATGTCAGATCTGTTTGAAACCTATGAAGCATTACAACGATAGGATCAAGCATATGTCAGAGGTTCATGATATAACGCATAAGTTCAAATGTCCAATTTGTGGGAGGGAGTACAATATAAAGCATTATCTGGCGACTCATATAAGACAAACTCACGGGCATAAGACTAAGAAATGTTCGGAATGTGGTATGGCGTTTATCACCAACCATGGGTTGAAGAAACATATGCTGAAGCACTCTGGGGTCAAGCCGTATTCTTGTACCGTGTGTAGCAAGTCGTACGCGAGGAATTACACTTTAAGGGAACATATGAGGGCCCACGAAGTGCAAGGGGATAGAGCTTTTTTGTGCCAAGAATAAGAAAAGCGGGAGCATCCATTATCATAATCTATCTATACTATGAGGGCGGGCCATCTATACTATTTCTAAAGAGACAACTTCTATAGACAACGACAAGACTTATAGGTAAACCAAAAACACGAAACACTAGCGCAATGTAATCGACGCTCAGTGCCATATATTGGTTCGATTTGGAACCACTGTCTCGAAGCGAAGTTAGAGCGGGCCACTATAATCTAATTCATAATCATGTAAAGTAAACTGACAGATGAAAATGTTTTTTTTTTTTTGATATGGCTGCTATTGTGCTATCACGAGCACATTTTTAACTCTGCCAACGTCGAGTGATTAAAGAGACACGTACAAAATAAAATAATAATTGAGTTTTAACACCATCTAAAACAAAACAAAACAACAAATAAACCAACACATATAGACGACACAATGTTAAGTGGGAGGTTCGCTTAGAGTCTAATATTATATTTTACTATAATATATCTACATAAATATTCTATAACAGAGGAAAAGGATAAAGAAAGAAGAAAAGAGAAGTTAATAGGGCGGGGAATTCTTGGGGGGAGGATGTCATACAGCGAGATCGGATAATTTTGACAGTTGAAAAAAATGTGTTCCGTCGTACTCTCATCTAGACCGCATTCGCATAATGAGGTATCTTTACACCGGATTTTATTTAAAACTAGTGGCCGCCCGCAACTTCGTTTGCGTGAACTTTATGACTCTTGACTTAAAGATGATTATTTAAATCGTAGATTGGGCCAAGGAATCACGTAGTCCCATCACCTAACTTGCAACCCCCTTTAAGTTCGAAATATCCTTCCTTATCGGATCTCATCCAAAAATGCTCATCACATTTGACAATTTTGCATTCCATTTCATCCCATATTCGTAAAAGTGTAGCTGGGCTCTTAGAGCTCCACACCAGCTGTTTCCATGATCTTGGATTTTTTTTCATGACATCATAAAATGCTCATCAATCTGAACAACTTTTGTTAAGGTGCCATTGACCTACCTCTTATAGTTTAGCTGGGCTGTTGTGGTTCTACATCAAGGAGCCTGGTCTTCAAAATAAAATATATCCTATAAGTTGCCCTGATGTTACAGCTATACAATAAAAAAAGTTTCATTCGAATCGGTTCAGTAGTTTCCGAGATTAGCGCGAAACAAACAGACAAACAGACAAACAGACAAACAGACAGACAAAAAATTTTAAAAATCATTGATTCATGTTCTGTTACTGTTTTTTTAGTCGTCCTAAGTTATTTTGAGGTAAATATCTTCAATGTACAGACACAGGTTTTTACATTTTTATTATATGTATAGAAGACTGGAGTGCAAGCGTGTCCCAAACGCAGGCGACAAATAGTGGAGACAGCTAGTTTGCCCATGGATTTTCGTTTGAAAAAACCATGGCCTCCGTGGTATTAAGGGTTGAACCCTGCGTAGTGACGACCCTTGAGTTTAGAAAGCTCATTATATCGGTTTTACCAGTCAACTCTCAGATCCTGTGATGCGAGTGGCAAGATGTCAAGGGCATAATTGTTCGTGCCGGCGGTGCCAAGCTGTATGGCCCTCCTCGCCCAAACGTCGACCTGTTCGTTACCGCGAATACCACTGTGACCTGGGATCCACACTAAAGCTACTTTTATATTTTCAAGATGACATGGAATAGAACATTTTTGATTTTGAGGATAATAGTGGGGGAGCCCAGGATGCTAAATCGTGATTTACTCGAGCGTCAAAGAGACATATTGGATTGCGAAGCTTACATGATAAGAAAAAAAAAATGTCATATAATATCCATACTTCCATCGGTGGGGGAAGTCGCTGTAAATTTTCAAAAATGTAAAAAAAACAGTTGCATGGACATACTCGAGCGGCGTCAGATATTAATAGCATCCATGTCTTACGTATTTTTGAAAACATAACATATTTTAATCTGACTGTTTCCATGGTGGAGGTGGTCGTACGTAAGGGTAAAAAACGGAAAAAAAAAAAATTTAATCGAGCGCGTCAGATTTTCAAAGGGGGTGTTAAGTGAACCTAAAAAAAGGTTCTTATATAATAATCTGACGATTTAGATGTGACCCAAACTCGCGGCCATTATTTGAATGAGCAAAAAAAAATCGCCATTTTGAAATAGTCGAGCGCGTCAGATTAAGATATATATGGTTCATCTATGTACCCTTAACGTGTTGTCTCATAATCTGACAATTATCTGGAGGGATTGGCCTAATCTGACAATAGAATTTTTTTTTTTTTTATTTTTTCAAATCTTTTAACTTAACAAATTGAAAAACTGAAAAAATAGCATGCAAATATACCAGTATATATTTTTTGAAGTACAAAACTTTTATTTATCTATACATATAATAAAATGTAAAAAAGCTGTGTCTGTACATTGAAGATATTTATCTCAAAATAACTTAGGAACGACTAAAAAACAGTAACAGAACATGAATCAATGATTTTTAAAATTTTTGTCTGTCTGTTTGTCTGTTTATCTGTTTGTCTGTTTGTCTTTTTGTTCGCGCTAATCTCGGAAACTACTGAACCAAGTCGAATGAAACTTTTTTATTGTATAGCTGTAATATCAGGGCAACTTATAGGATATTATATTTTGAAGACCAGGCTCCTTGATGTAGAACCACAACAGCCCGGCTAAACTATAAGAGGTAGGTCAAGCATTTTGTGATGCTAAGAAAAAAATCAAAGATCATGGAACATCTGGTTCGGAACTCTAAGAGCCCAGCTCTACTATAACAAATATGGAATGAAATGGAATGGAAAATTGTCAAATGTGATGACCATTTTTGGATGAGATCCTATAAGGAAGGATATTCCAAACTTATACCCCTAATGGAGCAAAAAGGGGGTTCCAAGTCTGTTCATCTTTAAGCCAAGAGTCATAAAGTTCACGCAAACGAAGTTGCGGGCGGCCACTAGTAAGAAAATAAATAATGAAAAATATAATTTAAATACGTTGTAAACAAAACCATCTGCGCGATCAGCTGTCATGGGCGTCATGGGAAAGAACCCAGAGTGGGGACAGAGTGAGAGAGACATAGATAGAGAAAGAGTGAGAGAGGAATAGAAACTTGGAGAGGGGAATACCGGCACCACGTAGCTGCACGCTTTAAACTTTATCGATTATTTTCCTTCCTTCGGCTTATGGAAATCGTCCAGATTATATATTTTCGTGAACGTTGAATTATTCCCTTAAAAATAAAAAAAATTTAGCCACGCTCGAGAAAGTCAAGATGACGTTTTTTTTTTTACAAGTTTGTAACCCACTAACTTCTTATCGTCAATCGAAAATTGTCAGATTAGTGGAATATACACTTTTTAGCATATAACTAACTTATCCTATCTTAATCTGACGCGCTCGACAATTTCAGATGATCAATTTTTTTTTACTAATCTGATCCTTTATCCTTGACGCACGGCCACATATACAGGACTCATACTCAGTGGAGGTATTTAATGGGGTACAAGGTACCTGCCTGTATAGTAATCTGCCGCGCTTGAGTAAATCCCAAAATCCCCTCTTGGGCTCCCCTACTATAACAGGTGAGATATTTTTATTCCTAAACATGTTACCTAAAATGGCGTGTAGACAGCTTTTAGAATCGGAAAAGATTACAGAATTATTTAACTTATGGGAGAGTACATATAATAGAGCTTCCAGTACAGCAATTGACTCTCCTGTATACACAGAAGATTCCTTTGAAGATTTAAAATTTAGCATGACCTGAAACCTTGGAATCCATACAGCGCTTCCTACGGTGCCTTCAGAGGGAGATTTTGAGGCATCTGTATAAATTGGCAGCCAGTCTTTCCAATAGGGTATTTTACGACTTTTTTTTATTTATTTATTGTAAAGTTTTTGAAGTATGAATCACAACTCCCTTTTTATTTTTTATCTATCATCATTAGTTCAGAAGATATAGGGGGGGGGGGATCATTTATTTGCGAATTCGTTCAACCAAGTAGAGGGGTCGTTAGATGATGGTGATGGCCCAACCAGGGAGCCACGGAACCTTCGTACCTTCTTCCAAACGCCAGAGATGGGGGCTCTAGGGGAAAGAGATTCGCAGAAGTTCACCCAGCCATTCTTCTTTTTTTAGATAGGATCCTTCTAGTACGAGCTGCTATATGTTTGTATCGAACATAGTTGTCCATAGTCATGGAACGCTTATAGTCCGCCTCAGCATCCCTTCGACGAGTGACCGCCTCCGTACATTCGGAGTCCCACCATGGAGGAGGGGCTAGTTTCTTGCGGTTCGGTCTCTTCAAAGGGATGCTTGCTTCCGCAGCAGCCGATAGAGCATCCATGAACATGGTCAACCCATGTTCAACATCAGAAAGAGGGCTATTAAGGGCTCCATTTAAACGATGTGATATTTCTGAACTAAATTTGGTCCTGTCGGCATATTTGACTTTATATTTTAGTAAAGGAGGGGGAGAAGTAGCAGGGATAACAGACAGGGGACGGGATATAATGATAGGGTAATTGATCACTGCCGTGGGATTGGGGTAAGACTTTCCATGAGCAAAGAGAAGAGAGTTGTGTGGAGCAAACAGACAGGTCCACCGCGGAGCGTGGGTCTTGTGATGGGGATACCATACGAGTAGGAGAGCCATCATTCAGAACACAAAGGTTGAGATCTTCGAAGATATCCAACAGTTGTGTTGAGAATGTGTCGCAAGAGTGAGAACCCCAAGCTGTGTGATGGACATTAAAGTCCCCTAAAATAAAGATAGGAGGAGGGACAGAAGAGAAGATATTAAGGAGGTCGGGGATAATGGAGGGTGAAGGGTGCGGAATATAAATAGATAGGAAAGATATGTTATATATTCTCGCAGCCACCACATTGAATGATGGGCTGTGAGCGGGGATTGGGATCTGGGAGTATGTCAAATTTCTTTTAATAAGTAAACAACATCCTCCGTAACCATCGTCCCTGTCATCCCTAAGGCATGCATAGCCAGACACCCTAAAAAGGGAATCAGGCACCAGCCATGTCTCAGAGATGGCAGCGACCGTCACAGAGAACTTGTTGAAAAGATAAATTAATTCATTTTTTTTGCGACGGATACTCTTACAATTCCATTGAAGGAACTGGCAAGAGTCCGCCATCGGACTCACTTGATGTGTGTGTGTTGTTGCCATGACGAATGTCCAATGGCATGCTTTTAAATAGAGTTGCAAGTTGGGAGGCGACGTTGGGCGGTAGTGCATCATTAAATTTGGATAGAATGATAGTCAGCAACGCAACCGTTGTTTCTATCAATCTATCCTCGGGGACAGCGGAGGGCTCTTGTAGTGCACAGCCATTAGGCAATGCTGAGGGGGGATTAGCTACTATGGCCTGATGGGCCTGTTTATCATTACCTCTATTAGAAGGGGGCATCATACGACGGGGGTTGATAGAAATAGTTTTTCTATAGGACTGAGACATGGTGGAGACATGATGAGGGGAACCGGGAAGGGATAGCTGAGAGAGGGTAGGAGTAGAAACTTTAGCTACCTCATTATAGGGCCGTCTGACTGTGGGAACTTTAGCAGAGGCTTCCAAATATGATATGCTCTCCTGGGACATAATGATTTTTATTCCTCGTTGCCTTGATTGTTCCGGACTAGGGTTCGCAATACCGAATCATTTGACCAAAACCGGTATTTCGGTATTGGCCCCAGACCAATACCGATATCCCGGTATTTTCGATATTTCCGGGATATAACCTAAGTTAGCAAATTTAGTATAATAAAGTTAGTTTACGGAGGAATAGTAAGTAGGTCCTAACCTAAATAAATTCATCTTCTAAATAAAACAAATTTTCATTGACACAAGGTTTATTATTATTGTTGGCAATCACCCATTTAGTTAGTACTTAGCAATAATTTTACTCTCCACATCACCACATGCAGCTCTTTTCAAAAATAATTAAAAAACTCCATCCCATATTTTTACGACATGCATGCCATATAATAATTTAAAATCATTTACTTACCAATTTGTCTATTTTATTTCTAAATTCCGAGTGTGGACAACAAAAGCAATTAAAAAATCACAACCAACACCACCAAACCAAAACACGCAATGACGAAATGTACCTAGGTTAGGTAAACTAAACAGATGAAATAGGGTAGATGTGCCCGTTTGCCGGCCATACCCCGTTTTCGGCCATTGGCCGTTAAAACCCGAATAATAAGAAAAGTATACTTCACAGACTTACTTAAAGAGTCATGTCGACTCTTAGTTAATCTAATACTACACCTCTTAATTTTGTAGTATTGTAGTTCATAAGTTGCTTCCTCAGTGAGCATCTGAAAGTTGGACAGTGCCGTCGTGTGCTGGATATAACAAAAAAAATAGTGCGCGCAAAATTGTTTCACGGTAAGTTATGAAGTCATTATAGTTAGTTGAACAATTATTTTATCGTATTGTATTGTAGATGAGTTGAATTTATGTTATTTTGATTGATATGTTTATAATATTCAGTATATTGATCTTAATTCAATGTCCGGGTAACTAACCACATTTTTCGGAAGATTCTCGTTCTCGGCCGCTAGGCCGAAAACTGACTTATACATTAAAAAAATCAACCTCTTAAATTTAATTTCAGAGCTGATTGTTGTCAAAAGAGAAAATTGAAAGACAAAATATGATGTCTTCACATTTGTGTGGTCAGATTTCGGCCACTTGTTATTGGTTATTGTTTGGAAAATACTCAGTTAAAGTTTTTAATTTTTGTCGGCCGAAAACCCAGCTTTCAATAAACTACTTCTCGGCCCCGGTAATATATTGTGGCCGAAATCGGGAATGATTTTATTTCACTTTTCAGCCCATCGATAATACTGACAGTAAAATCAAGTAAATAAGGCAGGATGGTGTGTCCAATAGATAGAAGTGTGCCCTTTTTATCACTTTTTTATTTTATTTGCATAAAATTCGGGTAAATAGTATTGACAACGTTGTCTAGACTGCCGAAAACTGATATAAATAAGTTTAGTTTTCGGCCAGTGGTATGAAAGTGGCCGAGAAACACTTCAATATATTTAGTTTTCGGCCAACCGGAATAATAACAAAAGACTTGGCGAAGGGACAAAAATGGAAATGATTCCAAACAGCAAATACTTTTTACTAGTCAACACCCAAAGATTAATGTTCCTTTGTTGACTTTGTTGTAATATTAAATTATTATCATAATTTAACTAATTGATTTGGAATTCTTGGTTTTAATCAATTATGTTTTCTTATGTTTATGTCATAAAAATTCATTTTTCCTTGTGTTATTTAGTGGCCGAGAACTAGCAAATTCATGGCCGAAAAATAGAAGGAGTGGCCGAAAACCGGCAAAATTGCTACTTGTGGACATTTTATTTTTTAACAATTATTCTATAATATTGAGAAGTAAATGCGGTATTTATATTAAAATTAGACTATAATTTGAAGCTAAAAAGTTTACACCCACTATTCCGGGATTGAAGAATCATATAAAAACAATGCCTCAAAGTCAACAAGTCCTCTAAATGGCCGAAAAGGGGCACATTCACCTAGGAGATTTGACACTTATATGTATTTTACCTCATAACGGTTTCCCAAGATACAGGCATAGCCTAGTTTGGGGACCTCTGTTTTAATAGTACTTTAATTACACTTCTGTCATCGCACTAAGATATACCTAACTGTAGTTTTAAGTGTGCATTTTGTAAAATAACTACCTTATGTGCAATAAAGATTATTATGACATTATGACATTATCGGTCGCAACTAACTTCAACTCACTTACTTGCACCGTTCGAGCCACGCTATTGGCTCGTTCGCTAATCGTTGCGCGGGACAGAGAGCGGGAAGTTCGGCTACTCGGCTGTCGCCGGATTCATCAGTCTTGTAGTAGGTAAGGCAAGGTGAACGAACTCGCGCGCGCGTAATTTGAATTAAATGGCACGTAACTTTGTCTTATGTGTATTTGTTTTTTATTTATTTTACTAAAACCGAAAATACCGAATATCCCGGTTTTTGTGAAATGACTACCGGTATTAATTAGACCTAAATTTGGCCCGGTATTCCGGTATTTTCGAAATTCGGTATCCCGGTTTGCGACCCCTATTCCGGACAGCTTTTGCTGATGGCAAAATGATTTCCGGAGCAATGAAGACAGGTAGAGGCAACTTCTAAGACTTCTCATGAGTCACCATTGTGGTTTTGTGCACAAGCGGTAGCAGCTTGGTTGAGACCTACATTGATTTTTTACATGTCCGTAGCGGCAACAGTTATAGCATTGGATGGTTGGTAGTTGGTATGTCTCGACACGAAGAGAAGCATGGAAGGCATAAACTTTTTCTGGCAGCCTTTGACCGCAAAGGTGAGAACAACTGTTTGAGTAGGTTTCCAATGTGGTGTTACCATTGGTGGTACCTTCTTATTGAGCCGTCTTGCCTTCAATACAACGCCACAGTTTTCTGGAGCTCTAGAGACTCAACCAGTTGGTCCATTGACCATCCACTGGAATTTCACGAATTAATCCCATACGGGTTACATTGTATGTCGGGATGAATGCCTTGTAATTTATTGTCTTTCAAGCACTGAGATTTAACAAACTCATTTGCAATCCTTACCAGATGCAAATTGAATAGAGACCCTATTCCGTCCAACATTTACTATACCTTCTCTTGCAATACCTCTTATTTTATGGTTATATAAGGAATTGACCCAAACTTGAGAGCTTTCAGAGTAGTACCCGCGGCAGGGTCAGGTTCGATTCTCGACACATGGACTATAAAAGGTCTTGTTCCGAGTAAGTATATGGATTCCGAGTAACTTGGGTGTGTATACACAGATTGTTGTGATACAGACGTTTCGATATCATAATCATAATCATAATCATAATCATAATCGTTTATTAGGCCTTTCCGACAAGGTTCTTAATTATTTTATACCGCTATTTGATTACATGGATTTGACTGCTTTAGTACTAACTCCTCCCCATACTTGAAAGTAATATAGTTTAAGGTATTTAGGTGTAAGTAGTCATATTCAATCTATTTTTTCATTACCGGAAAGGTCCTCTTAAAATGTAGACTTCCGCTTGCGTGGTCATCAGGCACCGGTCGGTGAACTCATGCATATATGAAGTTAACGATTTCTTGCTGAATAGCGAATAAATAATCAAATCTTTATTGTTTCAAAATAAATACAAAATGC
>CM026303.1:2611306-2723229 GCA_014851415.1 Cnaphalocrocis medinalis
TGGAACACAGTGGAGTCACAAGTGCGCTGCCAACCTTTAACCCTCGCACGGATTTCGATTCGACCAATCTTTATCCGACAATAAAATCTATGGTATAACCTAAGGCGTCATCAATAGATATGCATGCAATAAATAATTAATTTATGATTTGAATTAATGCTTTTTTTTTACCTAATGTTTATCTGGAAGAAATCGCTACAAGCGATAAGACGGCTTTAATGTACTATTTATTGCTGTTGTTACACTATATATTATTTTTCTGCAATGAGAATATCTATCTATGTTTCTAATGTTTGGTTTACAGTTCTCAGGATAAAATAAAACGAATGATTAAAGAGAATACGGGCTTATATATTTCACACATGATATATCAGTCAGTTATTTACAAAAATCACTTAAGTAAGTTTCGGCGGCATATATTTATTCTTTTGAAAGTAGAGATAAATAAATAAAAAATGCGCCAGACAATCACACAATCAACCTGGTCTCAACTAGGGCAACCCCTGTACTATGAGTACCAGATGATAATTAACTGGGGCGTAAACCCAGAACACCCAGATCCAAAAAAACTTAGAACATTTAGTTTTCTAAATTGACTCGATCGGAAATCGAACCCGGGATCTTCCGCGTTTCGGGCGAACACCTTACCCACTGCGCCGAAAAAGTTTAATCGGACACAGGAAAAATAATCCCATCCGATTTCGAACTTTATCCATCACGACATAAGAGCGAAATCCAATGAAATTCTTCAATGACTCATGTCCTATTAGGGGTTTCATACTATGGAACTCTGTAATAGTTCTTCAATATTAAATTTCATGACTTTATTGACAGACTATACCCAAAACTGGAATTCAAGACCAAAAAATATACTGCAATGTTGCTACTGCAATAAAATGATCGTACCATACACCATTTTTCACGTTTTAAATAACTATTTCAGTGTATTTACCATATAATATTTGTAACTAGTGGCCGCCCGCAACTTCGTTATGACTCTTGACTTAAACATCATTATTTAAATAGTAGAAGTAGATAGGGCCAAGGAATCACGTAGTCCATCACCAAACTTGGAACCCCCTTTAAGTTCGAAATATCCTTCCTTATCGGATCTCATCCAAAAATGCTCATCACATTTGACAATTTACATTCCATTTCATCCCATATTTGTTATGGTGTAGCTGGGCTCTTAGAGTTCCACACCAGGTGGTACATGATCTTTGATTTTGTTCATGGTCATCAAATAATGCTGATCAATCTAAACAACTTTTGTTAAGGTGCCATTGGACCTACCTCTTATAGTTTAGCTGGGCTAGTGTGGTTAGTACATACAACAACCACATCAAGTAGCCTGGTCTTCAAAATAAAATATATCCTATAAGTTGCCCTGATATTACAGCTATACAATAAAAAAAAGTTTCATTCGAATTGGTTGAGTAGTTTCCGAGATTAGCGCGAACAAACAGACAAAAATCATTGATGCATGTTCTGTTACTGTAGTCATCCTAAGTTATTTTGAGATGAATATCTTCATTGTACAGACACAACTTTTTTACAATGCAGAAACAATTATAAGCTAGGGACTAAGCTAAATCAGCTGTTTCATACATTCTCCTATACTCATATTTTGGCAGTGAACGTATATGTTTGCACCCTTAAGTATTACTTATCGCAATTTTTTTTACGCCTTGTATAAAGCGTTGGGAGGCCCTTGCCCTTCAGTGGGATACTTGAGCTCATAATAAATTATTAAGATCTTTTAAACTCTTGTAAGGCGTAAATGATGTAGTATAGTTTGGAACCAGGACGCACGTAATCACGTTACAAACTATACACGACCAGTACGCAAAATTCGTGTATACTTTGTATCGCACATTTAAAACATTATACAATATATACACGACCAGTTTCCTACGGATGCGTTCTGGCCTTGTATAGATTGGAAAGACGCGTTACGTAGATTTTAAACATTTTTCAAAGGAGTAGTTTGAATTAAATCCGTGAAATAACACTAGAGTACTCTTTATCAGAATTCTAAATAAGAAATTTGTCAACATTTCAAAAAATATTGTTATAAATGGCTCGTTTTTGCACAGCAGGTGTTCGTCTCTTCAAAAAACTCGAATTCCTTAGGATGAATCGGATACACTTAGTAGTTTAAGAATTGTCACTTTTATTTTATTTTTTGAATGTGAAAGGGCTAAACAACGAGCTATTCAAAGCTTTGATGTAGGTATCCTTTGAAGCAGTTTCAGTGGTATAAAACATTCCATTTAGTATTTAGAGGGGTGGGACAATCATTGAATTTTTAGTACAAATTTAAGTTTTTTTTTGCAAAACGTTATTTTCCAGTATTTACAATATCTTTAGATATTTGAATTGTTGCTACTTATCTCAAGATAAACTACCATATGTTAATATAAAAGTCGCAATACTACTGCCCAATTGTGAAAATAAAGGATTTAATAGACATAAAACTTTGCATAATTTTCTTAAGTGGGCAATCACTATCTCGATCACCCTATTTGTGATTCTATAATTAAAAAAAATAATTTTATTAACTTTTTTTCATTTAAATACTAGACACTTTAATGAAAACATAACCATCCGTAATTTTAGTATTCAAAGATGGTATTGCGCTTGTAACACTTCAGGTGTTAATAACATTTGGTATCTACCCACAACATTTTAATAATGTATGGAAACTTGACAGTTTAGTCTGCATAATATAAGTCAAAGTCAAAGTCAATGGTTTATTGCTAATTAAGTGTACATACAGATTCTTAAAGAGAAGTAATAGTAGCTTTGGAACTTAATTACCCTTTTACAGGTGTCGCAATATTATTACAAGTTTCAATTACAGATAATATTAGGAACAAATAATCTTAACTAATAAACAGAAAAAGTACATACCACAGAGAACATTTACTATAAGTAACTTACCAACATAACATCATTAACTAATTAATTATGTTTTTAGAAAGAAATTTATTTAAATTAATCCTACTACTATTATAAAAGGCGAAAGTTTGTAAGTAGGGATGTATGGATTTTTGTTACTCTTTCACGTAAAAACTACTGAATGGATTTGAATGAAACTTTACCACAATATAGAACACATAGGCTACAATTTATAAAAATATATTGTGTAGATTGTCCAAAATATGACGGTAAGTGTCAATAATTAACTCCACGCGTACGAAGTCGCGGGCGGCCGCTAATATTTACAATAAAACTGAAATCACCTTTTTCTAACTGTTAAATTATTATTATACCTACCTACTATCTTTTATTACTATTATTCTATAATATTATAAACTGTAGTGTCCTATGTAACAGTAGTACCTAATACATTTTTGTTATACCTAGATATTTATAAATAATAGGCAGTTATGTTCTGTTTGAAGAATTGTTTATCATGTAATAATAATGTAAATTTATTATTTACTAGTGGCCCGCCTTCACTTCGTTTCGTCGGAGTAGGTAAGTAGTTTCGACTGTCTACCAATAGATGGCGCTAGGTATTGATTAAATTTGCGCTAGTTTCATTTTAGGTTTAGCTTTAAGCCTTTGCGTTTCCGATAGAATTGACCTATTTACTGCCTTTCTCCACCGCACATCTAACAGTAGGATGGTGCACCTTGGCATGGTTCTTTCAGACTGCTCCTAGGAACAAACGGCCGCCTTACAAACCGTGCACACGTGCCTCTTATCATCCAAAGTATTCTCTCATGTGTCTGCAATGAGTAGAATTAGCAAAACTTCTTGCCACAGTACTTACACTCGTATCTCTTCACCCCAGTATGGACGGTCCATATGACGCTGCCATATCCCTTTGTACGCGAACCACTTTCCCACAAATTTCGCATGTATACTGTTTAGTTTTCAAATAGCTGGACCGTTTGTGCGCTGCTAAACCCCCAGAACTAGCTAATTCTCGGTTACGAACATCGCATTTGAACTCTGGCTTTCTTCAACTCATGTTGTTCTACAAGAGGTTTTCAACCTATGCTCATACTGGGTAAAGCTTTCTTTACATTCGGGGCACTTGTATGAAGCGTCATTATGCTCCTTTCGTATGTGATAGTTCCTAGCCGCAAACCGTCGGGAAGTCCTTAAAAACAATGCTTGCAGTATATATGAGTCCAGCTTATGCATCAATAAATGAGTCTGTAGCCTATGTTCGGATGCGATTTTCTTTCCACAAACGTGGCACATTGACGACGTACTATGCTCGTACATAATGAACAGATAAATTCTTGAAAAATCGAAAGATCTTTCTGACACACATTACATTTCAATTCATCAGAACTCCAAATCGAAACCTAATATACCATGTGCGGGTTTCAATTTAAATTCTGATGGTAAATCTTCTTATGACTTTCGACTAGATGTTCTATGACATTTTCTAGACTTTTAAACGTTCTCAAAACAGATTTTACAAGAAAATTTCACTTATGTCTGCTTTGACCAAATCTCTAGGCGTTTTTAAAGTGACCTGAATCTCGTGTTCTGTTATATTTCTATGTGTTTCCATATGAGACTTAATGCATGGAACTGTAAGAAGCCATCATCGCAGTACAAGCAAGCGAATTTGCTATTGTTAATATGTCCTGAATGGGATGATTGTGGTGTGTTTAAGAACTAAAGTTATATTGGACCGGAGAGACCGGTTGTCGGCGATGCTCTGGGACGGGGCCTTCGTTTCTTGCAGTCTTCTAGGCGTGTTTTTCTTTCTTGCTGAAAATTGCAAAGATAACAATTATTGTTCTTACTGCTCCAAAGAATAAAGTTCGATTTGCAATGTTTAATAATAAAGACGATCGGACTTTCTGCTCCAAAGAATCAAGTCAGATTTCCAAAGAATACCTATACAGGGTGTATCTGTGAACATTTACATCCCTTTAACTACGTGTTCTATCAACCATTCTGAACAACATTTGTTCAACAACTTTTCCAAATTCTTCGAAAAATTTTTTGGCTCTCCATACAAAATGACCAAGTCACGTGACCGACTTTGTATGGAAAGATGAAAATTTTTTATGCAAATTTTCAAAAGTCATAGAACAAATGTTGTTCAGAATGTTTGGTAGAACACGTGGTTAAAGGGATGTAAATGTTCACAGATACACCCTGTATGAGATTGGACTTTTTTCTTGTGATAGGTGGCAGACGAGCAGACAGATCACCTGATGGTAGCCGCCGCCCATGGACACCTGGAACACCAGTGGAGTCACAGGTGCGCTGCCAACCTTTAACCCTCGCACGGATTTCGATTCGACCAATCTTTATCCGACAATAAAATCTATGGTATAACCTAAGGCGTCATTCAATAGGTACCATAATACCATAGATATGCATGCAATAAATAATTAATTTATGATTTGAATTGACAACATTTCAAAATTTCTAAGCCCTAAAATAAAAAATACCATTTCTTTGTTTTCTTCTCCTGATATCGAGAATATATCAAAATATTTTTTATATTGCTTATTTACTGAGAAAAAAAAATTATAACTGAAAACTGAAAAATGACGTCATACTTACACTGAAGAATGGAATATTTCCTTTGCCTATACCTTCTCCATTGCTAAAACTGATAATATCTGTGAATTAACTGTCATGTGTCTTCAGTGACATTTGTAAAAATAATTCCTCGTACTCATTACAATTCTCATAAATTCTCATTTATAATCGTTTACAACAAAGAAACTATTGCGTATGTGCCAATGAAGGATCCGAAATATTGTTGTGTCCCTATCTGCACGAACAATTCTATTCATGCTCCGGAGAAATCCTTTTTTTCATTGCCAGTGTCTACGAAGTAAGAATGGTGCAATGCATTGGTTATTAAGAAATTAACTGTTCTCTGCGTGTTTGTACTTAGAAAATTAATGAAGACGGTGAAAGGACGGGTCAAATTGAAAGCTAGATTGCCATCGTAGATTCATAGGTGTATAATATTAAAATTCAATAAATAAGCTTCACATAGGTAGGTACTTAAGTAGTTATTTATTTACACAAGGTTAATAAAAAATATGAAACATTTTACATCTTTTATTTTGCACTCTATACTTTTTTGAAACATATAATTTTTCCAAAATACCTAAGCAGCATCTATTATTTTTTTAACACAGAGCTCATCATAGTCAGCCAGAAGTCAGAACTTATGTATCAGCACTGGACGGTACACAAATGGACATCTCGCTTTAATTCTACGTATCCCACCGCAGTGTCTACGTAGGCTTCCCGCAAAGCAAGTAATGCTTTAGCACTACGTAGTTCAGCAACGTTGTAGCAGTCGTTCTCTTGCATGAACTCCAGTAACATTAGATAGTTTACTCTTGGCAAGTTTCTACTATCAGCAACTTGAAATCCGTCGGAAACTTTATTTTATTTAAATAGTATGGGAAAAAGGGAGGTTATAATTCTATGACAGACAGATGCAAGACATAAAATGAAATTGTCAATAGTTGTCATGTATTCCTCAGTAAGCACAGAGTATATTGTATCTCAGTAAGTATGACGTAATTTGGCGCTTACGTCTGTTTAGAATACGAAGGATTAAAATATGTTTTTTAGGTATCTTATAAACATAATTTCGAAAAAACAAAAAATATGGGTCGCTTTATTTATATCTACTTTCATATAAAACAATATATAGACATGCAAAAATTGATGAAATGTTGTCCTAATATGCTTTTTTTTACTAATGTTTTATTTGGAAGAAATGCGCTACAAAGCGATAAGACGGCTTTAATGTACTCTTTATGCTGTTGTTGACACTATTATATCTTTTTCTGTGCAATGAAGAATATCTAATCTATGTTTCTAATGTTTGGTTTACAGTTCTCAGGATCAAAATAACAACGAATGATTAAGCGAATACGAGGCCTTATAGATTTTCCATCACACCATGATATATCAGTCAGTTATTTATCAAAACATCACATAAGTACGTTTCGGCGGTATCCATTATTCAAATACTCATATACCGGGACTAAACGCGAACGAAAGTTAATAAGTACATTCTAGGCACTTACTGCTTGGCGTTTGCGGACTGCGTTACAACAGGCCGTGGTCACCAAGCGAACTCATCCATATCCATCAATATTCTATTTGAAAGTAGAGATAAATAAATAAAAAAATGCGCCAGACAATCACACCAATCAACCTGGTCTCTAACTAGGGCAACCCTTGTACTATGAGTACCAGATGACGATAATGGGGTATGGGAAAAAAAAACCAAACATGTCCTAAATCGAAAACCATTCGAGGCATTTGTCTTTCATACCATATTTTATTGAATTTAAAATTTAAAAGCATAAGATCAATGATATTTTCAATAAAATCGCGTTTGACCTTCATCTGACCCAAGGTCAGCAGAATTTCAGTCATACTTCACTAACAAGATAAAATAAATGCTATATTAGGCGACATCTACTGTGATTGATACTTAGTCTATCGGAAGAACCATCAATTGGCGCTAGTGTAATACAATAAAACCTTACCAACCAGTTGACATTTATTTGAAAGGTGATATAAAATTGATTAGAGATACCTCTCTGTTTTTTGTTTTGCCGGAATGTTGTCAGACAGTGATGTAAAATTCCCCCGATTAAAAGGGATTTTGCCCACAAGTAACATTTTACATATAATTATTTGCCACGATTTGGGGAAAAAAGCACGTGGTAACACTATTAATATGGTGTAGCGCCCTTGTGACGTCACAAATACGCTTGAATTTAAAATGTTTAAAAATAATTAAACATAACTACTGTCTTGATTACAAAAATATTCAAATTTGATTGCTTAAATAGTAAAAGGTATTGAAAAAAATATAAAAAAGATACCTAAAAATTAGTTCCCATACCCCATTAACTGGGGGCGTCAACCCAGAACACCCAGACCCAATAAAACTTAGAAAATTTAGTTTTTATAAATTGACTTGACCGGAAATCGAACCCGGGATCTTCCGCGTTTCGGGCGAACACCTTACCCACTGCGCCGGACAGTTTAATCGGACACAGGGAAAATAATTCCCATCCGATTTCGAACTTTATCCATCACGACATAAGAGCGAAATCCAATGAAATTCTTCAATGCCTCATGCCCTATTAGGGTTTCATGCTATGGAACTCCGTAATAGTCCTACTCAGTGGCGGATTTGCAGTTCTAGCCGCTCTAGGCCCCAGGCCATGTGCCGCCCCTTTCTCAGCCCCAACATTATAGACTATAATTATTTATTATTTATTTATTTATTTATTCATAAGTTTACATCAGTAAAGAATTTCTTCTTCCACTTTAATGAAAAGAAAATCTTTACTTCCACTTGTAATTGATTCAGAAAATTGGTTAACTAAAATGTGCTTTCCAATTGAAAACGTCTGTAGTAAAAGAAACAAACTTATTTAATTAGAACAGTGTTATAATATTTTTATGAATAAGGCGGTTAATTTATATATTTTCCGAGGTTTTAGGGATGATTGGACATTTAAATAAAACTTTTCAAACTGTTTTAGGCTTTGTTTTTAATAACATACATGTTTACAATGTGTTACAAAACTCGTCTGCACTTAAGCGCAGCAAAATCATTAATTAAATCTTCGCAATCCAATTTGCTTAAAAAAATTAGCTTCTATGTTAAGCAAAGCAAGATCGTTTAATCTTTGCTCTGTCATTGTAGTGCGTAAATAGTTTTTAACTCTGCGCAAACAAGAAAACGATCTTTCTCTGCTGTACAGTTACTGGCGGGTGTACATACCACACATACGAAGAGCAATATCCACGTTTGGGGTAAATGGTTTGAAGACCTTCGGTTCGTAACCATTTCAACAGACTGACTGCACTCTTCGCTCCTCATTTTTATGCTGCAGTGAGAACGAAAATGAAGACATTCTTCTGTAAAATTGTCTTCTAAGTCAGTAGAATAATCATTTGCAATGCCTTGGCCTTATCTTCGATTCTGAGATGCTTAGATTCGTCAGGTTTAGTAATAAAAGTAAAATTTATTGTTTCTTCTTGTTAATCTTGTTATCATGAGTGATTTATTTTGGCACGTTTAGCCGCCCTTAATACCTGGCCGCCCTAGGCCCGGGCCTACTGGGCCTTAGGGCAAATCCGCCACTGGTCCTACTACTATTATAAAGGCGAAAGTTTGTATGGATGTATGGATGTTTGTTACTCTTTCACGTAAAAACTACTGAATGGATTTGAATGAAAACTTTACCACAATATAGCTTATACATCAGAATAACACATAGGCTACAATTTTTGAGGTTTCTATGAACCTGAAGTCCACGCGAACGAAGTCGCGGGCAAAAGCTAGTCTTCAATAATTTTCATGACTTTATTGATAGACTATACTCTGATTCATAATCACGTGGAGTAAACTGACAGATGTCAATGTGTCATCCCCATACATTATCACTCAATTTGACACTTGCAAAATGTCAAAATGCATAGAAACTTGTCATTTTCATCTGGACTGTCAAATCGGTGTTGTTTGCGGACACACGTGATTCGTTTACTCGTCAGTTTTTTAACGTGTTTCTATCCTTATCTCAGTGATTATTATCTTTAATTGAGTGCATGTTATAGTGTATGTTGGTAAAGGTTTGTCGTAAGTATTAAAAACTAACTTCCTGTTATAAATTACATTTATTTACTGTACACATAACCTTAAACTCCCTTGAGGGTCATACAGCGAGAAATATGAATATTCCGCCTAAGCCCCCGGATCCACCAGATGATGGTCTGTCCCCATCAGTGTTGCCAGTTGGGCTTTGTCAAAAGCAACCCGAAATAGAAAAAAAAGGGTAAAAAAATTATACAAAAAATACTTTTTGTTTTCTTCTATTTATATCAGTTTAATAATTTTCTATTTATACCACACTAATAACTAATATAAAAAAAGCTGAAGAGTTTGTTTGTTTGTTTGAAACGCGCTAATCTCCGAAACTACTGGTGCGATTTGAATAATTCTTTTTTTGTTGGATAGTCCATTTATCGAGGCAGGCTATAGGCTAAATACCATTACGCTATGACCAATAGGAGCAAAGACAGAGCGTAAATGTGTAACAAACGGGGAAAATTATTCATTTTTGAAGGCTTTCTTTTGCGTGCGCTGCGGAAAACGGTTCAAGATACACAAAAATATGTATGAAAGAATTATTCCTCTATACATGATCTAAAAAAAAAGTCCCGCGACGGCATATGTCTATCTTTTAAGGTTTAGTCACAATGACCGTTTTTTATGGTACCAAATTTGGTCGAATAATTTGTTTAAGTTGTATCAACATAATAATATTACGGGGGGTTGTAAGGGGTTTAAAAGGGGGGTAAAAAGTTACTTTTCCCACGCGGACGAAGTCGCGGGCGGCCGCTAGTACCACATAAAAACATTACCTACCCCAACCAACACTATTATTAATTGTGTTTGCCTGAAGGTTGTGTGGTATGTACAGTCAGCCACACATCAGGTTACCACAACCTATCAAATTTCCTCAATCGATATTCAACCTAATGAGTATGACAGTAAGATGAGAGTCGATTGAAGAAATTTGACAGTTTTGTATACTTTGATGTGTGGCTGTACGTACCACCGAAGTTGTACGTTAAATTTCTATAATACCTAGTGCTTATGTCGTAGTTTTTGTAAACGTATCTTTTAGATCTATCTCGCAATAAACTTTACATTACTTGTTCATACCACACTGACAAACATTTTACGACACATTAGAAATCACTATTGAGGCGTCCGATTTATTTCCCAGTTTTCGGGGAAACTATACCTTCACTAGCAACATTACAAAATTGTCAGTATGATGCGCAGTAGGCTGCGTGAATTTTTTTGTGTCTCATTTTTGACAGAGCTCTAGTATGGAGACTCTCCTTCTATAGAGTTATTATTCTAAGCACCCAAGTTAATCGGAATCATATACTTACTCGGAACAAGACTCTGGACCTTTTATAGTCCATGTGTCGAGAATCGAACCTGACCCTGCCGCGGGTACCACTCTGAAAGCTCTCAAGTTTGGTCAATTCTTATATAACCACAAAATAAGAGGTATTGCAAGAGAAGGTATAGTAAATGTTGGACGGAATAGGGTCTCTATTCAATTTGCATCTGGTAAGGATGCAAATGAGTTTGTTAAATCTCAGTGCTTGAAAGACAATAATTACAAGGCATTCATCCCGACATATAATGTAACCCGTATGGGATTAATTCGTGAAATTCCAGTGGACTGGTCAATGGACCAACTGGTTGAGTCCCTAGAGCTCCCAGAAAACTGGCGTTGTATTGAAGGCAAGACGGCTCAATAAGAAGGGTAACACCACATTGAAACCTACTCAAACAGTTGTTCTCACTTTTGCCGGACAAAGGTTGCCAGAAAAAGTTTATGCCTTCCATGCTTCTCTTCGTGTCGAGACATACCAACTACCAACCATCCAATGCTATAACTGTTGCCGCTACGGACATGTAAAAAATCAATGTAGGTCTCAACCAAGATGCTACCGCTGTGCACAAAACCGCAATGGTGACTCATGTGAAGTCTTAGAAGTTGCCTCTACCTGTCTTCATTGCTCCGGAAATCATTTTGCCATCAGCAAAAGCTGTCCGGAACAATCAAGGCAACGAGGAATCAAAATCATTATGTCCCAGGAGAGCATATCATATTTGGAAGCCTCTGCTAAAGTTCCCACAGTCAGACGGCCCTATAATGAGGTTGCTAAAGTTTCTACTCCTACCCTCTCTCAGCTATCCCTTCCCGGTTCCCCTCATCATGTCCCCACAATGTCTCAGTCCTATAGAAAAACTATTTCTATCAACCCCCGTCGTATGATGCCCTCTTCTAATAGAGGTTATGATAAACAGGCCCATCAGGCCATAGTAGCTAATCCCCCCTCAGCATTGCCTAATTGCTGTGCATAACAAGAGCCCTCCGCTGTCCCCGAGGATAGATTGATAGAAACAACCGTTGCGTTGCTGACTATCATTCTATCCAAATTTAATGATGCACTACCGTCCAACGTCGCCTCCCAACTTGCAATTCTATTTAAAAGCATGCCATTGGACATTCGTCATGGCAACAACACACACACATCAAGTGAGTCCGATGGCGGACTCTTGCCAGTTCCTTCAATGGAATTGTAAGAGTATCCGTCGCAAAAAAAATGAATTAATTTATCTTTTCAATAAGTTCTCCGTGTCAGTCGCTGCCATCTCTGAGACATGGCTGGTGCCTGATTCCCTTTTTAGGGTATCTGGCTATGCATACCTTAGGGATGACAGGGACGATGGTTACGGAGGCTGTTGTTTACTAATAAAAAGAAATTTAACTTACTCTCAGATCACAATCCCCGCTCACAGCCCATCATTCAATATGGTGGCTGCGAGAATATATAATATATCTTTCATATCTATTTATATTCCCCACCCTTCCCCCTCCCTTATCCCCGACCTACTTAATGTCTTCTCTTCTGTCCCTCCTCCTATCTTTATTTTAGGGGACTTTAATGTCCACCACACAGCACATGGGGTTCCCACTCATGTGACTCATTCTCAACACAACTGGTGGATCTCTTTGAAGATCTCAACCTTTGTGTTCTGAATGATGGTTCTCCAACTCGCATGGTATCCCCATCACAAGACCCACGCTCCGCGGTGGACCTGTCTGTTTGCTCCACACAACTCTCTTCTCTTTGCTCATGGAAAGTCTTACCCCAATCCCACGGCAGTGATCATTACCCTATCATTATATCCCGTCCCCTGTCTGTTATCCCTGCTACTTCTCCCCCTCCTTTACTAAAATATAAAGTCAAATATGCCGACTGGACCAAATTTAGTTCAGAAATATCACTTCGTTTGAATGGAGCCCTTAATAGCCCTCTTTCTGATGTTGAACATGGGTTGACTATGTTCATGGATGCTCTATCGGCTGCTGCGGAAGCAAGCATCCCTTTGAAGAGACCGAACCGCAAGAAACTAGCCCCTCCTCCATGGTGGGACTCCGAATGTACGGAGGCGGTCACTCGTCGAAGGGATGCTGAGGCGGACTATAAGCGTTCCATGACTATGGACAACTATGTTCGATACAAACAAATAGCAGCTCGTACTAGAAGGATCCTATTTAAAAAAAAGAAGAATGGCTGGGTGAACTTCTGCGAATCTCTTTCCCCTAGAGCCCCCATCTCTGGCGTTTGGAAGAAGGTACGAAGGTTCCGTGGCTCCCTGGTTGGGCCATCACCATCATCTAACGACCCCTCTACTTGGTTGAACGAATTCGCAAATAAATTATCCCCTCCCCTTCGTCCCCACGGAAAACAGTATCCCATCCAGCTATCCTTCTCTTTATACTAGTGACAAGTTCGACCAGCCATTCTCCTTAGCAGAACTAAACTGCGCTTTGCGCGGCCTTAGGGACTCCAGCCCAGGTGAAGACGGTATACCCTATTCTTTCCTCTCCCATCTGGGATCAACAGGGGAACAGTACTTTTTAGGCCTTTTGAATTTGATCTTTATGTCAGGCAACATCCCTTCCTCATGGAAATCTCAAATTATTATTCCCTTGTTGAAACCGGGTAAAGATCCTACCAATGCTTCTTCCTACCGCCCCATAGCCCTATCCTCTACCCTTTCCAAAATCCTTGAGCACTTGATCAAGAACCGTCTCGAGTGGATTATAGAGAGTAGGAACATCATTCCCAACAGCCAGTTTGGATTCCGGAAATCTAAAGGTACCACAGATAGCCTAGCTGTTTTAACAACGGACATTAGAATTGCCCTATCTAAAGAAGAGTATCTAGTGGGTGTGTTTTTGGACATAGCATCTGCCTATGATAATGTGCAACTTCCGGTGCTCAAACAGAAGATGCTTCGCATGAGTCTCCCAGTGAGGTTGGTACATTGTGCAACGAATTTGCTAATGGGTAGATCAATCAAAATTAGATCGTTTAACCATTCGATCCCACCTAGAAGTATTTGGCAGGGCCTTCCCCAAGGTTCCGTTCTGAGTCCTATTCTGTACAACATTTACACTTACGACCTCGAGCAATGTGTGTCTTGCTTTTCTAATGTTCTGCAATATGCAGACGATCTATGTCTTTATGTTTCGGATAAATCAATTACTAATATTAATCACCGCTTAAATTCTGCTCTTTCCTACCTAAACGATTGGCTTGTAGATCATAATTTAGCATTATCAATTCCTAAGAGTAGCGCCGTAGTATTTTCCAGGAAGCGATCTATTCCACTCGTTGATATTCAGTGTGATGGTCAACCTATCCCTCTTGATGACCATGTTAAATTCCTTGGCGTCATTCTTGACTCGAAAATGTCTGGTGTCCCCCATTTCAATTATGTGGCCCAAAAATGCGAAAAAGGAATCAACATCCTTAGATCCCTCTCAGGTGTCTGGTGGGGCTCACACCCATACAGCCAAAAACTGCTCTATAATGCTGTGGTCCGAAGTCATTTGGACTATGCTTCTTTTCTTCTCGAACCTTGTAACAAAGAAGCGTTAAATAAGTTAGAAAAGCTTCAAATGAAGGCATTAAGGATTGTTTTAGGAGCAATGAAGTCTTCCCCAAATAGTGCTTTACAGGTGGAGGCTGTGGATGCCCCACTAGATCTTCGACGTCAATACCTCTCGGATAGGTTCATATTTAAAACAAACCAATCTAGTGGTCATCTTCTTATACCCCGTCTTCAAAACTTATCCGAGCTGATTTCTCAACCGTCTTGCAAATATTGGGCCCATAAAAATCCCCCCTTAACAATTTCTAGCTTTAGAAAACTTTCATCCCTGTCTTCCCCGATGGTACAGTTCCCAACAAACCCACTCTTTCTAATTCCCTATGAAGCCCTAATTTTCGAACCTCAAGTTGTCCTAGACTTTGGAATCCCGAAGCACGACCCAATGGCCGACTACAAATTTAATGCCTACTACAATGACAATTGGAAAGACTGGCTGCCAATTTATACAGATGCCTCAAAATCTCCCTCTGAAGGCACCGTAGGAAGCGCTGTATGGATTCCAAGGTTTCAGGTCATGCTAAATTTTAAATCTTCAAAGGAATCTTCTGTGTATACAGGAGAGTCAATTGCTGTACTGGAAGCTCTATTATATGTACTCTCCCATAAGTTAAATAATTCTGTAATCTTTTCCGATTCTAAAAGCTGTCTACACGCCATTTTAGGTAACATGTTTAGGAATAAAAATATCTCACCTGTTATCCTCAAAATCAAAAATGTTCTATTCCATTGTCATCTTGAAAATATAAAAGTAGCTTTAGTGTGGATCCCAGGTCACAGTGGTATTCGCGGTAACGAACAGGTCGACGTTTGGGCGAGGGAGGCCATACAGCTTGGCACCGCCCGGCAGGAAAATTATGCCCTTGACATCTTGCCACTCGCATCACAGGATCTGAGAGTTGACTGGCAAAACCGATATAATGAGCTTTCTAAACTCAAGGGTCGTCACTACGCAGGGGTTCAACCCTTAATACCACGGAGGCCATGGTTTTTCAAACGAAAATCCATGGGCAAACTAGCTGTCTCCACTATTTGTCGCCTGCGTTTGGGACACGCTTGCACTCCAGTCTTTTTAAATAAAATCCGGTGTAAAGATACCTCATTATGCGAATGCGGTCTAGATGAGGGTACGACGGAACACATTTTTTTCAACTGTCAAAATTATCCGATCTCGCTGTATGACATCCTCCCCCCAAGAATTCCCCGCCCTATTAACTTCTCTTTTCTTCTTTCTTTATCCTTTTCCTCTGTTATAGAATATTTATGTAGATATATAGTAAAATATAATATTAGACTCTAAGCGAACCTCCCACTTAACACTGTGTCGTCTATATGTGTTGGTTTATTTGTTGTTTTGTTTTGTTTTAGATGGTGTTAAAACTCAATTATTAATAATATCCAGAAGAGCTATTCTCGTCACACCGGTCAATTTTATTTTGTACGTGTCTCTTTAATCACTCGACGTTGGCAGAGTTAAAAATGTGCTCGTGATAGCACAATAGCAGCCATATCAAAAAAAAAAAAAAAAAACATTTTCATCTGTCAGTTTACTTTACATGATTATGAATTAGAGTATAGTGGCCCGCTCTAACTTCGCTTCGAGACAGTGGTTCCAAATCGAACCAATATATGGCACTGAGCGTCGATTACATTGCGCTAGTGTTTCGTGTTTTTGGTTTACCTATAAGTCTTGTCGTTGTCTATAGAAGTTGTCTCTTTAGAAATAGTATAGATGGCCCGCCCTCACTTCGCTTCGGGACCGTAATTCAGAAATGAACTAATAGATGGCGCTGTGCTAAATTACATCGCGCAAGCGTTTCGTGTTTTCGGTTTACCTATAAGCCTTGTCGATGTCGTTGTCTATAAAAGTTATCTCTTTATATATAGTACTAGCGGCCGCCCGCGACTTCGTCTGCGTGGAAAAGTAACTTTTTACCCCACTTTTAACCCCTTACAATTCCCTTTTCGCAATAAAAAGTAGCCTATGTCCTTTCTCAGGGTCTAGACCATCTGTATACCAAATTTCATTTAAATCCGTTCAGTAGTTTTGGCGTGAAAGAGTAAAAGACAGACAGACAGAGTTACTTTCGCATTTATAATATTAGTATGGAATATGGATAGATAGATTATGATAATGGATGCTCCCGCTTTTCTTATTCTTGGCACAAAAAAGCCCTTTCCCCTTGCACTTCGTGGGCCCTCATATGTTCCCTTAAAGTGTAATTCCTCGCGTACGACTTGCTACACACAGTACAAGAATACGGCTTCACCCCAGAGTGCTTCAACATATGTTTCTTCAGCCCATGGTTGGTGATAAACGCCATACCACATTCCGAACATTTCTTAGTCTTATGCCCGTGAGTTTGTCTTATATGAGTCGCCAGATAATGCTTTATATTGTACTCCCTCCCACAAATTGGGCATTTGAACTTATGCTGTTATATCATGAACCTCTGACATATGCTTGATCCTATCGTTGTAATGCTTCATAGGTTTCAAACAGATCTGACATTTCATTTGCCGTTTCGAATGAACGCTCTCCATATGGTTCGCTTTTGAAGTTTTCGTCTTTAATACTTTACCGCATTCGGAGCAAGGAAAGTCTCCAGATTCGTGCGTGCGTTTGTGGACTTTAAGTCTCTTGGAGTTAAGGAAGGATTTCCCGCAAACGTCGCAGATGCAATTCGCGTAATGCTCGTTAAGGTGGGTGGTCAAAGTGCGGAAGACGTGGAACTCTTGGTTACACAGATGGCATGAGTAAGGACTGGAATCGACTTTATAATCTGCGATGCATTCGGGGTAGATAACTTTTTGGTGGGCGTCCGCAAGATGGCGTCGCATCTCGTTGACATCTGTCAAGTTGAAGTGACAGATGCGGCATTCTAAATTCGAAATTTCGATTTGGAGGGAGCGCGGGTAGCGTTTTATTTTTTTTAATTCCGAATCGACGTCTGAATGAGTTTTTAAGGTGTGTTCTCTAAGGAGGTTGATGGCCATGAAGTCTTGGGGGCAGAAGAAGCATTGGAACCAGCTCTTGTGGTGGCGGAAGGGGCAGGCCGAGGTGGCGCGAAGGACCACGTCGCATGTGGTCATGACTCGCTTGCGTTCTGACACTTGCTTTACGCTTTTCGCCACAGTAGGCTGGCCTAAAAATAAAAATAACTTTTTTACTTTTTATTGATGACTGGCCAGAATGAGAATTTATAGAATGGATCAAAAGGTCACTGTTATGGTTAAAGTGGTATCCATTTATAATGACACCAAAGGGATGGGGGGGGGGGGGGGGGGGAGACACGCCATAATAAGCGGACATAAAATTAGAGCCCTGCCTGAACTGCCTTTCGGGTCTTAACTTTGCCATTATAGTGCCAACAGATAGCGTTATGCCTTCGTATATTTATTGTTGAGGAATGGAATTATTATGGCGTTCCATAGTATATAACCCCTGGGGCTACCATACTCTATGTCGTAAGCGGCATGATTCTAGATCAGCGGTCGTCACACTTTACTCTTCATATCAATATGAACATCAGGGCCCGTGCCGCAGTATATTCGTTTCAAGAGCTTTTGCATAGGTACTTATCCATAGTAGTCCACACTATTCATAAAAATGCGAAAATGTATGTCTATATACTTCTCTACTCAAAAACCATTAAACTGATTTCTGATAAGTACGAATATGTAGTTGACTAGTAATTAAATAAATCTACTATATCGCGGGCCGCACAAATAACGTCTGCGGGCCGCATGCGGCCCGCGGGCCGCAGTTTGACGACCACGGTTCTAGATCAACATAACGAGTACAGATGAAAATGTACTAAGTTTCGTTAAATTCCGTCGAGTAGTTTTTGTTTCTTTAAGGAACACACAGACAGACAGTCAAACAAAAATTTTACTCATTGCATTTTTGGCATCAGTATCGATCATAGTTATTTGGAAAATATATTTCATGTACAAATTGAACTCACTTAAGATAATATGCCCTTTTCCCAAAGGTTGTCTGGTAGAAATAGCTTTAAGCGATACGACCGCCAAAATTGTACACTAAATTTCTGTAATATCTAGTTCTTAAGTTGTGAATTTGTAAAATAACGTTAATAATATCTTACTTGGGATCTTACTATAGGTTGTCTAGAAGAAATCGTTACAAGCGATAAGACCGCCTTATTGAACTGTTTGTCGCTGTTGTTTCACTCATGTATTCTATTTCTGTGCAAGAATATCTATCTATTTATCTTACTTATTTTGTGCTTAAAGCGATATCTAAGACCGCCGAAATTGTACCTAGGTACTGTAACGATGGTAAACTCCTTTGGGAATCTGTCATGCATTGAAAAATAAACAGACACGCTCTCGGGAGCGCATTCGAATTTGAACTGTAATACCGCGAGGAATAGAGTAAGGAGGGTCCAGACCTCACGTTATAGCAGGGACTGGGTAACATCCTCCCAGAGTGTCTTAGTTAAGGAGTGAACTAACCTATTGATTTCAGAAAAGCATAAGGATATTTCAAACCGATATCGCCGCTTTATTGCTACAGTACACTCAATTTCTGTTATGTCTAGTTCTTATGTTGTGAATTTTGTGCAATAAAGTAGTATATCTATCTATTTTACTAAGATGTTCGCCCGAAGCGCAAAAGGTCCCGTGTTCGATTCCTGGTCAAGTCAATTTTGGACACTGCCTACATTTTCTAAATTTTCTTGGGTATGGGTGTTCTGGGTTGACGCCCCCTCTTAATTATCGTCACCTGGTACTCATAGTACAGGGGTTGCCCTAGTTTGAGACCAGGTTGATTGGTGTGATTGTCTGGCGCATTTATTTATTTACTAGTGGCCCGCCCTCACTTCGCTTCGGGACTGTAATTCAGAAATGAACCAATAGATGGCGCTGTGTCCAATTACATCGCGCAAGCGTTTCGTGTTTTCTGTTTACCTATAAGCCTTGTCGTTGTCTATAGAAGTTATCTCTTTATAAATAGTATAGATAGATTTATCTAACAGAGAGGTAACTCTACCTTCTATGTATATAGAGACGACCCGGTTGGTTCAGTGGTAGTGAATGCTGCATCTGGGCCAAGGGTTGCGGGTTCGATCCCCGCACAGTACAAACATTTGTGTGCATGAACATGTCTGTTTGTATTGGACTGCGTGTTTTCTATGTATTATAAGTATGTATTTACAAAAGAAAAGTATTATATGTATATATTTGTAATACCACTGTTGGTTCTGATATCTGTAACACAGGTGCTTGAGCTACCTATCTCAGAGTCAGATCAATGTAGGTATGTAATGTAGTGAAATATTATATTATATTATTATATACTTAAACTAAACATACCTTTGACTGGAAGACTAGTAGTTTCATTTAATACATCGTTTTCGTCCGCCTTATTTCCATTGGCGGAAGGTGCATTTTTCTCCAGCAGCGCTGCAATAGGCACATCGGAATCGGAATCGTAATCTATCTCTATTTTCTTCTTCTTCCGTCTCCCTCCGACGCCTTTTTGTTTCTTTCTTTTCGACTTGTTTTCTTTTTCGCTGTTTATAGGAATGGCTGGTGCATCTATAGTTGTATCTGTATGTTTTTCTTCATCTAAAATATGAACAATAATTTTAATTGTGGGAGAGCCATGCTTCGGCATGAATGGGCCGGCTCGACCGGAGTGATACCACTGCCTCACAGAAAACCAGCGTGAAGAAAGAAAGAAAGAAAAAATATTTGTTTGGGCACACAAAATCCTACTACTATTACAAAGGCGAAAGTTTGTATGGATGTATGGATGTTTGTTACTCTTTCACGTAAAAACTACTGAATGGATTTGAATGAAACTTTACCACAATATAGCTTATACATCAGAATAACACATAGGCTACAATTTATAACAATATATTGTGTGGATTGTCCAAAATATGACGGTAAGTGTCAAAATTAACTCCACGCGTACGAAGTCGCGGGCGGCCGCTAGTAGTTACATACATAGAGTCACACATTAAAAGGCACTTAAAATTATTGCACCAGCTCCTGTGCTGTGTTTCGCCGAGTGAGTGAGGGTACCGGAGGCCCATCAGGGGGGAAGGAGATAAAAGGTTAGCAACGCACTTGTTGCATGTGTTCATGGGCGGCGGCAATTGCTTACCATCAGGTGATCCGCCTGCTCGTCTGCTACCTATCACATAAAAAAAAATGATAATAAAGAAACTTAGTTATAATAATGTACCTACCTATTAATAAAGTCATGAAATTCATTGATCCATGACTATGCATGACTGCCTAGACTTAAGATTGTAATTTTATTTAATTTTTTATCGCGGAGCAAAAATTTTTAACCATGTAAAAAAAAATAATAGCACCAAAAAGAAACGTAACCACCAGTGTCTGTGTAATTCAGCAGTTAAAATAATTTACAGTGTGAATCGGTTTATTAACTTATCCCGATGCTCTCTCTTTCTTCCGAGACTTAACTAAGCGCTTAGTTGAAGTCACGGGAGACCCAAAATCTGGCAGCTACTTCGCCCAGCGAATTTCCATCGCTATCCAACGAGGTAATGCTGCCAGCATTTTGGGAACATTGCCACAGGAGCTACTCTGTTTTAATTTTTTTTTTTTTGGTATGTAGTTTATTTTAGCTTTAGATTATAGTTACCGTTTTTTTTTCTTTTGTGCTTCCCTAGAAATCTATTAAATTAAAATATTACAGCTACTTACAGTTTTACCATGACATAATACACCGTAAAATTTTAGTCCTTTAATTCCGTAAAAGTTTAGCTGATTTTTATTTTGCTTATTTTGATGATCTAACACGCTGAAGGGGCTTTAATCGTTTTACCTAATATGAGGGCTTCGTGATTAAAACGACTTAAATTTAACGATGTATATACATAATTAATTATGTTTAAGATGTTATGAGAATTTATTTATTTACTAGCGGCCGCCCGCGACTTCGTACGCGTGGAGTTAATTATTGACACTTACCATCATATTTTAGACAATCCACACAATATATTTTTATAAATTGTAGCCTATGTGTTATTCTGATGTATAAGCTATATTGTGGTAAAGTTTCATTCAAATCCATTCGGTAGTTTTTACGTGAAAGAGTAACAAACATCCATACATCCATACAAACTTTCGCCTTTATAATAGTAGTAGGATATATGGCCCGCCGCAGTACAGCCCGCGACAGTAGTTCCACTATCTACCAATAGATAGCGCTGGGCGTTAATTGTATCGCGCAGGTGTTTCGTGTTTTCGGTTTATTTATAATAAGCCCTGGCGTGGAATATGAGATTAACCTCTTTATAAATAGTATAGATTACAAGAATTTACCATCACTGTGAGGTGGTCCATCACTGAGATAACCTTCCGCGGGGGGACTCTGCGAACCCAATCCATCCTCTGTCTTTATTTCAACAGCTGCTAAATTATCTGTAACATGTTAAATTCATCATCATCATCATCAGCAACCCACGCTCGTCCATTGCTGGACATAGGTCTCCCCCAATGCACGCCACCGCTCCCGATTTTCGGCCACTCTCATCCAGCTCACTCCAGCCAGCCTTCGAATGTCGTCATCCCATCTTGTAGCAGGGAGTCCAACACTACGTTTGCCGAGTCGCGGTCTCCACTCAAGGACTTTATAGCTCCAACGGTTGTCAGTTCTGCGGCTAATGTGACCAGCCCACTGCCACTTCAGTTTGCTAATTCGGTGGGCTATGTCGGTGACTCAGGTTTTCTGTCTAATTACATCATTTCTGATGCGGTCCTTCAAATATACTCCGAGCATAGCCCTTTCCATAGCTCCTTGAGCGATGTTGTGAGAATTTATCCATACTATATTATAAATGCGAAAAGTAACTTTGTCTGTCTGTCTGTCTGTCTGTTACTCTTTCACGCCAAAACTACTCAAACGGATTAAATGAAATTTGGTATACAGATAATCTAGACCCTGAGAAAGGACATGGGCTACTTTTATTGCGAAAAGGGGGTTGTAAGGGGTTGAAAGGGGGGTAAAAAGTTACTTTTCCACGCGGACGAAGTCGCGGGCGGCCGCTAGTTTATTTATATATGGCCCGCCGCAGTACAGCCTCACATTGTTTCGCGACAGTAGTTCCACTGTCTACCAATAGATGGCGCTGGGCGTTAATTGTATCGCGCAGGTGTGTCGTGTTTTCGGTTTACTTCTAATAAGCCCTGGTGTGTGTGAGATTAACCTCTTTATAAAAGTATAGTTTAAAAGAATTTACCATCACTGTGAGGTGGTCCATCACTGAGATAACCTTCCGCGGGGGGACTCTGCGAACCCAATCCATCCTCTATCTTTATTTCAACAGCTGCTAAATTATCTGTAACATGTTAAATTAACAAGATATTAGTGAGACTAGAAACTAGACTAGAAAAGTGGAGCCAAATCATACCAAATTGGTATCCCAGAGATGGCAAGAGAAGTCGAGGACAACAACACATGCGCTGGGAGGACGAGCTGAGGCTCACTGCGGGGCCAAAATGGAGAAGGGTCGCACAAGACCGGGCACAGTGGAAGACACTGGAGGAGGCCTTTGCCGACAGGCACACTGAGCTGAGAGACCTTATATAAATGACTAAAGCAACTACCTAATTAATAAGTCAACATCTCTTAGCCAGTCAAAGGCTATATTATTATTAATTATTATATTGGCGGGCGTGGGGCGACATCCTGCGGGTAGACCACCTGCCCGTGGTCTGATGATATTATAATGGTGGTGTGGAAACAATGGATGAGGGTAGCAGGTGACGGTAGGGAGTGAGGCCTACACTCAGCAGTGGGTGGATGTGGGCTGATATGATGATGATGATGATGATTATTATTATTTATTATTGTCTTCGTCTACCACTGTTCATAGAAAAAACATATGATTTTATTTCTTTATTAATTTAAAATAGGCATCAGACAAATTGATCTCGCTCTGAAAGGCCGGCACCGCACCTATGAAGCCCCTGGAGTTGCAGGTGTTCATGGGCGACGGTAATCGCTTAACATCAGGTGATCCGTCTGCTAGTCTGCCCCCTATAAAAAAAAAATAGAGGACCATAGATGTAATATATTTTTTAATGTACCTATTTATTTAAATAAAACAAGCAGACACACTGTGCTTATTAAGAACAGTGTGCAGGGAAAACTATCCCTTAATAGAGCTTTCTTGCTTGAAATCATGTATTGCTGTTCTCCGACAAACTTATTGATAACAAAATCTTTAAAATTCCTTAGGTAGGAACTCTTCTAAAAAGCAGGTGTTGGCTGCTTCAGTCCCTCCTCATCAGGACCTCCTCTGATCTCACATTTATTTATGATGGCAGGGATTACTTCCCATCAGGTGACCGGCTTGCTTGTTTGTCATGTTTAGCATAAAAAAATCACTACCTCTACTGGCCCAGTACTCCATGAAATGCTTCTCAGCGGTGAGCACCTGTTCACGGAAGTTGCTGGCCTCCCGGAGATGCCCCACGCATAGCTTGCACACCATGCGACTCGGTCCCCACTCGGTTGTGTATGACAGCTGAAATGATAGGCAACTGAATTCGACCGGATACGTGGGATGTATCTTCTTTTGGGACAGATTTCCCAGTGGTTTACTCTAGAATGCCACTAGGCTTATACGCAAGACTAGTGACTCAACGTCTATTTGAACTTGTCAACATCTGCCTAATGTTGTAAACAGATTACCTATAGATATTACTTTTTTAACGTCTGTAAGGTCCAGACAGCAGACACAATAGAAAATCAATTGTTTTTTCTTCGTATGAGGTTTTTGGGTCTTACAACGTTAAACTTAGAAGCAATAAAGATTTTATATATAATAAGACTGTACCTATATAGATTATCCAAGATTTTATCAATACCATTTCCAAAACATTTTAATAAACAAACAATCATTTATTTGCAAGAGATACGTGTGACACAAAAAGGTCACGTAAATCAAGGTTTACGTGGAATTATGATATGTTAAAATAATTACAAAGTTTTCAATATGTAGGTAGTCATTAATATTTTTGCAAGAAATACGAAGTGGTAAGGTTATCATATGTATGTGGAAATTTGATATTTTAAGTAAACTTTTCTTGATTTAGCAAACATCTTGAATGTTTTAAAATATGAAAAGAAAAGCTTAACTTACGTTTATTCCATAACAATCGCGTAACATCTCCAAATACACTTCTTTGATCGCAGAATCGGTTAAGTATGAAGCAGTCACATCCCAAGTCCCACTGGCTGATAAACAACACCGACACACATCCGGCTGCGACGCCCAGCTTTTAACATTTTCAATATCCATTGTTTATATCAGAAAACACGATTTTTAAACATTTTCAAATAATGTAAATCAATCAATTTCTGGTTTTGCTTTCTTTGACAATTCACAACTATAAGCCAATGCAATTAAGTTGCGGATTGTATCCAAAGATATTGTATAAAATCTTTGATTGTATCATGTTTTCTCTTTCGTTCTTAAAGAAATTTGACCATGGTAAAACAGAGACAGGCTTATGGCAAAAATCTTAGGCAAAAATAAACCATTCCAATTTGGTAGGATTAATATACGTTCAGAAAACTGCTAGTCGAATTCCGAAGTCGATTATATTGATTACTTCATCTTAGTACAAGGTGATACAACACTACCTGCTATTGCAAAACGTACTGTGTAACTGTCAAAAAGTTTTTCCGTTTAGCGCGCAGCGGTGGTAGGTAGGTAGGTAGGTTTATAATTAATAATAAATTACTATATTTTTTTATTGGTAAGAGTTTAGGGGAAACTTGAACAACGACAGGACAATAATTTCTTGCTGTAAAAAGCGTGTCTCTTACCTTTTCAACCTTGCCAGAGTTGAGAGTTTCTAGTTCTACCGGCTACAGACACGTACGGTAGTCCGAGGTAAAAAAACCTTATAGCATTAGTTTCGTTTTAATTCAGTTCAAGTTAGTAATCTAAATCACTAAAAACAATTGATTTAATGTGTATTATTCATAAATTTCCAGATTTTGCAAATCTCCCGCATAACCAAACAATTCCAAAAATGCGAAACGTCCGAAATCAAAGCAAGAATAACTGACTTAGAATACTACTGTAAGACTGCAAATAGCCTCAGCGGCGGTCCTCCGACCATAATTAACAGGACGATACATTTTACCGAGTAAATGATGGTCGATTAAAGATGAGATTCTACGCAGACTCCTCAGCTACACTCGTTAGGTACAGCGCGATGACCGAGGCGGGCCAAAGCTGTGTGACTACGAACTGCTCAATTCTCTGCCTCGTAGAGCGAGAAGGCCAAATTGTTGGATGAAATGCTGAGGAAAAGTTTAGGGGCAAGAGGAAGAGTTGTTAAAGAAGGTAAAATATTTTGTTAGTCCTTACTAGTGATACGTCCTATTACGACCCTGCTGCAATTTGTACTGGGCTACAAGTATGTATAGTTAATCCATTGTGCCAGAATAGGCAATTTTGCTAGTTCTGCTTCTCATATCATTGGTCCTGTGGCAAACGCTATCTACAAAAGTCCAACTTTTCTGGAGAGCAAAAATTGATCCTGTAAATCAGGTTTCACAGCTATTTATATGAATTTGTAAATTTTTACTATAAAAATAAGTTTTGCAGAGCAGGTGTGCTGAAAGGAGACCCTGCTTTAATATTATGTGTACGTACACCATCGAAACAGAAAAATTGCATTGTTTTCTTTCCATTATTACACCTCTTTTTTAGTATTTTTTAATTTCGACAAAGTTATTTATGCTCTAAGCCTTGTCTCGCTGTAAAAACGAATGAAAGTGTTAAAACAGGGATGTACCTATTAAAAAAAAAAAACTATAATACGAATTTTCACTTTGATAGTGTACGTAGGGACGGTTGTTGTGTCTAATTAGAATTGTACTTACTTGGTACGCCTTTTATGTATGATAATAATTGTACCACATACTTTATCAGGGCCTGGCCAATCATCAATCAGGCAATTTATTTACCAATATATTATTTCAGAAAATTATACATGGTTGGTCAAACTCGTGTTCACATTGACTCCGTACAAGGTCTGGGAGACTTTATGGAGCTGGAGGTGGTGCTCCGACCTGAACAGACGTTGACGGAAGGCCAAAACATTGCGAAAGACTTGCAGGTCAAACTAGGAGTGAAGGACGAAGATTTGATTGAGTGTGCCTATATGGATTTGTTGGATAAACAAGCTGATTAGGCAACAATTATTTAAGTAATTAGTTTTAATGTTACTACGAAAATCACAAGTTTATAACATATTTGGCTGTGCTGTTCATTTAGTTTAAGAAATAAAATTTCTATATTCTTATTGGTTTATTTTCTTTCAAATACACACCATTCATTCAATAGGGTTTGCAAAGTTGAATGATTTTGAATTTATTTAACAAATAAAATTATTCATTGAATAAGTAATACATAATAATATTAGAGAGATGCAGGGTGTATCAGTAAAATTTTTGTCCCTTCGATCTCGTTTTTTCCAACTATTCTGAACTATGTGGTATTGCTTCCTGTCCACACAATGAAAAGAAAACAAAATAAAACTATAACATATAATATTTATTAATTTTGAAATTAATTTAGATTTCTATAAACTGCAATACATAAATAATATAATATGCTAAAGACGGCAGTCATTCTGTTCAGTAGATTGTAGACAATCATTATAAAAATAACTTAAACTCATCCTGTGCTAATTTGCACTTGATTGCATAGTAATAGATTCTCTCTATTTGCACTTATTAATAAAGTTCATTTTAGCAACGATTACATATATTTCGACCTTGAATCTATTAGTCTGTTGAGTCTATCGTCTTACGTAAACCGTGCTTATTTGTAAAAGATGCGTACTCCTATGAAACGAAATAATAAAGATATCTTTTAGTAACCATACCAAAGTCAATTATAGACAAAAATAAGGATTGATTTAGAAATAACTCCCAAATTTTTACCATGGGAGAGCCACGCTTCGGCAGGAATGGGCCGACTCAACCTGAGTAATACCACGGCCTCACAGAAGACCGGCGTGAAGCAGCGCCTGCGCTGTTTCGTTTGTGGGCACGGGAGGCCCAATTGGGGGGAAAGGGGGTTAAAGGTTGGCAGCGCACTTGTTTGTGACTCTACTGGTGTTGTAGATATCTATGGGCGGCGGCCATCGCTTACCATAAGGTGATCCGTCTGCTCGTTTGCCACCTATCACAAAAAATGGATCAAAAATGCAGTGGTGCATGCTCGGATGCGAACCTAAGTTCTCCCGTACGGAAGGCGCGTTCTTATCAATCGTCAATTTCTTCGGGAACATCAGCTTCTTTAGTTTGACCTTGGACCCAGCTACCATCGGTAGCAAAATAGCAATGATGATTTCTCATATGAGTTTTCAAACTGTTACTCTGAACGAATGCCTGATCGCAGAACTTGCACACAAACCGTCTGTCATCGGTGTGGATCCGGATATGTTCCTTCAGCGTTTTCTTTCTGGAGAATGTCTTATCACAAATATTACACTGGAACAACCTCTCCAAGTTGTGTTTATTATGTTTCAACATGTGCTCCCTCAACTCTGTCTTATTATAACAACTGTACGGACATTGTTCACACTGTACATCCTTTTGCTCCAAATGTCTCTTCATATGGCACAACAAAGTGTACCTTCTATTAAAGCCTCTAGAGCACACTTTGCAACGGTATACAATCGGCAACTCCCCATGCACTTCAACCATATGTTTCTTCTGAACAAAATAATCCGAAAACCTCTCCGAACATTTCTGACATTTTAATTTCTTCAGCATTTTGTGTACAAAATCCACGTGCCCTTTTTGCCTTAGTTGCGTTGTAAATACTTTATCACAATAGTCACATGGATAGTTCCCTTCTTTATGCAATGTGTTTAGATGAGTCTTCAATCTTAACACAGTTACGAAGCCGCTTCCACAAACTTCACAGACATAATTCTTGAAATGAGTATTCATATGTCGCTCAGCAGCACCGAATGTTTCAAAGTTGAATTCACAAATTGTACACTCAAAGTAGTTGTCCGTATCACTCAGCTTGAATGGTACAACTCTGTCTGACACATCATCATAGAATCTCTTCTCATGATTTTCAACCAAATGAGATTTTAACTCCTTAAGATTTGGGATGTCACTATCGCAGAGAATGCACTTTAGGTTCGTCACATCAGCGTACACAACTAAACTTTCAGCTGAATGACTTTTAAGCGCTTTCACCATTGTAGACCTATCATGTTCTTGAGTCTGATGGAATCGTAAGCTGCTAAAGCTGTCCAAAATCTCTTTACAGTAGTAGCAGGGGAATCCGGATCGCATTTTGCTTTTGAAGATTGTTGCATTGCAGTTTTCTAGAAGAGTGAACGTATTGTATATGAGGGCCATCTTATCTCTTTTCTTTGGTTGTAGTAGGTCTATATGTTTTGTAAAAAATTTCTCCTCGGTTGGTGTTTCTGTAAAAAAAATGTTTTGAAGTTGAGTGCCTAACACAAATAAGTAATTGAAAATATTATAAGTACATAGTAAAGTAAAGAATCAGCCTATATGCTGTCCCACTGCAGGGCAAAGGCCTCCATCATAGAAATCATGTTATCACTACCATGATGGGATTAGGCTTAATCACCACGCTTGCCTAATGCGGATTGGTGATCACAAACCCGAGCTATGTTCGAATAATTCGTAACATACTTTTGCTCGACCCGAGAATCGAACCCGGGACCCCGAGATCACGGCCCGGTACTTAAACCACTAGACCAACGGGGCGTTACTAGACCAACGCGAAGGGGCGTTATAAGTACATACTCTTTATTAAATAAGATGTAACCATTATCATAATACGCCGTATGAGGGTTAAGCAGTGACTATTAAGTCAATGGATTCTGGTACAATGCATCCAGAAAATGAATAAATGCGCCAGACAATCAACCTGGTCTCAAACTAGGGCAAACCACAGGGTTTGCCCTAGTAGTACAGACTACGAGTACGAGATCACGGTAATTGACTGGGTGCGTTAACCCAGACCCAAGAAAACTTAGAAATTGTAATTTCCTTAATTGACTCCACCGGGATTCGCACCCGAGACCTTTTGCGCTTCGGGCGAACACCTTAGCTACTGCGCCATCAAGGTCATGTCCATCCAAATGGGCCTCTGATGTATTCCCTGCTATGGTTTGAATGTTAACAAAGCTGTTAATGAAAGACATGATCGTCACTTATAACCATGTGAGATTCCGGCCAAATGGGCTATTCGAACAGAAAATAATACTAGAGAGAACACTAACTTGACTCGTCTTCATCGGTGTCATTGTCAGTACTGTTGGTGCAGTTTTCTTCAATTGGCATTGGGATCTGCACACTGGCACTTGCATTCACGTGTTCCTCCTTTAATGGCAATGGCATTTGCATACTGGCACTGACATTCCCGAGCTCCTCCTTCAGCGGCAATGGCATTTGAACTCTGGCACTCGTGTTCCTGAGCTCCTCTTTCAATGGTAACGGCATCTGAACACTGGCTTCCTCGGGCTCAACTACGGGGAAGAGTGTGCTTTTCGTCGTCTCCTCTAATTCTTGGACTTGGATCTTGAAGCCTATTGTTGTGTCCAGGGTTTTGTTTGTGATGGGCACTAAAAGTAGATGAGAAAAAGAAATAAAATAATTTTAAAAATTCAAGTTGTAAAAGGTAGACAGTCCATTATTCCTCGCATTTTCGACAACGTCTCTCCAGTGGTACCCGGCATGGATCCGGTACCCAAATGTATTATAATAATATTCTTTTACGAAAAAACTATATTTTTAGTTCTGATATTTCTGATATATTGGTAAATTATAATGCAAAAAACAAAAAGCAAACATTTCAGCGCGATCAGCATTTTAATTTTTATTAAACCACTATCTGCCCCATTTCTAAATCAAACGAAGTATAGTCTATTATTTTAATACTGGCACTGATTAAAACAGGCAATATTTTTTATAAAAAGAATAGTAATTGAATATCATACCATTAACTACCACCATTTGCTCATTATCGCTGTCCTGCAGAGCATCAATGAGCTTCTCTTCAGTCCTCAACACCAGCTTCTTGAAGTCTCTCGCATTCCGGAGCTCACTCACACATGATTCGCATATTAGGCTGGTGAGGTTTGTGTGAGTCGATAACTGTGTAGGGAGGAAATTTAAAATAACAGTTATTCCGATGCAAAATTTAAAATATTTATTACAAGAAATAACATTTACACAGGATCCATGAAACTGACGTGACAGGCTTTGCCTACTGTGAGGGTTCACAGTAGGCAAAGCCTGTCACGTTATAAATTAGATAATGTTCAAATTTTAAAAGCCTAACAAATTATTGATACGCCGGACACTGTCTTATTTGACCAGAAACGCAACCACGATAAAGCCTGATTATGTCTGGCTTTATCTGGACATTGCTTGAATGCTTAAGCTACTTTTACAGAATCAGGGCAATAATTAATTGATAGTTTGAGTTCAAATACATTTATTCTCATCAAGATGTTATGAGAACCCAATATTACAATTTTCGATTTATTTTAACAGAAGTGCGCCAAAGCGGGTAGATTTAGGGATTTAAGTTTATTGGCACATAAAACAGAATAATATCCAAGATACCATTAAATTAACCAAATACATTGTTTATTACATTGTTAGAACGAAGAGGAAGAAGACAATAGAAGATATATTCAACATTTTTAACAGTATCAAAGGCCACAATTTCATTTACAAACATATTAAGGTAACGGATCCTAAATAATGTAAATATATGAACACATTTTCAGAGTTCGTTAGATTATAAATAAACAATGTTTACTCACAAATACATTGAAGCAATCCAAAAATATATCGGCATACACTTCTGTAACTCCAGCATGTTTATAAACTCTTGTTAACTCTCTATGATTGCCCTCCGCCAAGCAACACCTGCAGTGCCCATAGCTATTGCCCGACTTTTCAGTATTTATACACCAATCCATGATAGAAATTAATGAAAAATGTTGGATTATTTTGATAAAAATCAACAATATTTAAAGCTTTAATAAAATAATTTACGGTGTGCGTCTGTAAAAAAATGTTGTCACTTGTCAAAGGAACTGACAATTACGTAATCACCAATCAGGTGCTTTGTTGATTTCTAATGCTACAATCTGAATGGCTAATAGGAATCTTAGTACTCGGAAATGCTTCATACGATTCTCACCTGAACTTTGTTCACAATAAAGGTGAAAATCGGATAAAGAATTTTGACAGATGATAAAACCCTGTCGTCTTCGATATGATATAGTGATGTACTGAAATTTTCGTAATCGACAGATTTCGAGAATTGTCGATTATAGTAAAATCCTTATACGCGCATATTCCTCTGCGAAATCTCGCTCACGCTAAACTCCAAAGAGAGGCGGGATCGCGAAGTATGAAGCCGTTTTAACTCCTTAATTAATCGGTATTGGACCTTATCTTCACTGAGCAAGTAATCACTACGTTCACTTACGGAGATAAGACCAACACATAACATAAGGTAAAACCTCCCTTAACAAATATTCGTTCAAGAAAAGTGTCCGTGAACACTTCTTGACATCCTCCCTCCGAACATAGGTAATATGACATAACAAGTGATTACTTGCTCAGTGTGACATAATTGCTTGAATAACATGTGCTCATGTATCTATATATAAATATATAAATTATTTATTTTATTATTGTATAAAATATGTATATGTACCTAGTATTATAATAAAATATATTATTATTATTTACACTGTTACTCTTTTCGCCGCACCACTGTCTTTTCTGCATGACCCAAAGGTTAACTGGTAGAGAATGCCCCTGGGCATCAAGTTCGCCTATTGTTACAAATTTTGTGCAATAAAGTTTAAATAAATAAGTTCCAAATTGTGTTGTCTATCATTTCGACAGAGCCCCAGGGCTACAAAACATGCGAAACGCTCCCACCCACACTTCGTAGATTTACCGTTGAGTGCTCGGAATAATTCTTCCGAGGTAAATCCATACTTCTACTACATACTTACTAATAATTCCTCCAAGTAGCTAACAGTAGTCATAGGGTAAAATAAGTCTGTGTATGTAAAGCATTATTTATTTTCAAGACTTTATTGACGGATTTCACAAACTACAAAAAATAGGTATGGTATGTAATGGTACGGGGTCGCGTATGCGGCGCAGCGCGCGCTGGTGGATGGTGGGCGAGTGGCCGTCCAGGCAGTCGTCGATTGGTTATAAAACATAATACAATGTACTCTGTGGCTATAAAATATTTCTCCGTTGGTTCCCCAAAAATCGGTTTGGTGCCTATCTTGATGCCTTTGATTATAATTTTTTTTTTATGTGATAGATAGCAGACGAGCTGGCGGATCACCTGATGGTATGCAATTGCCGCCGCTCATGGACACTTGCAACACCAGTGGAGTTACAAGTGCGCTGCCAACTTTTTATCCCCTTCCCCCCCGGGTGGGTCTCCGGTACCCTCACTCATTCGGCGAAACACAGCACAGGAGCCGCTTCACGCCGGTTTTCTGTGAGACAGTGGTATCACTCCGGTCGAGCCGGCCCATTCATGCCGAAGCGTGGCTCTCCCACAGTTGACATAAACGACAGTGCATAATAATGCACGCCCCGTTGGCCTAGTGGATTAAGTACCTTGGGGTCCCGGATTTGAGTCCTGGGTCGAGCCAAAGTATGTATCGAATTTTTCAAACATAGCTCGGGTTTGTGATCACCAATCCGCATTAGGCAAGCGTGGTGATTAAGCCTAATCCCATCATAGTAGCGATGACTTGATTTCTATGATGGAGGTCTTTGCCCTGCAGTGGGTATTTAGGCAGATAGAAACGAGCCAAGAAACGAGCGTACTCCTTCTTAAAAGGCCGGCAACGCATCAGCGACCTCTCTGATCTCGCAGATGTTCATGGGCAGCGGTTATTACTTACCAGCAGGTGACACGCTTGCTCGTTTGCCGCCTCTAGTATAAAAAAAAAACTCAAGTGGCAGTGGCGCCATGAAATGATTTCACGACATATTGACACCATTATATCAGTGATATTTCGTTTAATTATTTGTTATCCCACATTAATTTAAAAAAAAAATGCCTTAATAAGTCTTACTGCAACTGAAGAGATTTCTTTGACTTTGTCAAAGTTTTATCACTTTCCCCGTGACTTTTCACTAAATGCACTTTCAACTCGTTACTGCTAAAGCAAGTATACGAACAGAGCTCGCAGTTGAAGTCTCCTTGGCTTAAATGCTCCTTCTTTATATGGATAGATAACGGATATCGCCTTTTGAACTCTTTTTCACATACATTACATTTGTAAATCACAGGAGTTTCTCCATGCACATCTAATAGATGCTTCTGTCTAACATAATAATATGAAAACTTTGCCGGACACTTCGGACATTGCAACTTTTTAGTCGCTTTATGAACAAAATCATTGTGAATTTTGAGTCTGCGGTGATTTGGAAAAGTTTTCTTGCACAATTCACACGGGAACGTTCCTTTTATAGAGTGTAAGTTGTATTTGTGGATCTTTAAACGATGCCTCGTTACAAAACCCGAGCCACAATCTTCACAGACATAATTTCGATAATGAGTGTTCATATGTCTTTCGATAGCCCCGAAGGTTTCAAAGTTAAAACTGCACACTTGACAAAGATATTTATCCGACATAAGAAATGGTACGACTCTATCCGAATAATTTGTATATAAAACTTTCTTATGTACTTTTGTTAAATGGGACTTCAACTCATTTATGCTTGCTATACATTCCCCACATAGTGTGCATTTCAAATCTGCCACATCTACATAAACAACTAGAGAGTCTGGTCGTCCCTTCCTATATTTTTTCAGCACCAACTTTTGTATATTTTCCTTCGCATGTTCCTTTTGATGACCTCTCAGTCGTTCAAAGTCTTCGAATATTGTTTTACAGTAAAAGCAAGGATATCCATTTTTGAATTTAGTCATGAAGGCTGTTACGTTCGAGTTTTCCAGTAACGTTGCTATATTAGATAACATGTGCCATTTTCTCAGTGTTCGGTGTGATAATTTTACTAGAATATTCTATACTGTTTGAGTTCTCAAACAATTTCTTCTTAGATTTTTCTCTGGTTTTCTTGCGACTGTTTAATTTAGATAGTCTTGAGTATGGGGGATCTCTTAGCAGTTCTTGTAAGCTTCTTGCTTCGATAACTTGCCCTGGAAAGGTTAAAGTGTAAATTTAATCCATACTATTTATAAAGAGATAACTTCTATAGACAACGACAAGGCTTATATAGGTAAACCGAAAACACGAAACGCTTGCGCGATGTAATTTAGCACAGCGCCATCTATTGGTTCATTTCTGAATTACGGTCCCGAAGCGAAGTGAGGGCGGGCCACCAGTTTATAATAAAGAGATAAAATCCATCGACATCGACAAACCTTTTATACAAACTAAAAAGCAATATACAAGCACGTTGCAATTGACACCCAGCCCCATCTATTGGTAGGCAGAGGTACTACTGTCCCGAAACGAAGTGAGGGCGGGCCACTAGTTTTTATATAATTTAATCCACAAATTTTTAAGACAGAGACAGACAATACGGAAAGTGTGCGGGAATGAGTAGAGACACGATAATATCCTACTGCCTAGTCTGGTCAATGAACTCTTCAATATAAATATTGTCAATGTAAGTTTTTCTATGTTAGAGTCTCGTGATCCTTTAGACATTTTTTTTTAATTGTGGGAGAGCTATGCTTCGGCATGAATGGGCCGGCTCGATCGGAGTGATCCTGTGCTGTGTTTCGCCGAGTGAGTGAGGGTACCGGAGGCCCATCGGGGGGGGGGGAAGGGTTAAAAGGTTAGCAGCGCACTTGTAACTCCACTAGTGTTGCATGTGTCCATGGGCGGCGGCAATTGCTTACCATCAGGCGATCCGCCTGTTCGTCTGCTACCTATCACATAAAAAAAAAAGACAAACTATGAAAATAGTTTTGCGGAGACTACTGCTACTGTGTTAAAATTGATCAATTAATTAAAAATCCATACTCTATTATAAATGCGAAAGTAACTCTGTCTGTCTGTCTGTTGTTACTCTTTCACGCCAAAACTACTCAACGGATTTAAAGGAAATTTGGTATACAGATGGTCTAGACCGTGATAAAGGACATAGGCTACTTTTTATTGCGAAAAAGGGGTTGTAAGGGGTTAAAAGGGGGTAAAAAGTTACTTTTCCACGCGGACGAAGTCGCGGGCGGCCGCTAGTTAAAAATAAATAAATAATATTCACACCTTTGCAATCAATTGGATAGAGATCGATGGAGGGACTCAGGGGAGGCCTTTGCCCAGCAGTGGGACAATATAGGCTAACATAAAAAAAACACGATGAAACCCTACCCCTAAGGTGAGCCAGATGCTTGAAGTACCCGGGACACAGCCTGCCCAGGTCGGCGCACGTCGGCAGCGCGCGCAGCGAGGCGCCAGAGAACCTCGCCAGCAACTGTTCCTCGCCACACACTAACTTCGCATCTGGAAATAGTAAGCAATAAGATCATCTATAGCAAATACAGGGAACAGACGGCCGTTGGGGTGGAAAGGTCCTTGAGTCAGGGCTGGAAACCGGTTTTTATCGATCTCAAACAGGTTTTTTCGTAAGTGTTCGTTGGGAGCGGAACCGATTCGCGAGCGATATTGCTTCTGGGATAAACCTGGTTAATTCCACGATGCGCGTGAATAGTGCAGCGATTATTTTGTCTTCTTTTATCTATTGGACGCGATGCTTGCGATCTCTTTCCCTTACAATCGTTGCTTTTCATTATATGGGCGGAGAGCGAGCGAAATCATTTGGTTTCAACCAGGTTTTGCGAGCGGAATCAAAACCTAAACGGTCTACGAGCTTAACCAGAAATATACCGGTTTCAACGAGTGGAATCGAAATCAAAACGCTCTTTTCAAATTGTATGAAGCTGCGCGAAACCTGGTTGCGAATTTTAACCAGGTATTCCAGCCCTGCCTTGAGTGGAGGCCACGTGCAGGAGGCCACAGCCGTGGCAGGCCTCCCACCAGGTGTACCGACGATCTGGTGAAGGTCGCGGGAGTCCCTTGGATGCGGGTGGCACAGGACCGATCTGTGTGGAGAACTTTGGGGGAGGCCTATGTCCAGCAGTGGACGTCTATTGGCTGAAACGATTATGATGATGATAGAAGATACATGCAAAGGGCAGCAAATATAATAAATTCACACAACATCTCATACATTGACCTGATTCTGTATTAAGTAGCTTAAGGCGACACCGCGACGACACTAGCGCCGCCAAATGGTTTATATTAATCGTGAGGATTATGACATACTAGCGGCCGCCCGCGACTTCGTCCGCGTGGAAAAGTAACTTTTTACCCCCCTTTCAACCCCTTACAACCCCCTTTTCGCAATAAAATGTAGCCTATGTTCTTTCTCGGGGTCTAGATTATCTGTATATCAAATTTCATTTAAATCCGTTGAGTAGTTTTGGCGTGAAAGAGTAACAGACAGACAGACAGACAGAGTTACTTTCGCATTTTTAATATTAGTATGGATATTTAAAAAATCCAGCTATGAAAACATAAAGTAATAAAAATTTTTGGGGCACACTTATGTAATAATTTCTTCCTACAAATCACAATAATTTTCATAATAATTGCTAAAGGTGGCCACTTTTCGCACCGAAGAACATTATTGTTACATATCGCATGTAAAAAATATTGTTACGCATCTCAAAAAATTTTTATACTTTCCTTTATGTTTTCATATCTGGATTTTTTTAAATATATCTCATTATCCTCACGATTAATATGAATCAATTGGCGGCGCTAGTATATAATGAATGAATGAATGAATAAAACAGAATCTTCGAGGTGTTGCTTTAAGCACTTGTGTTACAGATATAATATAGCTGGCGGCACGAAAGTATAGCGATGACCGTTATTTTGCGCACTTGTAAAAAAGAAGACTTTCTATCAAAATTGGTTTCTGCGCACTCAAGGTCATAACTACACTTTCTTGCCTCGGACTATACAAAAAGTGGTGGGGGAACGAGAGCGAGAGGTAAGTTACGAGAAATTCATAGCAGTTGGTGGATGTGGACTAAAGTTAAAAAAAAATTGAGACAACATCACATACATTGTCCTGGTCCCAAACTAAGGTTTTCCCTTGTACTATGGAAACGAGAAACAACGAAGGAACTACAAACACCCAAACCCAACACAAATATCTGTTTCATCAACAAACATTTGTGTTGGTGCGGGAATCGAACACGCGACCCTTGCGTCTCAACCTGGCGCTCAAACCATTGCGCTAAATGGGTCGTCAAGTTATGATTTTGTTTTACCTTACGCAGATGCAATAGCTGTGTGTTTAAAATAAATACATTAAATGCTTTTGATTTTCTATAACCCTGTTGAGATATCTCGCTCTGAAAGGCCGGCAGCGCACCTGTGAAGCCCCTGGAGTTGCAGGTGCCAAACAATAAGAGATATAAGACAAAAAGAGAACGAGAGAGAGAGATAAGTTACGAGAAATTCGTAGCAATGGGTGGATGTGACTAAAGTTAAAAAAAAAATTAATTAAGTACCTTCAGTAATAACTTCATCGTCCAGGGCGAAGTCTTCAAACTCATCGTGATCCTGGTCCGCGTAGTTCCACTCTTCTTTCACAGCGTCTGTTATTTCTTCCTTAATGTTTTCTGGTACACCTTAAAACAGTAATAAGCCAATTCATACAACTTATACACTTTGATTGTTATACGCTTCGGGCGAACACTTAGACACTGCGCCGGCTAAGTGTTCGCCCGAAGCGCGAAAGGTCCCGGGTTCATCATCAATTTAGGAAATTACATTTTCTAAGTTTTCTTGGGCCTGGGTGTTATGGGTTGATGCCCCCAGTTAATTATCGTCATCGTATTATGGGTACATAGTACAGGAGTTGCCCTAGTTTGAGACCAGGTTGATAGGTGTCATTGTCTGTGCATTTATTTATTTATAAACTAGCTTTTGCCCGCGACTTCATTCGCGTGGACTTCAGGTTTGTAGCCTATGTGTTATTCTGATGTATAAGCTATATTGTGGTAAAGTTTCATTCAAATTCATTCAGTAGTTTTTACGTGAAAGAGTAACAAACATCCATACATCCATACTTACAAACTTTCGCCTTTATAATAGTAGTAGGATAACCACAAAATTTGTGTGTTCATTCATGCCGAAGCATGACTCACCCACTGCATAAATAAGAACTCACGTTTAACATAAACAGTTTCGTTTCCTTCACAGCTCAATGCTTTTAGCATTTTTCCCTCCAGACGAATGACCTGCGTCTTGAAACTGTACGCATCTTTCAGTTGTTTTATGCATGATCCGCAGATGAGGGAGGTGAGTCTTACGTCGGAGCATAGCTGTAAGAGATAGGAATCAAATAAATAATATAATCAGCATCTATTAAAAAAATACTTAATAGGTGTTGCAGGTGTCTATGGGCAGCGGCAATTGCTTACCATCAGGTGATCAGTTCGTCTGCCACCTATCACATAAAAAAATATACTGTAGTAACAATGGTAGCTTTGTGGATAAGACTACATGAGGCTTATTAAACCAGTGAAAAAATATATGGTTTGAACGCCGGTTGAGACGCAAGGGTCGCGGGTTCGATTCCCGCACCAACACAAATGTTTGTTGATGAAACAGATATTTGTGTTGGGTCTGGGTGATTGTATTTTCTTCGTTGTTTCTGGTTTCCATAGTATAAGGGAAAACTTTAGTTTCCCCGTGTGATTCTATCCGTGTGTTTTCAGTCCATATTATGCTTCATTTTGAATATTTTTATGTTATAAAAATTCGTGAGTTTTATACTAGGGTTGTAGTAAAAACATCGATAATATTTTACGATGAAGATAAACCTTTTATGCTAAGCGATGAATTTCACTTTGGGGAGTATTGTAATAATTTGATTTTGATCACATATCGTAAACTCGTCAATTTGAGATTGTTATTAATGATACCGGTATTACATACCTACTGCTACGACCCTCCCGTTTTTATTCACTGAGCTACCATTGCCCTACCTCTATTATTAAGAGTAGATAATATCATTATAATCTTATCATAATACCATAATTTTCTTACTTACAGATCTCTTTCTACAAACTGCGACGAACTGAACTCAGGAAGATAATATCACTACAAGCTCTACTACCTACTACCACCATAATTGTAAATTGAATACATATCTGTATACCTAGTTGTAGTGGACGAGGTGGAGGAAAGAAAACTCGGTATTAGAGAGTAAAGAAATACTTATTTAGCGGTCACAGACCAAACTATTAAAATAATTAAAATTACGAATTAGATGTGCGCGTTAGGTGTTCCTTGTATGCAGTGGCGATCCGGATGTCCGTTAAGTCGATTTCCGCGACGTCATCGGCGCCTCCCATTGGTCCGCTTGTGCGATATCACGTTATAAGGCACCAATGAGAGCGGACGCATATCACGCGATAAAATTCGTTGATTGGAATGATTGGTTCTATGATCCTGGTGTTGCCGCTATGATCCTGGTGTTGCCGCAACACTAGTTAAGTTAATTTTGCAATAAAAAGATCTATATTATCTATTACATATTAAGAGCATAATTATTACCTACTTCAAGAAGACTGTAAACTTTGTGCAATAAAGAGTACCTATCTATTTATAACTTTGATTTTCATTTAACCAGTAACTTAAGCTTCTAATCAATCAATTTTACGAATGTCATTTTAGGCTTTCAAATTAGGATTTGAGACGAGTTCTGTCAAAACAACTTCCATCGGTCTCAAACGAAAGAATGGTCACTTCAAATTTCGAAATGACGTTCTCATCATTTGGTTGAGTCTCAAAATTACTTCAATACTCAATGCTTTATTTGCGTTTCACTTCAAATTAGACTTCCCAGTCAGTATCGACTTGACAAATTATGATATCGATAAAGCATTATCAACAGAGCAGCACTAAAATAGCTGTCAGTCCGCCATTTATGTTCTAAACCAGCACGTTTTTTTTGTAGGTATTTCTGCTCTATATTATAACTCATTGGAAAATTATAAAAAATCAAAGGTAAAATGCTACAAAATTAGATAAATTATTTTAAAATACATAACAAAGTGGTTGAACAGGAACACGACCAAAATTGACATTTGATAGTGATGGGGCATTTCGGACAAAATCGAAAGATTGTGAGAAGCGTTTCGTTTTTCCTCTCCGCAGTCAACTTATGACCACAAAATATTCTAAGATTCTTTTATAGAGTTATAATTTATAATAAACTGATTGGTATAATAACTGTTGAGGTGGTATAAGTAACCATAGAACATAATCTATTCATATTGTGGTTTTGATTCACACACTCGATTGATTTTAGGGATCTCGATTCTCGATTTTGAAATTACCTTTTGCGGGTAATTTGAATAAAAGTTAAACATAAAAATATAACTCTTTTATTGCACATTCCAGACTTATAATTACGGTCACACATAATAGTCAATGATTCATCAGCTCATATTCTTTATGATGACTTCTGATATGGCTTTTCAAGCTACAATTTTGTATGAATGCCTGTCCACATACCGGGCAAACATACCTTCTATCGTTCATATGAATTCTCATATGTTCCTTCAATGTTTTTTCCCTCGCGTACGACTTTTTGCAAACCGAACATTCGTGAATACGTTCCCCATTATGTTTAATCATGTGGTTCCTCAATTCTACTTTAGTAAAGCATCTATACGGACACAATTTGCACTGGACATCTTTCTGCTGTATATGCGTCCTCATATGTGTGGATAACGAGTACCTTCTATCAAAACTTTTATCGCAGATATTACACTTATATTCTAAAGGAGCGACTCCGTGCACCAAAACCATATGTTTGTGTCTACGAAAATACTCATTAAACCGTTCCTCACAACGGTTACACTTGTACTTTTTCACATTCTGATGCACCGTTTCAACGTGTATCTTCCTCTTCTGTTGTGTCACAAACTCTTTCTGGCAGACGTCACAAGAGAATGTTTGCGGACGTCTGCTGTGCATCAAATATCCGTGTATCTTCAACCGCTGCTTCGTTACAAAGCCAGAATCACAAAGCTCGCAGACATAATTCCTAAAGTGAGTATTCATATGCCTTTCCACTGAACCGAATGTCTCATAAAAATTATGGCAGACTTGACACTGGAAGTTATTCTCAACGACTTTGAATGGTATAACTCGATCCGTCAACTCTAGATACATTTTCTTCTTATGCACTTCGGTTAAATGTATTTTCAGATCTTTGAGAGTGTCTATGTTTTTATTGCAAATAGGTGCATTTCAGATCTGTAACATCAGCGTAAACGACTAACCCATCAGGTTTGCCAACTCTATACTTTTGTAGGACACATTTGTTAATGTTCTCTTTAGTGTGGTCTAGCTTTTGATGTCCTTTTAGCTCTTCGAAATATTCAAACAGTCTTTCGCAGTAGAAGCATGGATATGCTCGTTGAAATTTAGATTTGAAGGCAGTTAAATTTGAGTTTTCTAATAACGCAGTAATATTAGCAGCATGAGTTAATCTTTCAACTGTATATGGATTCTTTTCTTTCTCGATATCTATTTCTTTGTCTCTGTATTTCGTTCTTTGAATGCGTTTCTTTGCGCCCACTTTGTGAGTCTCTTTATTCTCCGAGAGTTCTGTCTCATTATTGGACGCTTTGGTTTTCATTCTCTTTCCTGTTTTCGAGTTCAGAAGATTTTCTAACGTTTTGCCGATTATTTTCTTACCTGGAATAAAATGGTAATAAAAGTTTTAATATCTTTCTTTTACATTTTTGCTAGAAGTTTATTTATATTAGAGTCGACACACGAGCAAACGGGTCGCCTGTTGGTAAGTCATCACCACCGCCCATTAACATCTGCGAGATCAGAGGGGTCGCTAATTCGCTGCCGAGCTTTTAGAATGTGATACGCTCTTCTCTTGAGGCCCTTAGCTAACTTACAGCGCTTCCGGCTTTAACGTACCGGGTGTGACTATCCCCCCATAGTAGGAGAGTAATTCGACATGAATGCGCCGGCTCGGTTGTAGTGATACTACGGTCTTACAGCTCTTACAGCAGGATAAAGGTTGGCAGCGCACTTGTAACTCCACTGGTGTTGCAAGTGTCCATGAGCTGCGGCAATTGCTTACCATCAGGTGATCCGCCTGCTGGTCTGCTACCTATCACATAAAAAAAAAACGCAAGTACGCAACCACAATCAACAATCTACCTTCTAGAGCTTCGAGATGGTTAGCAAAGCTCGGGCAGACGTCTTTCAAGTTGCTGCGTGCGGGTAGTGGCTTGACCGATGAGAATCGACCCCGCAGCTCCAACTCGCCTTCCACCAGCTCTTCAATGGGTAAGGAAATGTTGTCTGTGGAAAAATAAAATGAAATAGTTTTCTTTCTATGTTTTATTTTAGTATATCTTATGTATAAATATAAATTATACATTAACTAGCTGTACCGCCACTTCGTCCGCGTGGAATAGTATTTTTGGGTAGCATTTTTAATTATTTTATAATTTGAAACCCCCCCTCCCTACCTAATGGTTATCTGGAAGAAATAGGTACAAGCGATAAGACCGCCTTAGTCTATTGTTTGTCGCTGTTGTTTCACTCATGTATTCTATTTTTTTTTTATGTGATAGGTAGCAGACGAGCAGGCGGATCACCTGATGGTAAGCAATTGCCGCCGCTCATGGACATTTGCAAAACCAGTGGAGTTACAAGTGCCCTGCTAACCTTTTATCCCCTTCCCCCCCGGGTGGGCCTCCGGTACCCTCACTCACTCGGCGAAACACAGCACAGGGGCTGCTTCACGCTGGTTTTAATTAATTAATTGGTTTTAATTTATGTGCAATAAAGAATATCTGTCTATCTATCTACCTTCAAAAATGTCCGTTCGATCTTCATCGCTGCAGTCTTCCGCTAAATCACACGGCTCAACCTTCACGTCGCGGTACATCTCGAGCTTAACGGGCAATTCGCTGTATTTATCATCGCCTGTAATAAAAATCATAGTAAAGTATTAGCCTATACTGTCCCACTGCAGGCCAAAGGGCGGCCTTTGCCCATGATAGAAATCAAGTCATTGCTACTCATCATTACTCACATCACACTATACTATTTATAAAGAGATAAATTCTATAGACAACGACAAGGCTTATAGGTAAACCGAAAACCCGAAACGCTAGCGCGATGAAATTGAGCACAGCGCCATCTATTGGTTCATTTTTGAATTACGGTCCCGAAGTGAAGTGAGGACGGGCCACTAGTAGGATATAAAATTAAGGTATCAGCCTACATGCTGTCCCACTGCAGGGCAAAAGCCTCCATCATAGAAATCAAGTCATCGCTACTATGATGGGATTAGGCTTAATCACCACACTTTCCTAATGCGGATTGGTGATCACAAATCCGAGCTATGTTCGAAAAATTCAAAACAGTTTTGTTGAACCCGGTACTTTAAACCACTAGAAAAACGGGGCATTAATAATTAGTAAATATGCGAGCACAGGGACAAGTGATACACAAGACCCACTGCACGCACTCAACGCGCTGCTTTATTCTTTGTATAAAGCGATGGCGCAGCCATATTTAGGTACCTACATAACAAAAATATCATAAACTAGTGGCCCGCCCTCACTTCGCTTCGGGACCGTAATTCAGAAATGAACAAATAGATGGCGCTGTGCTCAATTACATCGCGCAAGCGTTTCGTGTTTTCGGTTTACCCATAAGCCTTGTCGTTGTCTATAGAAGTTATCTTTTTATAAATAGTATAGATGGATAAACTTTATTACTTCATGCTGGTACAGTTGAGTTCAAAAATATGTATACACTTTAGGGCCTTGTCACAATACATATTTATAAGAAAGTGGAAGTGGTTTTCTTATACATATGTACTGTGACTAGGTCCTAAAGTGTATACATATTTTTGAACTCAACTGAACACACAATATGTATAAGTAATTCGCAATATGAACTCTGAATGGGTGTTGCAAATCTTATTAACTAAACCATTGAACTGTTGTTCTATACATTATTGCCTGGTCAATATTATTTATTACAATTGGTAGCAAAATGGTCTCTGCTAGTATACTGAGTGGAGACTATTTTGGTACCAATTGTGTATTTAATTAATTTTATTGATACTATCTGTATTTTAATTTGTAATTTATATTAAGTTAATGTTTTGCTTTAGTCATGTTAATATTGGTTCCAAATAAACATTTCTTCTTTCTTTATATAGTATTATAGGATGATACTTTATGTAACTTTTTTACATACATTGAATTTGGACAGGTCCACTCAAGCCACTCTTCAGACCCTCCAGTAGCTTCTGCTCGGTGTCCACCACAAGGAACTTGAAGCTGCTCGCATCCCGCAGCCTTCGGATGCATTCCAAACATATCAGTGTGGTCAGCTGTTTCGAGGACGATAGCTGGAACGTAAATCAAGATTTTTATATCATCCAACAACACCATCAATTCGTACCGAACGGTTTAAAAGTACATTACATTGCGTACATCCAGGAAGTGGAATTCTCTACAGGCTTTAGTGTTCCCTGAGGGCTATGATTTGGGAGTTTTCAGTGAATAGGCTGTTAGACAGACTTTCAGTGGATTTTTATTCAACCCCTCGCCCCCCCACAAAGTGAATAGTAAAAGGTTATATTAAATACTAGCGTTATTTTAGCCAATATGCTTGAAAAATGTCTCTATGCCTATGAATCTGTCATTACATTCCATATTATTATTTACTAGTGGTATGGATAATAATTCCACCTGCACATGTCTTATATACGTCTGACTTTAATAATATGAAGGATGCGTATAGTAATCGGATTGTAGATCTTTGTTTGTTTAGTGTCTATGTTTGTTCTGTTTTTTTTTTAACTTGATTTACCTTTACTTATAGTTTAATACGTTTGATTTTTCTGTGTACACATGTTTTCGAATTACAATCCAGATCAAAACTGTTTATTTTGTAACGACCATATCTCTGTAACGGTTGTAATTTGTTTTGTGTGAAAAATAATAAATAAATAAATTACATAGGTATTATTGTTATTTACCCATGAATAAAGGGTTATGTTGTTTTGTTAATTTTATTTTCTTGAACCCCCTCCGAAACCAAAACCTGGTGACGCCTAAGGTGATGAATCTTTTCGCACTTGGCCAGTTCCTACAATAACATACAGTTCGTACTTACGTGTAAATTGAAGCATTCCTCAATAATATCACAGTAGACTTCACGTATTCCGTTCCAGCAGTATTCCTTCGCAAAGTCCCTATGGTGGCCTTCAGCTGAGCAACAGCGGCATTGCCCGTAAATTGTGGTGAATTCTATATCCATTGAGTTAAGTAAACCAATGTAAAGTATTTATTTTATTAGTTATTTTTCACCAATGGACATTCCAATAAAGAGCCACTGAGCAAGTAATCAAAGAGAATATAATCACTCCGTTTTACAAGTAATCACTATGTAAAGAGCTACAAACGAGAAAAAAAAACTACAACGAAACGAAACGAATATGACAGTTGTAGTGTTGTGTACCAAGCAGTATTTGAAAATGGAATCGATCGATTCAAAATTGCGTTTCGTTCCTTTAAAAAATATATCAATTAAGTCGTGAACATTCTTGATGAACTATTACGGAGTTCCATAGTATTATAACCAATGGGGCTACCATACTCTATGACGTAAGCGGCAGTGGTGTCATCAATTAATTTCGTTAGGTGGCCAATCGTTCCAAAAATCTCGTGCAGCCACTGAATACCCGTTTGGCGCAATGGTTTGACTTTAAGCGCTGGTTGAAACGCAAGGATGGCGGGTGCGATTCCCGCACCAACACAAATGTTTGTTGATGAAACTGATATTTATATTGGGTCTGGGTGTTTATAGTTCCTCCATTATTATATTGGGTGTTTATAGTTCATAGTTTCCTTCTTTTTTCTAAAAAGAAGGAAACTAGAAACAACAAGGGACAACCTTACTTTGGACCAGGTCAATGTATGTGATGTTGTCTCAATTTATTTCTTTAATAAAACACATATACTTTTCTAAAATGTAATAAATAATAAATTACATACACGTCACGACATACATTATTCCAATAGCCTACTTGACACCACCAATCTTTGCGCAATACGAGAAGGGAGTATACTCTGTCAATGAAATCGCAAAATTTATTCTTGAAGAACTATAACGGAGTTCAATTGTATTAAAACTCTATGACGTAGGCGACAGCGGCATCATCAATTAATTTCATGACTTTTTTGATGCATTATACGCATTATAATTTAATATTCCAACCATTTTTAATGGTGTCAAGCACGTGATTCAATTAAAATTGGCCTCGAGCTCGTATCCTTGATGGTGACTCTTCATATGATTCTTCAAGCTCCCATTTTGGGTAAACGCAGAATTACACAGATCACATTTATACCTCCTTTCGCTATTATGAGATCTTATGTGCTCTTGTAGAGATTGCAGCCTCGGATAACTTTTCTCACAAAATTCGCATCTGAAATTCCTCTCCCCCGTATGGGTAGCCATGTGTTCCTTTAACCTGGATGGTAAGTAGAATCTCTGGTCGCACAACTCACATTGGTGTCTGTATACTTTCAAATGGTTCCGCCTGTTATGCTCCATCAAAGTCTTCCTTCTATTATAAACCTTGTCACACAATTTACAAGGAAACGTCCGTTTATCGCCGTGTACTTCGATCAAATGTCGATTCCTTAACGCATACGACAAAAAACTTGCTTCACACTTATAGCAATTCACCGTGGGCTTCTTCTCGTGCACTGTTGCTACATGTAAATATCTACTGTATTTAGATTTCAAGTTCTTCCCGCAAATTTCGCACGGGAAATTAGCTTCCACCTTATTATGTGATTTTATGTGTGTTTTTAACGAATTTTGTTCCAAAAAGCAAGCCCCGCACACATCGCAAATGTAAGTACCGAAATGATCAATCATATGTTTCTTCAACATATCAAAATACGGGAACGAATTATCGCATTCGGTACACGTTAAATTATTCATCGTAAGTCTAAACTTTAGGAACTCATTTTGGACCGGATGCATATGTTTGCCATGTACCGTAGTGAGGTGACATTTCAGTGAGTCTATATTATCGATTTTGTCTTGACACAATCGACAGTCGATTCTCGTGATGTCGATTTTGGGTATTTTTTTGTTTTCCATCATGCTTTCGAACATTTTTGGGTCGTGTGCTAATGTATGCTCTCGCAGTTCGTTGGGGTTCACAAATTGGTCCTTACAGTAGTAGCAATAGTAGTTACTTATACGGTTAAGAAAGGGACAGACGTAGGAGTTTTGAACTATCGTTATTGAATTTAGATAGAGCATATTGTCGTGGTCGAGGAAGGATTTTTCTTTTCTTGATATCTTTTCTTTCTTCGGTGGAGAAGGATCTGGAAGTAAACAAAATTCTATACTGTTTATAAACATCTAACTTCTATTGACAACGACAAGGTTTAAAGGTGAACCGAAATCACAAAACACTAGCGCGACGTAATCGACGCCCAGCGCCATCTATTGGTTCAGTTTGGAACTAATGTCCCGGAGCAAAGTGAAGGCGGATCTCTAGTAAAATAATAAACAAACATATAAATAATAATAATAAATTCTCACATCATCTCATACATTGACCTGACTCCGGGCGACAGAGGGATAAAGGTTAGCAGCGCACTTGTGTCTACTGGTGTTGCAGGTGTCTATGGGCGGCGGCCATTGCTTACCATCAGGTGATCCGTCTGCTCGCCTGCCACCTTTTTTTTATGTTAGCCTATATTGTCCCACTGCTGGGCAAAAGCCTCCCCCGAGTCCCTCCATCGATCTCTATTCATCGCCATCTGTGGCCAATCGATTGCAAAGGTGTTAAGATCGTCACTCCATCGCTTTTTAAACCATTGGGCCACCACCTGGCACCTAACACATAAAAACAAATAGTACTAGTGAATGAATAAAAACTCACCCGGCATATCCAGTATGTGTTCCAACTCATTCCTCAGCTGTTGCATCTCGCTGATGAGGCCGCGCCTCCCCCCGCGCGCCGGCCTCCGCCCCCGCGCCTGCCTGCGCTTGCGCAACGACGACGGATCCGGGGGCTCCGCCACATCCGGCTCCGTTTTTGTGGTATCTTCTGCTGCAACATCGTAAAAAAAAATCTTTTTGAAAAAAAAAAATCCACGTCTAGACTGCAGCCACAATACCGGCATCATTCAAACCACCTTGTCTACTGGCTATTCTGAACATCATTTGTCCTATGACTTTTGTAAATTCGCGAGAAAAAAATTCAAGTTTTCATACAAAATCGGTCACGTGACTGGTCAATTTGTATGGGGAGTCGAAAAACTTTTCAACGAATTTCAAAAAGTGGTAGAAGAAATGTTATTCAGGATGGTTAGTAGAAAGGGTGGTTTGAAGGATGCCGGTGTTTAAAAAAAAAACCCTGTATACCATTGAAAATTTTTTTTTTTAATTTTGTTCTAAAAATTCAGTGATTGCCCACCCCCTCTAAATACTAAATGGAATGTTTTTATACCATGATATCTGCTTCAAATGATACATCAAAGCTTTAACTAGCTCGTTGTTTAGCTTTCATATTCAAAAAATAAAATATGTGTGACACAATCATTAAAACTACTCAGTGTATCCGATTCTCCTAAGGAATTCGAGTTTTTTGAAGAGACGAACACCTGCTGTGCAAAAACAGCCTTTATCCATACTAATATTATAAATGGGAAAGTAACTCTGTCTGTCTGTCTGTCTGCTACTCTTTCACGCCAAAACTACTCAACGGATTTGAATGAAATTGGTATGCAGATAATCTAGACCCTGAGAAAGGACATAGGCTACTTTTTATTGCGAAAAGGGGGTTGTAAGGGGTTGAAAGGGGGGGTAAAAAGTTACTTTTCCACGCGGACGGAGTCGCGGGCGGCCGCTAGTAATAGATATTTTTTAAAATGTTGACAAATTTCTTATTTAGAATTCTGATAGTGACAAGGTCCTAAAGTGTAAACATATTTTTGACCTCGACTGTACCTGATTTCATGCACAATAAAGATTATGAATTATGAATCTCTTTTACTCTTAGCGATTTCTGTATCTAGTTGTTCCGTTTACACGAGTATTATTATTTGCGTGTCCGGTCTATTGATAACTGTGGGAGAGCCACGCTTCGGCATGAATGGGCCGGCTCGACCGGAGTGATACCACTGCCTCACAGAAAACTGGCGTGAAGCAGCCCCTGTGCTGTGTTTCGCCGAGTGAGTGAGGGTACCGGAGGCCCACCCGGGGGGAAGGGGATAAAAGGTTAGGCAGCGCACTTGTAACTCCACTGGTGTTGCAAGTGTCCATGAGCGGCGGCAATTGCTTACCATCAGGTGATCCGCCTGCTCGTCTACTACCTATCACATAAAAAAAAAAATTGATACTTTGTCTACGAATAAACTACATTCCATCCATTACCTGGTTCGTGCGGTGGCTCGCAGTCGTCCCGGTCGTCGGCATCAGAGTCCTCGCAGATCGGTTCAGCCTTCACCTCCACTTCCACTTTGCTGTCCATTTCTAAAAGAAAATCTATACTATTTATAAAGAGATAACTTCTATAGACAACGACAAGGCTTATAGGTAAACCGAAAACAGGAAACGCTTGCGCGATGTAATTGGACACAGCGCCATCTATTGGGTTATTTCTGAATTACGTTCCCGAAGCGAAGTGAGGGCGGGCCACTAGTATTTAATAAAGTATGTGAAGTTCTTTAAACAATCCATACTTATTATAAATACAAAAGTAACTCTCTCTGTTACTCTTTCACCCCCATTTTACTTTAGGTGACCACCTCATCATCATCATCAGCCTGTTGCAGTCCACTGCTGGACATAGGCCTCTCCAAATGCTCGCCACTTTGATCGATCTTCGGCTACTCGCATCCAGCTCCAACCAGCCCTCTTGCGCAGATCATCACTCCATCAGGCCTGAGGTCGTCCTACACTACGTTTACTAAGACGCGGTCTCCACTCCAGAACTCGTTTACCCCAACGGTTGTCAGTTCTGCGGCAGATATGGCCAGCCCACTGCCACTTCAGCTTGCTAATCCGGTGAGCTATGTCGATAACTTTGGTTCTCTGCCTCTGGAAACGAGGTGATCCTCGTTTCGGATTCGATCACGCAGAAAAACGCCGAGCATAGCTCTTTCCATACCATTGGTGACCACCTACCGTTACCTATCTCAAATATAAAACCAACACTCACCTTCTTCCTTGGAGTGCAGACGGCTCAGGAACAGCTCCTCGCTGCAAAGCACCTGCTTGCGGAAGGCACTGGCGTCCCTCAGACGCGCTACACATTTGGCACATATGCAGCACTCCTTGCTCTCCCCGTCCAAGTGCGACAGCTGAGGACACAGTAAGAAAACATTGAAAAAGTTAGGCACCTTCACCTTGGGAGAGGCACGCTTCAGGATGAATCCAGCTCAACCAGAGTGATACCTGACGACGACGGGAATGATGGGTTCACCTACCTACTACCTAAGACGGGTGGCAGCACAGGGAAGGGAAGGGACTCACCAGGACAAACAGCGATTAGGACAAACAGGCACTTTTATTTTAAACAACTTACTCATGTAAATTCAAAATTGATACTAAAATAAAAATATGAATATCAAAAAACATAAAAAAAGAAGAAATTCTAAATAGGTATAAAAAGTAACAATAAAATACTTCTAAAAACCAAGCAGGTCTGTCACCAACAATACCACTCACAGAAGACCGGCGTGAAACTGCGTCTGCGATGTGTTTCGTCGAGTGAGGGTACTGGAGGCCGAATTATAATTATTAAACAATTTCTTTAACAAACATTATTTGACAGAGATATTTATACTTTTTCGAAAGCACCATAGACACTTTTCGTTTACTGCGCTAACCTTTTCAACAAAAAATAATAAGCCAAATTCCGTCGCTAACAAGTATATTTATCTATTTATTAAGTTGAACAAGAACATATTGAAATGATGTCTTTGATGAAATTCAACTAATGTTATGACGCCCAGGTTACTAGTAAAAAAATCCACTAATCCATACTAATATTATAAATGCGAAAGTAACTCTGTCTGTCTGTCTGTTACTCTTTCACGCCAAAACTACTGAACGGATTTAAATGAAATTTGGTATACAGATGATCTAGACCCTGAGAAAGGACATAGGCTACTTTTTATTGCGAAAAGGGGGTTGTAAGGGGTTAAAAGGGGGGTAAAAAGTTACTTTTCCACGCGGACGAAGTCGCGGGTGGCCGCTAGTAATATAAATGTGAAAGTTTGTATGTATGGACGAATGGATGTGTGCTCCTCTTTCACGCATTACTGAATGGATGTGAATGAAACTTTACAACAATATAGCTCATACATCAGAAAAACATATAGGCTAATTTATAGAAATAGATTGTGTGGATAGACCAAAATATGACGGTAAGTGCCAATAGCACAAGGAAAAACCTTAGTGTGGGACCAGGACAATGTGTGTTGGCTCTTTTTTATTTATTATTTTATTTATTTAAAAGGTAACTATTTCCAACGAAGACGCGGACGGCCGCTAGTATAAAATAAATCAGGTCTTACCAATAAACCAAAGCAGTCCATGAACATATCGGAATACACTTCTTTTTCTCCATTCCACACGTATTCTACGGTCAATAGACGGCATTTCTTAATGGAACCGCAGCAACGGCACAGTCCTGGATCCACTATTGGGCCCTTGTTCGTCGCTGCGACTGTCGGTGCAGCCATTTCTTGTTTATTTTACATTTGTTCCGCTAATTTTATGATTGCAGTCGCTTTTCTTCCATGTAAAACAATTTCTTTATGAGAGAGTTCCATTTCGAAATTCTTTTTATTGTTATTAGTTTTAAAATGTTTCATATGTATTATCAAAACGTGTGCTTATTTAATTTCAATCGTCAAAAGTAAAATAATCCGCAAATATATTTTCTTACAAGAATACAGCCTGATGCTATAAACAAACGTCAATTGCGTTTCGTTCCATCATCGATATTGTATTTTGCATTGAGAAGTATTGAAACTTTAAAGGCACAAATCAAATCTTTTTTCGATTACAGATCAGTTGCATCACTACTAGTCTACTTTATTATTTATCTGTGACTGCCTGCCATTTATTTTAATTGCCATTTTGTTTATTTCTTTTCTTTTGCACAAGGAACTGAAACGAATCAAAATAACGTGTCGCAGAAAATGAATTCCTTAGAAAAAGTGATAGAAGAGAATAGTCTTAGATTAATGCCGATCATAATAAATAATAAAATAACGTTTACCTAACCTAAGTCCAATCTTATGCTGTTGTTATGGAGGTCTTCCCCGGCTGCTGAATATCGCTCTCACAGTTCAGATTTAGAAACAAAATCTCTTGTCATCCATGAGACTTCTGCTTTCACAGTTTCCGTACTAAGCGTCGCAGTGCGGTCTTTTTAGTACCTAATCGTTATGTGTATTTGTGCAAAATTTTTGCGCGTGGTGGTAAAAAAATTACCGGGTAGCTTGGATTTTCTTTGAGTTCAAGAATCAAATTGTCCATTTTAATGTGTTAGTTGTGATCATTTCTCATGAAGAAATGATGTATGTATGTGCGTGTATTTCTTGACTATTAGTTGGTTTTATCTGTAGTAATTCCATTGCATAAACACAGTTCGTTCTGAAGATTCTCTGTTGTTTTTTTTAGTTTTTATGTTTTTTTTGGTGTTTTTCTGGCGTTTTCACACAAACACTTGTTTAAGGGTGTACCTACCTGGTGAGGTGTCACATTGCATGTTCGACCGCATAGTCCTTATGCCTAAACATGCATAGCTCTTAGGAATGCATACTCCGGGCTGGCTCGACTGGAGTGAAACCATGGCCTCTCAGAACACCGGCGTGAAGCAGCGCCTATGCTGTGTTTCGTTGAGTGAGGACACCGGGGGCCCAATTGGGGGAAAGGGGGTTAAAGGTGGGCAGTGCACTTGTGACTCTACTGGTGTTGCAGGTGCCTATGGGTGACGGCCATTGCTTACCATCAGGTGATCCGTCTGCTCGTCTGCCACCTGTCTCAAAAAAACTTAGTTTTCTTCTCTCTTCATCAGAATATTTTTTCTTTAAAATCAGTTGGAGTCCCTTTTTGGCATAATAATTAATAGGGATCGTTAAGTAGGACTGATTATGAAAAGTTTTTTTTTTTCATACTACGAAGTGAGTGAAGTGAAGATGAGGTCTAATGTGAGCCATGCTTGCCTGTGAAAAGGTCTGTTATTTGTTAGTTCCTTGGCTTTTTTCCTTTTTTTGTAGTTGTGTAGTCATGGAAGAAATATATATATTTTTTTAATATAAGTAATAAGTGAAATGATATAGATAACGTTTATTGGCCTCAAAAGCAAATTACCTACATGATGGCTGACACACATCCTACTTGTGAACAGGTGCCACCTTTGGGGACTGGTCTCCGTTTTACCTCATTCTTGGCTTTCTATTTTCTCAATGACATTCCACCTACAATGGACATAGCGCGCCATACAATAACCAAGCGCGAAGATGGCACATGCTCCAAATTTCACCCTATTATGCTTCAACTGATCTGTGTATACACTGCTGTTTACAAACCTGCATGTGTAAACATCTTGACAGTTAAAGCAGTAATGTATAACTACGTGTCAATCGAAGCTGCATATGCTGATTTACGGAAAAGTTCAGAGCAAGGAATACACGGAGTCGCAACGCTTATTATTTATTTCATCTACTATAGGTATTTTATCGGTTTGCGTGCACTCATTTGAATTTAATTATATTTTTATATGTATATTACAGGGTGTATCTGTGAACGTTTACGTTCCTTTATCCACGTGTTCTACCAACCATTCTGAACAACATTATTGTGCTATGACTTTTGAAAATTCGCATGAAAATTTTTCATCTTTCCATACAAAGTCGGTCACGTGACTTGGTCATTTTGTATGGGGAGTCAAAAAATTTTTCGAAGTATTTGGAAAAGTTGTTGATCAAATGTTGTTCAGAATGGTTGATAGAACACGTGGTTAAAGGGATGTAAATGTTCACAGATACACCCTGTATAGGTAACTGATTCCATGATTTTGTTTAAAGAAATGATCCGTAACTCGAACAAATTATAATAATCCAATTATTGTACCTAGATCGCAATTTTTTTTTTTTACTTTTTTGATCTTGCAATGTTTGTGTGTATTACATACATATCGTTTCAGTTTTGCCCGATTAAAATTAAATTTTGCATTGACATGGTAAGTTAGGTAATGTCATGCTAAATCCAATATAGTAGTAATAGATGGCAGACTATACCCAAGACTGGAATTCAAGACCAAAAAATCTACTACAATGTTGCTACTGCAATAAAATAATTGTACCATAGTGTACCCCTTTTTTCTAAAAACACTTGGTGATATAATTTATTTATGGGTAATTTTGAATCTATAATTTAAAAAAAATATTTTAATTACTTTTTTTTCACGTAAATACAAGACCCTTTTATAAAAACTTAACCATCCGTATTTTTAGTTTTCAAAGATGGTATTGCGCTTGTTAATACCATCATAAATGACATAAGTGACTTTAACAGATTTGACAGTGACGTACCTATCTGTCGTAGATTTTTTGGTCTTGAATTCCAGTTTAGAGTATAGTTACTTTTTGTGCATTTCCCATTATCACATAAAAGGGTTTGTTATTGCGAAAATAAAATTATTTTTTTTGTGCGTAATAATTTTATTTTAATGATATCAATGGGAAAAACTGGAACCTGAAAACTTTCCATTACAACTAACTTGCGCCACTTCTCTCTCATAATCTCATGGACGTAGGTAGTGGAAAGCTAAAAAAAACAGTTATCGTAAATTAGTTAGTGACCTGCCATAATCTCGCTCGGGTGAAAAAAACTTACAAAAGAGCGACTCCATAGTTATCATTGACACACGACTAATCAAAAGTATGCCTAGGCATAATTTTCAAGTCCCGTTCACAAGGCGCAGATGCGAAGTCCATTGTAGGTGAAATGTCATTGTATTTTCTTCATCTTTTTATTGGACTGTAGGAGGTAGTATGAAGACAAAAAAACATTGTAATAAAAAAATGTGGTGATTAAAAAGATTAACTGGCTAGGTTCTTGACTTGAAAATTAATATTATTAGAAAAAGGTATGGGCATTTCTCTGTAAGCTCGTACAGGCTCCATATAAATGTTGTCCTGGCGATTTTTTTAAATATTTGCCAATAAAAAGTGTCCTATTTCGAAGAAACTTAACTGTTGTTTTAATAAAATAAGGTGGCCCACTGAACTTATACGTATTTTTCGAGTTATTAGCGATTTTCTAAAAAACCACGACAGGGGACTGTTTCGGGCGTCAGGGGACTGTTTTGAACGTAACAGGGTACTGTTAAGTGAGACAGGGGACTGATGTGTTTGAAAGAAAAGTCATTTTACATTAATCATCTGGCGACTAAGTCTAGTCTCTAGCCATCGCATTAATTCAATCATTCCTTCCGTTCCACACGTCATGTGACGTTAGAACGGAAGGAATACATAATCTGTGTAGCATAGATAATACTCTACAATCTTCGATACTCTATGTCGTGTGAAGAACTGCAGACTTGCAAAATCTGGCAATCACCTTGTAAGGAGTAATATTGTTCTGTGCGTACTAGACATTAAAAACCTTATTCTCGGACTTTGGATTTTTCTCTCCGTGTTACCTCACCAAACCTGGGGCCCAGACCCCAAAGTGGTGACCCCGACGTGATCGATCTTTTTACAGAAATACCCACCAATCACATTGACTTCTGCAAAAGGTATGAAGACATTGATTTCTCGGACTAGGTCCATCATAATCGTTGGCTGAGGGTGGCAGGAAAATGTTGTTAAGTCGGGAGAGTCAAGTTGCTTACTTATGATCGTAGGAAATATCAAATATTTGGAATACGCGATTAGATTGGGGAGCTGATAAATAATTACCAACCAAAAGAGAACTCCCATGTTAAGACACCACTACATCAATCTTAACGGGATGGTAGAACGATTGCACAGGCAACTTAAGGCAGCTTTGACGTGTCATGGTGGTTCGTGGCTCGAAGCTTTGCCGCTTGTTCTTTTGGGCATACGTACCGCCCTTAAAGATGACCTGCAATCGTCCTCCGCAGAGCTCATGTACGGTGAGACTCTCCGCCTTCCCGGTGAATTCTTGTCGCCATCTAACTTAAATAGACAGGAAGACCCTACGGACTTCATGACGCGCCTACGACAACAGATGTCGATGGTTCGACCAGTCCCAGCATCCCGGCACACTAATCCAGGTAGCTTCATCTTCAAGGATTTGTCTAAATCGTCACACGCTTTCCTACGTGACGATGCTGTCCGCAGGCCACTTACACCGGCCTACACAGGTCCTCATCGGATCCTACAGATGAAGGACAAGACAATCATCTTGGACATACACGGCAGGAGCACAGAGGTAAGTCTCGACCGTGTGAAGCCCGCCATGCTGGAGCCCGAACCCGATGCACCTCTCGATGGTCCCAATCGTACTTCGACATCTTGCGATCTGGATACTAGTCCTGATACCTCGGTCCCGCCTACGGTACTGTCAGCACCATCGGTTGTACCTAGTCCCGATTACACTACCAGATCAGGTCGTAAGGTCCGTTTTGCTACTCCGTTTGACTTGTAGATATAGTTATTTATTTTTTCTTTCTTTAAACTTATTTTCTCCGTAGGGGGGTGGTGTGGCGACTAAGTCTAGTCTCTAGCCATCGCATTAATTCAATCATTCCTTCCGTTCCACACGTCATGTGACGTTAGAACGGAAGGAATACATAATCTGTGTAGCATAGATAATACTCTACAATCTTCGATACTCTATGTCGTGTGAAGAACTGCAGACTTGCAAAATCTGGCAATCACCTTGTAAGGAGTAATATTGTTCTGTGCGTACTAGACATTAAAAACCTTATTCTCGGACTTTGGATTTTTCTCTCCGTGTTACCTCACCAAACCTGGGGCCCAGACCCCAAAATCAATTATTTATTATTTAAATGACATGTTTTCGCAACGATAATCAACTAAGTTTCTTTATGAAAAAATAACAGAAAACATAACGTTCTTTAAACATTCACATCACAGATCAACCTTAAGTGCTAGAAACATTTTGTACTTGCTAAGAGATCAACATTATTTATTATAATATGGATTGCTCAATGCTATGCATTTAAATACTTAATATATTAATTTGTAATTATTAAATTTATTAAGTATATATACAAAATACAATACATTAAACAAAAAAAAAAGTGAAGAGATATTTACAGAGGGTTGTCTGCCCCGCAATTCGGTATTTGACATGGTTAACAATTAAATAAGAAAATAATTGAATTATGTAGATTTTACGACGCTGATTCAGAATATCTATGTTAATTTACAAATTAAACATTAGAAATATTTTTATTCTTAAAAATAAATAAGAAATTTTGCATCTGTGGATTATCAAAACTAAAACGGCTTGTAGCCAATCAGAACGCGTGACGTCACGATGCAAGAAACAACAAAATTCCCCTTGTGAACGGTGCTGTTACTGTTAGTTTGGGGTTAAACATTTGGACAAACAAAGGGAGAGTAAATGAAACAATATATTTTTAATTAGAATGATTTATTGAAATATTACAAAAATCCTTATTACGCATTTATATTGATTTTCAAAATGAATAAGTTTATTGTACACGTGTCGAATATATTTCTGGGGGTCTAATTTTTTTGAAATATTGGATAAACGAACATTCGTATACTTTTCTATATTAAAATTAGCGAGCTCCAATTATGGTTTACTATCTACTCCGTTATCATGCATGATACTCCCGGACCACATATTTTATTCCTTTTACCTCGAAATATTTTATAGCCACCTTTTTATTTTTAGAATAAATTCCAACATCGTATGACCAGAAGAAAGGACAGTAATTTCTCTAATTCACTTTACAATGTTTTAATATTATAATATACGTCTATACTATTTTATTCAAACTATAATGAAAAGAACGGATTTTGAAACTAACTGCAGTGAGTGAAAGATTCATTCAAAAGTCGAGTTGATTTATACCACGATATCATTATTAAATTTTTCTGTCGTTTACGTATCGTAACGATTTTTTATTAAAATACATTTTCTAGTTTATACACATTTGATAATTAATAAAAGTCATTACTTATGATAGGAAACGCGATCTTGTTGCGAATTTTAGCTGTCAGATCGCCTTTTACATGAAAATACTGCACAATTCACCATTTTAAGAGAAACGTCACGCGACACGGAGCGATGCAAAATGGCGATGTAGCGACATCCAAGTAGTTTTGTATAACTTAGTTGACCAGTTCCGAATAGTTTGACCAATGTACTTTGCCGGAGGGGAAACGCCCGGTATGGCATCTCCAGTGGCTATATACTCAAAGATTGAATCATGACGTCGAGGGCTAATTTGTCACGTGACTTGCTGTTTTGGCGGGAAATTTGAATCGTATTATTTAAAATGGCTGTTTTTGTTATAAATTAACTTTAAAAATGAAATAGACAATTATCAAACGTATCTTTAGTGTCCTAAGAATACAATAAAATACTTTTTTAAAAATTGTCAAATACCCAATTCAGCGTACCCAAAATGCTGGCGGCGTTACCCCTTTGAATGGCCAAACTGATGCGTTGGCCAAGGTAGCCGCCAGCATTATGGTCTAATTTGTAATATAAAAATGGAAGTATTCGTATCAAAAATTAAACTTATGTGCTAGAAATATATTGAACTTTTTGAGATCAACAGTAAGTTAGTATTATAATATCAGTCATTAATTAGATTTATGCAGTTAAATTGAAACACCTACTATCTTTACATCATTAACATAGGTTATAAAGAAAGTCTTTTCTCTCAAATCAAATTAAACTGAAATCTCCAATTAAACCTTAAAAATATTAATTCAAATAAGGCACAAATAAATCACAGTGAATTTAACACGTTAAAAAGTTAGCGCTCAAAAACTTTTACTTCAGTAGAAAATATATAAAATATTCTTTTTCCTTTTAAAATCAAGTCAGGATTATCCAACTTTAGGACAACTTGTTCAAATGACACGTCTGAAATGTCATTATCATCTATTCTAAAGAGCTGCGCTTTTAAGTCACAAATCTTGAGGAAAGTAACACGTAAGTCATTTTCATCATCGTCAATCCCATTAATTACAGCAGCATAATGATATTCCACATTTTTAGTTGTATATTTCACAAGAACATAATCTCCTGTATTGTAAAATGAATTCTGAATGCCACTCGTTCCTGGTATAGCATCATCCAATCTTTGAAGGGATTTCGTTTGTGTAGGTGTCAATTCAGACTTAGCAGGCTCAAGATCTTCGGCTTCGGACTATCGTAACCTAGTTTCCCCGTATTAAATCGCTACTGATTTCCTCAGTTCTCTGTGGTCTGATCATTCCATAATCTGATAAATCCTTTCCAGAAATTGTTTTAAGTACTATCAAGGTACTTGGAGTCCTGGGAACTTCTAAACGGGTTCACACTAAAAGAGCGCAAACCTAGTACAGCTGAAAACTATAGTTTTTTACCCTTCAGTGGAACACTCCTCCTGTAGGCTGCCGCAGACTCCGACCAGGCGACGGGCAGTCACAATTTGTAATTTTAGCGATAAAGATGAAAACGAGAGGAACGAGAGAAAAAGGGTATGTGTACGTGGAGGTGCAAAAGTGAATAGCATTACGAAAGTCTATGACTGTACTCAACCGCCAAAATACGTTCGAAACGGTGTATTTTTTGCCAGTGTGGCAAGCAACAAACATTTTTGGACCACGGTTTTGGAGCCGAATCTCATCTGGAAATCTGAAGTTTCCATTTTTTATTCTAAAATACTATCTGTCTTTGTTTTTGCACGTGAATCTCCTATGATCTAGCCAGTTTAAGTCTGAAGTCCCTGTGTGAAAAATCGCGTTGTACTTAGCTGTGCGCAAGCTTGCTGGTTAAAAGATCTGTGTAGCACTACCATGAGTTTGAAATATCTACTATTCTCGCTATCGAAAACTATCGCTTTGTCTCTTTCATTGTGATGCATTTGAAAGAGACAGAGCAATAGTTTACGTTATGTCTGTGACTTATAAACCTGGAACATTGTTATTTATACATTTTAGTGAAAAACTTAATGAAACACAGGGAATTTTTAAAATTATTATATTTAGTGACAAAAACAATCACAAATTACAGAAAAAATATTACGGCTGACAAATATAACACTATAAGTTTTAATTATAAAAATTATTTATGTTCGAAATTGAAACATTCTAGGCAAAAATATGATTCGTTTGGGCATTGACGGCAGTATGTAACTACTTGCTTTGTTTTTTGTCTGGCAAATGCTCGGTTACCTATTCTACGTTTAGTTTGTAACATCTTGAACAGTATTTACGAGATTTCTTACCTGCCCCCTCTTTTTATAGCTATCTCATGCTTCTGCTTCTTGTTTCGAGGTGAGCGACACTTCCGCCTCGCAACTTTTTCTATACCTGATTGTGTGAGATATTTGCACTATGTCTTCCTATACTCTACTATGCTTAATTGGCATTTTGTAGTTTCTTTAAAGATTATGAAGGAATTCAGCAAAGCTGTATTCAATAGCAATTCCACAGCGAGTTTTCTATGCCATTTGACGGTTTTGCGAAGCGGTGTCGTATATGCAATCATTTGATCCTCGGAGGTTGGAGGGAAACTGGCCGACCGCATGGCGAAAAAACAGTTTTAATATAAATAGAAATGTCGACGTATGCACTTTTAAAGAACTATAGTCGGGCCGTTGTATCATGCCCGATTTGACAATACCTTTTTTTTAATTTTGCACTTATCCTTGTTATGAGGAACACATTTCGCGAATCATAAAGAACTACTTTTAAATCATAAAGTTCTTTATGATTCGCGAAATGTGTTCCTCATAACAAGGATAAGTGCAAAATTAAAAAAAAGGTATTGTCAAATCGGGCATGATACAACGGCTCGACTATAATATTGGATATAACAGTCCGAAGTTGACTGCATTGCCTGCAATTACTTCACGTTGCTCAAGTGTGAGTGCATGGCAGGCATATTCTGCATTGTCACAGCTATATGGCATGACTTGTTGTTTCTGCACTACTATACACCTGCTCACTACAGTACTACAACACTACTATAGAGCTTCATGTTGAGCCAGGGATACCCTATAGTGATCTTCGTGTTTATTAGGAATGCACTGGCGAAGTTAATCGTTTTTACAAGAATCTTTGACTTATTTTTAGCAGCTAGACGTTTGCACATATTGCAATTCACTATTTCTATGTTTTTATGACATTTAAATCGTTGAGTACTGAAAGGGCATCTCCGCCTAAAGTTCCGTCATCTAGGTACCACAAATTTAATTTAGAATTTAGAGCCGAAATTATTGGATGTATGGCCAGGCTGAAAAGCGCTGGACCGAGTGGGTCGCCCTGCTGACAGGCAACAGAAGACTACAAAAGGTGGTTTTTGTAAACTAATTTGGTAGGTTTGCTGTAGCATTGCCAAACATAATTAAAGATCGGAGAAGTTTTTTCTTTAACTTAAGTCAGCAGGGCACCCCTATCCACCGAATTGAAAGCATTCTTTACATTGTACAATTAACCCTTAAGATGGACGATTTTTTAAAACGTTTTGAATAAAATATATCTGATAAAGGACATGCTATACTGCGTAGGAAAAATAATAAAAAAATCTAGACTTTCATTTACTATATATTTTTTGAAAAATATGTCTGTGGTTTACAAACCAACATTGCGCATTGATTGAGCTTTTGCAAGTATGGGTAAAATAAGAAATGGATATTGTTTTTGAAAATGTATATATTTATGGGTCATTGTGATATTATAAAAACAATACTTTTCTTCGTATCACATAGGGATACACGACATTTTTGGCACAAATTCCCTCCTTAGCTAAATAAGTGACGCAGAGGCACAGATGTATTGACGTTGTCGAAGTATATAATATGATTCACATTGCGTGGTACCAATTCTAGCTAAACCTGGACAACTGTATTGCCGGACTCTCCCAATTCTGGCTCACAGGTAAGATGTTATTTTGGAGCCCCTCCAGAAATAAACCTGGAATCTATGAGCATACCCCTGTAGACTACAAATGAGGTAAATTTGAACCCCCAACTTGTGGGGTTTATTGGGCATGTACTGTTTTATGTAATGGCTCATTTGGTGGCCACATCTGCTCATCTATAGAAAGCCTTTGGTCTAAGGGAACCTTCCCAAACTGGCAGTTGAGCGTTTCTTCAAGAGATCTTATTTTGAACAACCTGTCATAGTTTCGATGATCTGTAGGCAAACATCGGCAAAATGGAGAATGGACCTTATTTTTTCGAATTCGAAAAAGTCATATGGCGTGTTACAGGACATCAATGCTTCAGGTATCTGATTTTCTCCCCTAAAAATAAGACTGTCTTCAACAGTTTACAAGGTTCCGTTTTCGCCAGATCAGAGGTCTATTTATTTGTCGTCTCGAATTCCCTTGTGATGTACTCTGGGGTGCTGCATCTTTCGGTTTCTAAAATAGGAGGGTCTTGCATATCCAGGTCGTCGGTTACGAGAGGAAGATCAGGATCTATTTCATCAGGCTGAACATTCTCACCTTCGTCACTATTTCCAGGTCTCGAAGAATCATCTCGAGCGGTTTGATAATGGACCCCTTCATCCTCTACTTTCTGAGTCTGACCCATCTAAACCATCTCTGAATCTTCAAGACTTTCTAAATACTTATATATTTCACTCTCTAGTAATCGCGGCATGTTGAAAAGCAAAGAAGAACCCTTCACCAAACAAGCATTTATTTAGCAGGCAATGCGCATTGTAGTTTCCTACAACATACCAGTTTATGGTCGTTTTTATAGGAGATCATTTGATTTATACTGTTTTACAGCATAAACATGCAGTTGAGGACATAATCAAGCAAATAAAAATATTTTGTAAACTTACGTGATATTTTATCCAAGTCCAAACACAGCTATAAAACTTAGTTCGCGCCATATAAAAAGTTTTCTTCAAAGTGACAATTTGACATTAACTTTTTTTCAATGTCTAAAACATTGCATAGTGCCAACTTTAAAAAGATAATTAAAATTCGTTCAGAAACGACAACTAGTTCTCAAAATAATAACAAATCAAAGGAAGGTCAGTTTTACCTGTGGTTTTTAGTATGTTGTTTAAAAACAACACCGCGCGTTTAAGGGTTAAGTGGACTGTATAAATTTGAAAGCGAAAAAAAAGGGGTTTTAAACAAATTGATGCCGCTTGACCGTGGACGTAATCTTAAGCACTATCAAGGTACTTGGAGTCCTGGGAGCTTCTAAACTGGTTCACACTAAAAGAGCGCAAACCTAGTACAGCTGAAACTACAGTTTTTTACCCTTCAGTGGAACACTCCTCCTTGTAGGCTGCCGCAGACTCCGACCAGGCGATGGGCAGGCACAATTTGTAACTTTAGCGAAAAAGGTAAAAACGAGAGCAACGAGAAAAAGGGTGCGTGCCTACGTGGAGCTGCGAAAGTGAATAGGATGTTTCAAAGTTTTTGACTGTTTTGACCGTCAAAATACGTTCGAAAACGGTGTATTTTTTGCCAGTGTGGCAAGCAACAAAAATACTATCAGTCTTTGTTTTTTGCACGTGAATCTCCTATGACAGATCGGGCCAGTTTAAGTCTGAAGTCCCTGTGTGAAAAATCGCGTTGTACTCGTACATGCTTAGCTGTGCGCATGCTTGCTGGTTAGAAGATCTTATGATAGAAGTAAGCTGTGAAGTATATCTTCGTCTTTTTCCTTCTAACTGGAAAAAGTCGTTTCACCTCGCTAAGTTATCTCCTGCCCTTACTCTGCGTCGCCTAATCACAGAATTTCCTGGAAATAAGATTTCTTTGTTCTTGGACAATAATTGGTTAAGCAAACGAGGGTAGAATATTAAAGGAATCGGGGACCAATAAGAGTGATTTTTTCACTTTGAAGTAGAAAAATATTTAGTCCGATAAACTTAGTCGCTTAATCAGAGCAGAAGTAGATGGCTGTGCAGGTAAGGGAGTCTCTTGCCTCTGGCTGGAACTGCCAGCATGTTCTACTGTGGTGTGGCTAATATGGCAGCAGGGAGAACAGCCTGTGAAAAAACAATTTTCTTCCACGTAGAATCTTCTTCTGAGTTACATTTATTTCTTGACTATATGTGCTGACCTCTTGTTGTATATTCTAGAAAATGATTAGTTGATATTGAATTTCATACTGCATTAAATTTTATCATTATTAGGGGGATTGGACCACCACGCTGGTCCAGTGAGGGTTGGTGGGTGGTTCGTCAGGGCCTCTTTTGTTATTTAGCAGGACGCGCCACGGTCAGGAGAGGTTGACTTGGGACCCGAAAAGATGGTGTGTGGGCCCCCATATGTCCTAGGGGAGACCCTATGTCCAGCAGTGGACGAGTGTGGGTTTGCTGATTGACTGCATAAAATTATTCAAATAGTTAAAAATATCACCATCACTCAAAACTGGCTTTTTAAAGTGCATGGCTGGCCCTACCATTTATATTGTTAAAACTAATAGTTGGGAATAGTGGGACACGGGCGTTTGATTCTGGTGCCCCAAATCCTTCGCCCATGATTCCAAGCACCCTCAATTCCCAAGAGGCAAGTGGTTCATGGCCTTTTCCGGTCCCTGTCCCTGCAACTGATTTGCGAGCTGCAGCTGCATTTTTTTTGGCCAAGTGCTTCTGACTGTGGACTGACACACCTTTAACATAACATTGCATATTGAATTAAATAGAAGATCCGAATTGATTTAAAATAGCAGCAGTATTGCTGAATCTTGAACTATACTTTTTAAACGAGCTTCTTACCCTTTCCTCTTTTATTCGTGAGCCAATAAACGGCATATCTCCAACGCTCAACTCACGTGCTTGGTTATGGAGCCTCGACTCCTATGATCCCACACTCGCGACGGTTTTGAGAATATAAATGACGTTACAAGAATGTCTGTCCGACCAGCCCGACACCCACCCTTAGTACCCTTAGTCGGGCTGGTCGGACCTAGGCGCGTAATCAAAGGTGCCAGGGGACTGACCAGCCCGAACCGACGGCGCGGGCCTACACGCGCAGGAAATAGCGGTCAAGACCGGCCACTCCTCGTGGGTCTCTTGGGACAAGTCTCCATAGCAACCCCACGAAGAATAATTTGGATACAATCAAACGAAAACTTAATAGGCCATAGTCATATTCTTTATTGCGTCATGTGGTTACAAAAGATCTTAAAAAATAAACAGGTTCACAACTAGATTAGGTTTTTAATACCCGTGGTCCATGCGTCTTTGCCATCTCGTCCAAATAATATGTGGGTGTCGGTGGTTTGTGCTCTTCTAGTTAATATTTTTAGTAAGTATTCTTGACCATGATAGCTGCGCGGCCACGTTATTATTATTATTCAACCATTCCATTATAGTCGCTTTGTTTTTTGGTTTCTTTGTGATGTTGGTGGTTTATTTACTTGACGGGAATGGTACTTTGCGTTGTCCTATGATATTAGTACTAGTTCTTTAAAAAAATCTAGAAGAGTAAACCACTCTTCAATTTTTTCTGCGTTCATTTCTTCATGATTTTCGTTAGTCTTTTTCGATTTAAAAGTTAAGTCACAAACCACCCGTCGAATTTTTCCGCGTTCATCTCTTCGTGATATTCGTTAGTCTTTTTGGATTTAAAAGCAAGAAGGCAATTCGTTTTAAACCTTTTTCGCGTTGCCGCGTAGAAAATGATTAATCTGTCACCTTTCCCCTCTCTGGTACTTTTTGGAAGCGTGAGCAGTGCCATCAGTCCACATTTTACTGATAGTGTGATAGGCGTTCAGCCATTTTCCTTCTGGTACCATTGTGAAGGGGTACCATTTATTAATTTAGGAAAACAATATTATTAACATCTTTAGAGAGAAATACAAATATGTAGTCATAAATAGTAATAATAGTAATTACTGGGTTTATGACATCTAATAAAAATATTTTTCTTTCTTTCTTTTCTTTCTTCTTTTCTTTAGATGATAGAGAGATAAATCGTGATAATCCCCTGATTTAGAGCCCGACTTGAATGTTAGTAATGCGTTGGGCACAAATCCAGCCTCTCCGGCATGAACGATCACGACTCGTTGGCCTTTTGAGATTGGCTTTTTCAGACATGCTGTAGAAATTGTCAGCCCAGCCCATGGGCTTAGTGTAATTTGCATGGACGTAGGATTCGACAGTGCAAATAATCGGTCTATTATTTCTTCGATATTCATTGAGTTTTTGTAAGTAATTTATTTATTGAGTACAGCCACATGACACATATCAATACAAACACGGTTCTTAATAATTAAACTTATCAGTTCTGATATGCACCACAATAACGGCGTACATAAACACTTACAATATACGTGCTAATATTTAATACGTGCTACTTTAAGTAATTGATACGTAACAACCGGATAATAAATGCTAAATACGGTATTTTGTGTTATTTTCCTACAATAATCAATCAAATCACCCCGATCAAAATCCCTAACTAAACCAATTGTATTTTATTTAATAACTGTTTCAAAAACGTAGACCATTTCTCTCTAACAAATAATAACAGAGTCTGCACGATTAGTTCTGCAGATAAATTAATTGCATCTTGAATAGCTAAATTTAGCGAGTGGGCGCAGTAGCAACCAAATGTCTCCAGCCTAATTCTTTTTCTACAGCTATTTTTATGTTTGCTCCATTGTCTATAACCGCCAATATTTTTATGGGGGGCGACGCGTGCCGTAGTAGGTAGCGGTCGGAAATGAGAGATGAAAAGTTCTATTTACAATATATTTACACACGACCGAAATTACACCACATATACAGAAGACAGAAGGATAATTATTAGGAGTAGGAGAAACAGAGCGAAGAGAGCAGCTAATTAATATTAAATACAATAAAATATTTTCACACAAAAATCAGTGCATTCAAATGTAAGTGTCAAAAATCCAACAGATATCATTCTCTCTACTCTAATGTCAACAAACGGACGAACAGTATGGACACCAGCCTGCGCGCGTTGACGTCACGTCAGGCGCGCTGCGTAAAATCTACAAACTATCTATATATCTATAATATTTATAAAGAGACAACTTCTATAGGCAACGACACGGCTTATAGGTAAACCGAAAACACGAAACGCTTGCGCGATGTAATTGGACACAGCGCCATCTATTGGTTCGTTTCTGAATTACGGTCCCGAAGCGAAGTGAGGGCGGGCCGCTAGTATACAATAAATGGGCCATACTGTCCGCGCGTTTGTTGATGTACAAAATAAATATACAAAATAATTTACAATAAAATTATGTACAAAATAAACAAGCGTGGCGCATCGTCATAATTTTATTTGTAATATTCCACTCGTCGGTGATACTTAATAGCTGACTTGCCAGTAATACACCTGTATGCGAGCCCACAAGAACAATACAGTCCAATAAAACAGATTTTAGTATGCAGTTTTCCTTTTCGATGTAATGTCCATTTACAGCTAAATGTCGTTTGTGCTCGATGTCCACACCTCTATTAATTTTATGTTGGTTCTTTGTTCAAGGTCGAGGCGCAAGGCATTGAACCTGGGGCATTCCAAGATTATGTGCAGGAGTATCGGGCTGTACTCCATTTTTCTTACTTCGCCGTATGCGTCGGCCGCATTTGGGTAGAACAGTTTCGTCGTTCCCGCAGTTGTGCCCTCCATGTAACGTCGGTTCCATACGTCAATCGAAATGCCTTGTCTTCAACTATTCGAAATGGCTGAAAATCTAAAATCCCATCACATTAAAAAAGAAATTTATCCTTCAAAACACCAGCTTTTTAAAATAAATTGAAAAAATAAGAGATTTAACATCGACTAGATAACTCCAGACAGCTGGACTAGATAAGACATACATAATGTTACAATAAAAAAATACCTCTTTTGATTAAAAGTCATTTTCATCTGACCCTATTTCCTTGGAATGTAAGAAGTTACCATTCTTTGTTTTTTTTTACACCACTTGATTTAGGTGCAGATGTTAAATGGTTAGTATCAATAAGACACATGTCCCTCCACCAGCCCATGGTCCTTCCTACCGTCTCGGCATACGGACCGAATCTTGGGAGACGCTCACCAGGTACTTGCTAAGGGCTCTTTCCCCGGTGCGTTTCTTCACTCCCTACAAAGTCTGTGTCTTTAGCCCATCTCAATGTCACTTCTCCCCAAATGGGGCGTGAAACACCACAGCACAAGCGACTCGCGCTCGGGCAGTTTCCACATCAATCGAACCTCCTTCCTAATGTCAAAGCCTTTTGTGTGCAAACGCACGCAACCGTCGAAAACCTTCTGCAGAGTTGACCATCTCTTGATGGTATACTGGTCCTATCTCGTTCCTGTTCCAGTCATTCAGCATCTGTTGCCGTTCCTCTTCATACAGCTGACATTCCCACAGCGCATGGTCACGAGTTTCATCAGCTTCTCCACAGGGACATACAGGTGACTCACTAAGAGTCATCGCGTGCAGTCTGCTGTTAAAACTCCCATGTCCCGTCAGTATTTGTGACACGGCGTAGTCTGGTTCCACCCAACCGGCCGATAATCTCATTTCAAGTATTAATATAATAAAGGTTAGTATCAATAGTATTACCATGTGAGTTGGAGCTCGTTGATGGAATTGGATTGTCACAACCACTACCTGAAGCTACATTGGGCGCTACAATGTCTCGCCTTGCCTCTATCAGAAATAATTTCCACATTCGCCTCACCAAATCATTGCTGTGAAACTGAACAATATTGAGAAAGAGCCTACTCACAGGAACTATCGAAGCAGTTTTGCCAATTTTAACTTTTTATGGATCAATTATGTCCAAGGCCCACACATCTGCGTCTGTTGTAGTAGCTGGACCTATCCAGCTACTACAAGGCCCCTAGGCCCAAAACATCAATTATTTATGTCCATCTGTACATACAATTAGATATGTCATAGATATGTCATTGATAAAGATTATCACTAGTATAACTAGGAATATATCTTATTGTCTAAATAGAAATCACATTATATCTAATACGGTCATTCAATCCATTCTCCCGATCCATCACTATCTAGATCTTTATAAGAAGAAAAAGATGCAGGAGCTGGAAAATAAGGATTTGTCAAATTCCTATTCTTGTGCAAACTGTAAGTTTGCTTTTGATACAAGTAATTTGAGCTTTTTTCGATATAACAATATGTTCCATCAAAAATAGCAATTGGTCTTGAATCACCCTCAAATAATGCAGTGGGTATGGCTCAGTTCTTCTGAATTATATCAGCCTTCAAAAATGTTACAGACAGATTCGCGCAGGCCACTGTAATGTTTGGATACCAAGGTCTTGAAGGTGGTCATGTAACGTGTAGTCGTGCAGTACCGTGCATTACTACCCGTGCGGATAAACGCTGGGATTAGAAATGGCGGACCGACGAGTCGGTACCGTCAGCATACTCAGTACTTAAAATTATAATTAAATATAAGTAAACTGAAAAATCGTAGAAAATATCGTTAGCATTGAAAATGTTTTGTTATTTTATTCATTCAAATAATATATAAGTATGTTTATAGGTTTTATTATTTTGTACCTAGTATTTTTTACTGTATTTATGTAAAAAAATCTATGAAAATAATTCAGATTGCGATAAATTCTTTTTTCCTTACCCTTACATGCATAATGTCTGATTTTAATTGGAAAAAATATATTATATAGATATTAACCCGTAGATTTACGAAAAAATAGTAAAAAAAATCATTTCATTATATTTGTATATTTATTTGAAAAAAATACCTTGTGCCGTTTTCGGCACTACATGCCTTTAATACATAGATAATGCTATTTTCTATGCAACTCATTAAAACAATCTTTAGATTTTTTAGCACATAAATGCACTTTACATTTAATACACATTGTAACTGTTTTTAAATTACATGATGGAAACATGCATCTCATCCTTTCAGGGGTTCGAATTTGTTCATGCCCTACACCATCAAGTATGACATCTCTTGGAGGTAAAACTTGGCAAGCTTTTCCTCTACGTAATTTTGGCGCTGGACCTTCTAAAATTGAGCTGGTACTTGGACGACCTCTGGGAGTGGGTGTAGAGTATTTGCACAATGTCTCCGCTAAGTCCGACCTAAAATTTGCAAGATTCATCATCTCTTTGTTAGGCACATTGCGTTTCAACAGGGATTTTCGGTACAGAATCCAAGCATTGATGATAGAAAGATCTAGAAGATGGTAGAAAATTCTTATGTACCACTTTCTGCTTTTTATGCGAATTCTGTACCTGCCAAGATGGGAATCCATGAGATCAACGCCCCCCATGTGGGCGTTGTATTCTTTCACCAACTTAGGACATGGTATTTCAACCCTTCGCTTCAACTTCTTATCGTAGCGTTCGATGGATTCGGCTGGCTCAGCACCCACATAAGTGGAAGCCAAAATGACTTGTTTGTTATCTTTCCAGGAAACCGAAGTTATATCTACATCATCGATATTTGTTACATATTCCTCATACGCTCCTCTCGGCACTGAGTTCTTCATTACATCCTTTTTCGATGGTAACTTACAGTTTTTCCCTATACGATTTCGTTGAATCGTACCCAGTGAAAGAATACCTTGCGTAGCTAAATAGTGCATCAGAGGTATGGATGTATAATAGTTATCGAAATACACTATGTGATTTCGATTTCTTGGAACCACTTTTACAAGCTCTAATACTGTGCTTGCTACCACTCCCAGTTCTGGTTCTTCAGGAATCGTCTCTTCCTCTTTTTTTTTCCCTGAATATATAATAAACTTATAAGCATAACCTAATAAGCTACAGAGTACAAATAACTTGAAGCCCCATTTGTGTGGCTTATTAGGCATGTATTGTTTCAAGAAGTGTCCAACTTTTGTGGCGCACATCTGCTCATCAATCGAAAGCCTTTGGTCAATAGTCACACTAGAAAATCTTGAGTTCAGATGTTCAATAATTGGTCGCAATTTGTGCAGTTTGTCATGCTCAGCATGGTCTGTAGGACGGTGCTGAGAATTATCGTTGAAGTGTAAAATTCTTCTAATTTTTTCAAATTTATTAACTGGCATCGTTTCTCTTATGTGGCTAAAGCCAAATTTACCCCAGTATGACCTAATGTTAGGGTAATGATATACGGACATAAAAATGAGTATTCCTATGTATTTGCGCAAATCTTGTATTGTTATTCTGTCAGTTCGATCAGGCTGTTGTTGTGTAGCATATAAATTTGTTTCTTGGACAATAGAATCCATAAACTCATTATTGAAAAAATAGGAAAAGAATTGGAAAGGCGTTTGTAAGTCCAAAACCTCAGATGATAAACATTCGGATCCTAAAAATGCAATTTTGTCTTCTGAAAATACCAAACTTCTTTTTCTCCACAACAAATTCCTACGAGCTTGTATGTAACTAGACTGTGAATTAGAATTAGGATTATTTTCTTCTTCATTTACTAACGGAGGATCAGAAGCATCAATCTCTATATTCCCGTTATTATAATCCGCAACAAGATCTTCTTCCTCAAGGCTATGTAATGGGGAATCTTCCAATTCTTCCATAAGTTCACGTCGACTTGGATAATAATCTTCTAAGTCGTCACCATCAGACTCCATCTCATCGGACGAGATTTCACCATTTTCGAGCATGCGTAACATTTCCTCTATTTTCCTATTATCCATAGCTGTAAGCCAATAAAAAGCACGTTGCAAAGAAAACCAAACCAAAGCAGAGAAAATCAAACCGCTAAGTAATACAAAACTGAGGCAAAAAAATACACGCGAAAGCATATAGGGTCGTTTTCGGCACAAACAAATTTCTCAGATTTTCGGGGGCAAGTAGTAGAAAAAAGATAAAAAAAAATATTTAGATACAAAATTGAGTAACATACCTGCTAATTTTATATTTTTATTTGTACTAAATCCGTAGAAAAACCTAGATTCCTTCAGATTGAATTTAGGCTAACCTCACTTCTTGTTAAAGACATCCACCTTTTGACAATTTTGACAGATTAGAAAAAAATGGCCGGGTGGGTATAGACGAAACCCTTTCTTTTTTTTAATTTAATGACCAAGGAAGCATTTTATTAGGTTCCGTAGTAACACTGATAAATACCTTGAATAAAAATTTGAAGCAAATTTATTGGTCCGTTTTCGGCACAAGATGCATTTAAGGGTGAAATTTCTAATTTTATCAGTTTTTTGCCTATAAATACCCCCCTTTTTGAGAAACAATGAACTAAAAAATAGTTTTATTTAAGAGTCAGTACTTCCCTATCTATCTATGATTTTACTTTATTTTTATTGCCCCCCAAAAATGCTTAAAAAGTAATTTGAAAATAGGGGTGGTTTTTCCCCTATTTGTTTTAAGATTTTATAACTTCCTTTCTATTTATCTCATAACGATGAGATTTTTTGTGACTTATAGCTATTTAAATTCTACTTATTTTAAACTAATTTTAACCCACGCGAAATTATATTTAGGCCCTTCTAGGGTTGTCACAAACTGAATTTTCAAAAAATCTTAACCTAAAAACACATAAAATAAGAAAAATATCATAAATTTTGTCCAACAAATACCTTAACTAGATAGGTAAGGGCGTCCCCTACCCCCCAAAATTTTTCCGAAATAAAAGGGGTTAAATTAACCCCTTTTTTGAATTTTTAGAACTTTTTGACAATTTTAATTTGTTAAATTACTCCGAAAATACCCAACAGAAAATTTTGAAATTTCAGGGGTAGGTAGGAGGCGTCCCTAGCTATTTTGTCCAAATTTAAAATTTTTATTAAACTCTTTTGTTTTCGTGTACAAAAATTTAAAATGTTTGTCATTTCTTTTTTCATTGATCTGTTTAAGTAGTGTTTGAACCAAATCCCAAGCAATAGCGTAGTCCAATGTTTTAGTTTGCAAATATTTCGAAACAGGCGTTATAACAAGAAACATATCTAGTAAAACGAATGAAATAAATAGGTTTTCAAATTTCGCCCATGACTTGCCAAATTTCTGGCCATATATCTGGATTTGCAATCAAAATTACCATCAGATATTTCTTTGAATACGGTAATGACGTTAGTTAATTTGTCCGTGGCAATTTCCCCGCTCCTTAAAACACTTTCATCAATTATCGATGACAGAGCCTTATGTTTACTCCACCACCTAGTGGCTCCTATTTTTTGCAGTCTATAAAGTTTGTCGTGGGCGGTATGTTGTTTTTTTGTTTCTTTCTCCCACACTGCCATTCGTTTGTAAGATGTACTCAGAAAAAACTGCAGATTCCTCTACCAATCCAAAAACGTTTTCTGCTTGAAGAAACTTTACTGTCGAGTCAGCTACTACTAAGTTTAAGACGTGAGCCATACAGTGAGTATAAATCATATTTTCATTTGCCTTTTTGAAGTGAGCCTGTAAGCCATTGTAACACCCTTTCATATTACTTGCCCCGTCGAATGAACACGCAACTATATTTGATGCTTGAATTCCGTACTTTGCTAATTCCGATGTTATTCGCTCGTACAATGCTTGTCCACTAGAGTCATCAATAACAGTCATCTCTAGTAGCCTTTCATAAACCTTTCCTTGGACAACGTAGCGTACGCATATAGCTAATTGGTCCATCACTGCCACATCTTGGGTAGAGTCTACCATCACGCTGTAAATAATACTATCTTTGAGGTCTTTCAATATGATATTACGTCCAATTGTAGCAATCGTTTTAATTAACTTGTTTATAAACGATTTGGACAAAAATGTGATCAAAGAGCCTCGCCCGTACTGTCCCGCCCGTACTGTCTTTTGGTTGACTTTCCGACAAGTTTTCTTTTCTCAATTGTTTTTTGTTTATGTTTCTTACTCTCCTCAATGCACTGTTTCACATGGTTTTGTAAAATGACGTCATAGTTTGCAACCATCATGACAAGTTCGAGAAAATTACCATGATTTTCTACAGAGTCAAGTGAGTAGGCCCCTTCTGCTTTGTCCCCTCTGTAAGCAATGCCTTGTCTACCCAGAAATAAAACTATGTCAATCAAACGATGAACAACTAATCTTCTTGTGTGAACTTCTCTTTCCCGTTGTTTAGATTGGTGTCCCGCTAGAAGACTCAATATCACGACCTTTTAGGCATTGAAAAGCTGTCTTGGCCGCAAGTTCATGATAATGGGAGTTTTCATGAGTTTCCAGCGATTTATAAATGTGTTTTGGTGTAACATCATGTCCAGTAATAAATGTGGAATCTCTGTTATCCTTGCCTCCGAAAGCCATACAACAAGAACAATATACTTTGTTGAGCTCAATGGAATAAGATAACCATTTTCTGTGTATTTTTTCTCCATTCGGCAAAAGACGATAGTAGAGTTTGGATGGATCAAACGGAAGTTTAACTCCTTTTCCCTCATGAACTTGGATCGGATGTTTTTCCATAAAAGCTTTTTTTATTCCAATGTGATCACTTTCATTTGGACATATGAAACAACCAAGGTTTTTCTTAGAAGCATCAAGCGTGTCTTGTTTAGATTCTTCATCGCTGATTTCTGAATCAGAGTCAGAGCTTATTGACGAATCCCTGTCGAAATGCGTCAACGCCGGTTTGGGGTGGTCTAGATTTAGGTCTAGAAATTTTTGATTGCTAGTAGTAGTTTCTTCCCTCTTATTTTCACTCCCACCAGACGATGTAGCTACAGTAGCCTCTGCTTGGATTGAAGGAGGCTCAATTTGATCTTCGTTTCCTGAAAATAGTATAACATCGTGGGTGCAAAATAATACGAAATACAGTAGTCTTATACAAAACATCTTAAACAATTATTCTGTTTACATTAGCCTTTTAAAATAATTTAATCTTACAATTTGAAAAGTTTTAATTTGTTTTTAACTTATAGCTGCAATAATATGTAAAGGCCTATTCTTAAAATTGCTTTAAGTCTTAAATTTAAAAAATATGACCAATAGTACCTAGTTTTTATACAACAACAATAGTTAATGATTTAAGGGAGTTTTTGCCATACCCAGTAAAAAAAGAACGTCCGATTTTTTTATATTTTGAATACATCTATGTATGAATCACATTTACTGTTTATCACACATTTTACTCCAAAAATTTACTTTAGCAACAAATACAAACAATCAAAAGTATTTAAGTTAAGGGCTTATATGCTCATAAAAATCTTCTGATATTTCCGCCTACCTGTTTGCGTTTTTTCAATGTTTTCAGGATTGGAACTGGAACCAGCTAACCATAAATTCAAACTTTGTGAACTTTGTTTTATTTCGAAAGATTTCCTCTCCTTCTTTTTTCTTTTACTTGCACCACTTGGGTGCACACGTTTTATTTTATAAACTGAAAAATTCACCTTTAAATTTCAAACAAACTCACAACGCACATCAACTCACCGACAGCAGGTCAATTCAACTGACAGCAAACAGCTACGACGCGACATGCAGGTGCGCGCGGGGGGGGTGACCGAGTACTTCGAGCACCGAGCGACTTACTATTACTTTTTTAATATACCTAGGTTAACCTTAGCTGTAATTTAATAAAAAGTAGGTTACTGTTTATTTAAAATTGTTTTTGCTGTATTACGTCGCTGTGGAACAGTAAAACAAAATATTTTTTTATAATGAAAAATCTTTTGTATACTTGAATTTTTTGGCTTTTGGAGGCCCCCTTGAGCCGGAGGCCCTCGGCGATCGCCGACCAGCCGCCCTGGCCAGACCGGGTCTGCTCTTACCATACGCAGTCCCAGAGAGGGGTGGATGTACACGTCTGTACCAAAACCCACGCTCTGTTGAGCATTGAGGCGGGAAGTGCGGGAACCACTGTCCCTATGGACCTCCACAACACCCCTACAGTCCAGCCCAAGCCGCTGGCTACATTACTCAACTGCTCAAACGTATAACTTGACATACTTTGCTCGTCTTCACACTCTATCTAACCTAGCGAAGGGATGTAATCTTCGCTCCTATATGTGCCTAGTGAAGGAATTTACTCATCTTCACCTTGCTATACTATCATTACTGCCTCTAGGTTACAACTAGATACATGGTCTCATACATAGGGCTAACTTCACGTCCACAGCCGAGGCTGTGGCATGATTATAAGATAATGAACAACGTAACACATGCAGTAATCAGGGATGGGACCCTAGCAACATAAGGTATGAATAATGACTCACCAGGGCGCTGTTTAGTGGGTAAACTTACTCACACGTTCGCCATTCACACTGCTCAATAATTCCACATCAAACAATATACTATCACTTCCTAATAAGAGTACACACATTTTTTACAGACTTTCTTCACTTTCGCGGCAACGAATGCTTTCCGTTCTACGTTCAAACATCAACTGCCCGACCATAGATAAAATCAAGCCTTATATAGACACTGGCCAATGGTGTTGCCAGATTAGTGTTGTTAAAACAGTGTCGGCAAATAGTGATGCCGAAAATAGGATTATTTAAATGCAAGTATAACTCACCATAAGGTAGTAAATTCGCGATCTCCGCGACAGCAATGTCCCCAGACAATGAAATCCCAAAGTTTTAAGGTACCGTGCCAATGATGGGCAATTATAATAATTATCCATCGTAACAGTGTCCTCTCCGTTCGAGACCTTTCAATAAATCGAGTACCACTTGGGTACTCTTGCCAGCTAAGTCAACACTAGGAGCAACAAAATAGCCGCGTTCAGAATTCTTCCCAGTGTAAATATCAAACCTGTACATATATCCAGTTTTAGACTCGCAAAGTTCAAAAGATTTAATTCCAAACCGCGCAGCCTTTGATCTTATAGCTTGAACCCAGGACAAACGGCCCTTGTATAAGGTCAATGACTCGTCAATAGCTACATCTTGATTTAAATTGTACAAACACTCGAATTTTGAATTTAAATGTGAAATAACTGGTGCGAGTTTCCGCAATTGCTGAGAGCTGCATTCCTCCACTTAACGGCAAATCCTGATTTACATCAGAATTATCAGTAAAATGCAGAAATTTGCTTAACAATATGAAGCGGTTATAAGTCATCAGCTGTCTGAACTTTGGCATTTCCAGATAGCTGTTGACTTTCCAATATTCGGGCTGAGAAGTACGCGGATCAATTCCCATGAATATATAAATAGCAAAAAACAAATACAACTCATCTACATCGGTGTCAACCCAACGATGTAAACGAGATGATGCTTTCAATGTGCCTGCTGCAGTTTTAGCATCGACAATTTGCTTAGCATATCTATTGGTTTCCTTACAGATATGCTCCATGATGTCTCTACTCCAGATATTTGTAAAGGCTTCATAGGGCGTATCGTAGTCTTTGATAGCCCCTGGGGTAGGACCCGCAAAGATTTCGGCCACACCATCAAAAGTACCAAATCTGTTTGCCAACAGAAATCAGTAGACATGCCAACCAAGTTGTCAACAGCTTCATCCATTGCCCTTTCCACCGATTGTATCACATTACGAACACGATCATCCAAGTCCTCGTCATCCGGGATATTTCGAGTCATACGGAAGCAATGCGTTCGTCAACATCGAATTCATCTTGATGATGTTACGTTACGATACGTCAGTTCATACAAAAACCCTACTCTAACACAGCTTAAAATACGAATAATTGAATTTGACAGCTTCACAAACGTCAAATCTCGATATCTCGAGACGATAACTCTTAACGATACCATCAGAGACGTCGTCGGAATGTTCGTCGATTTGACGTTTGTGAAGCTGTCAAATTCAATTATTCGTATATTAAGCTGTGTTAGAGTAGGGTTTTTGTATAAACTGACGTATCGTCACGAATAATTCGATATCGTTTGGCGGAGTAGACCCCCTGTCTCTTAACGTTTTTTTTTCACAGCACTGGACGAATGGTTGACAAGTATGGACCTGACGATATGATGAATTCATTGAAGATATCTTCGTTTGATACTACTCGATTAAATTTACGCGTATTATGTTCTCTGAATTTTTCTTAAGTCTTTATTTCGAGCCTCAGAGGCTTCTTCCGAAAGTTGACCTGTTGGTAAAATACTGAAATGTTCAATGGTTTCGGCACCATGCAACAAAAATGGTCACTAGCAGGCATAATATAATAGGCTTTGGATTCTGCCAGATAACATCTTCACCAGAGATCAGTCGCAAAGGCACAAATGAGCACATAAAATACTTGAATCGTCTGCATCTTCAGCCAGTTTTTGTTTGTAGTTGCTCTGACCTGAAGCACCGTCAAAACCCCATTTAGAAAGTAGGGACAGATCTTTTCCTGCTAAGTGGTCCACATCTAAAACACGTGCCAGGCGAGAGACAGTTATGTCTAACATAGCTTGAAGTCGTACTATCGCTCCTTGTTCCGTTACAAAGATTGCATCTTTCGGAGGATAACATGCCTTCTTGGCTTCTAAAATTGCGTCGTATGCTGGATATAAGTCAACTCCATCTTGTTTAGCACATATCCTCAATGTAGTATACTGCCACTTCGATAATTTTAAAGATATAATATTCCTAAGGCTTTCTCAGGAGAATATTAGGAGCAGTTGTTTGGCCTTTGATGTTTTTAATTTCTGATGCATTTTCTGGATGTTCCTAGAGATATTTCACAATATCCGCTTAGTCCTTATCACTACAACTTTTATAGCAGTAGCATATGCTAATTCTTCAGTACTATGTGTAAGAAGGCTTACAGTCTTTCTTTTTTCTGCATCGGACTTAGGTCGGCAAATGGTTTTCTTGGGCTGGACATTGATGTTGAAGTACCAACAGTACAAGTAGAAGCAACACTCGATGTAGACGCACCTTCATTTACTACAGGACTGACTGTAGTTTCTTCTAAGGGAATCACTGATGATGATTTAATATAGTCGGGCCATTTAATATCCTCTTCTAGCCAAGTCTCATATTTATTTATAAATTTATGAGTTGTACGATTACACAGTTTTCACTTTTCACATGGAACAGATGTTCCAACTATGCAAAAGTATTTTGTTAGCCCTTATTCAAATGGGAACTTTTTTTCAATAAAATTGAAAACTTGTCACGGTTTTTAGGTAAGTGGGTTCTGGAGATTCCGAAAAAAAAACTCATTTTTTTATAATAAGGGGGGAAGTGGGGGTTCTACGGTGGGAAATTATTTCCCATTATCCGGTAAGTAAAAGCAAAATTTTAAAAAGTGGGTAATAATTTCCCACCATCCGGAACGGATCTCAACTTTTGATACATTTTATTTATAAATTCTATACATGTTAGTTACCCCGACTTTGCTTGTTTTTTTTTTAAATAAACAATAGTAAGTAACTTGAAAAAATAAAGTTAAAAAATGAAACAGAATGTTTTATTAAGAACTTATACATAAAATATTACTGAGTTGGAACTGAGTGAAAGATTTTAAAACAATTTTTGGCGCAAAGAGCTACCCCACAAGTGGAACATTCTATTTTAGTCCTCTGTTCTTTCTCCTTTGTGCTGCAGTAGCGACATCATTTATAAGTAGTACTTTCTTCAGGTAAGTGTATGCCCACATTTAGTAGACGAATTTCGTCGTGCACGCCCAACCTGCCTCCTTTTTTATTTTATTTTTAAACTACGGCTGCTTGTGTTAGTGCTTTCCGAGTCGTGTGATTGTCTATAAGGGCACGTGCTAAGCGTAGTCTAAAATCACGGTGACCGTGCATCGTCGAAACATGTGTGTAGTTGTACGTTATGTAGGCATTAATTGTAGATGCATCAAACAATAAAAAAAATAATCGCATCCAGTATTTCCTAGACTTGCGGTTTATCGGATACGACGATCTAAAATGATCAAAAAGATCGACTCCGCCCATGCTGAGTTTGTATGAAGCGATTGCAGTCGGGCAGAGGATATCAGCTCTAGAGCCATCCTTTTGGGTTCTTTTTACCATCATTATGTCTAATGGCTGATGTGCTGTCGTGGTACAGTAACTTCTTTTGTGTCAAACCATTTAATGGCTGTGATGGGCTCTGCAGTAACCGCTGCAAACTGATGTTATCCAATTTCAATGATTTCGGTTGTTTTTTCTTCATTATATCAGGTAAGTCCTATCTATTGCATCTGACTGTCCCTAAGTAGCATAAATATTTTTAAGATAAAGATCCATAAGATTACAGCTTGTAAAAAAGTTATCGAAGGCAACTAAGGTGTTTCTTGGTACACTACTGCAGAGTTTCATGACAACATTATATCCTAATCCTTCGTTTTCGGTGCTGTCGCCTTTACCTGTATACACTTCGAATTGGTACAAGTATCCAGTTTTTGCGTCACACCCTTACCCAGACTTTAAACCCTAGTTGATTGGTTTTTTTTGGCATATATTGTTTTTGTTGGGATAAGGCAATATTTCAATTAACTTCGCTAGATTTCTGTAATGCACACTTTTATTATTATTTTATTTATTTATTTATTTATTTATTTATTTATTTATTTATTTATTTATTTATTTATTTATTTATTTATTTATTTATTTATTTATTTATTTATTTATTTATTTATTTATTTATTTATTTATTTATTTATTTATTTATTTATTTATTTATTTATTTATTTATTTATTTATTTATTTATTTATTTATTTATTTATTTATTTATTTATTTATTTATTTATTTATTTATTTATTTATTTATTTATTTATTTATTTATTTATTTATTTATTTATTTATTTATTTATTTATTTATTTATTTATTTATTTATTTATTTATTTATTTATTTATTTATTTATTTATTTATTTATTTATTTATTTATTTATTTATTTATTTATTTATTTATTTATTTATTTATTTATTTATTTATTTATTTATTTATTTATTTATTTATTTATTTATTTATTTATTTATTTATTTATTTATTTATTTATTTATTTATTTATTTATTTATTTATTTATTTATTTATTTATTTATTTATTTATTTATTTATTTATTTATTTATTTATTTATTTATTTATTTATTTATTTATTTATTTATTTATTTATTTATTTATTTATTTATTTATTTATTTATTTATTTATTTATTTATTTATTTATTTATTTATTTATTTATTTATTTATTTATTTATTTATTTATTTATTTATTTATTTATTTATTTATTTATTTATTTATTTATTTATTTATTTATTTATTTATTTATTTATTTATTTATTTATTTATTTATTTATTTATTTATTTATTTATTTATTTATTTATTTATTTATTTATTTATTTATTTATTTATTTATTTATTTATTTATTTATTTATTTATTTATTTATTTATTTATTTATTTATTTATTTATTTATTTATTTATTTATTTATTTATTTATTTATTTATTTATTTATTTATTTATTTATTTATTTATTTATTTATTTATTTATTTATTTATTTATTTATTTATTTATTTATTTATTTATTTATTTATTTATTTATTTATTTATTTATTTATTTATTTATTTATTTATTTATTTATTTATTTATTTATTTATTTATTTATTTATTTATTTATTTATTTATTTATTTATTTATTTATTTATTTATTTATTTATTTATTTATTTATTTATTTATTTATTTATTTATTTATTTATTTATTTATTTATTTATTTATTTATTTATTTATTTATTTATTTATTTATTTATTTATTTATTTATTTATTTATTTATTTATTTATTTATTTATTTATTTATTTATTTATTTATTTATTTATTTATTTATTTATTTATTTATTTATTTATTTATTTATTTATTTATTTATTTATTTATTTATTTATTTATTTATTTATTTATTTATTTATTTATTTATTTATTTATTTATTTATTTATTTATTTATTTATTTATTTATTTATTTATTTATTTATTTATTTATTTATTTATTTATTTATTTATTTATTTATTTATTTATTTATTTATTTATTTATTTATTAAAAAAACAAGCAACCACACTACAAGTAATTAAAGTAATTACAACATTTTCAAATTTTGTTTTCTAGCTTTTAATGCACTAAATTTATTAATAACGTCATCAAAATCCAAAACCGACGCTGCTTTTCTTTCAATCGACAAAATAGCCAAGCTAGCAAGTCGTTCTTCAGTCATGGTCGATCTTAGATAATTCTTGATAAGTTTAAGTTTTGAAAAACTTCTTTCGCACGACGCTACTGATACACTAATTGTTAGGAAATACTGAAGTATCAGACATATGTTGGGTAGGGATTCGGTAAAGTCCCATCTAATAATAAATTCAAACATTTTTTTAGCACTCCATGAAGCAGCTTCCTCCGTTGCAGTATTAGTTGCGCTTACATGTCTTCGCAATCTGTAAACTTCTTTGCATAATTTTTCCTTGTCAAAATCACCATAGACTAGGTTGAGCTTTTCCACTGCCTGCTCAAGTTCATTTTCTACAGAGCCTTTTATCAGGAATTTTGGTTGTACAATATGGAAGGTGCTAGAAATGTTTTCCATAGCAGTGAATCTTGTAGCCAATTCTTGACTAAATCTATCCAAGCACTCGAACATAGATCTGCGAAGTTCTTCTTGCAAAGTCAATCTGGCATCTGAAGATGTTTCTCCAGGTTGATTCTTTTTTACTTTTCGTCGGCCTCGTCTCTCAATATCTATGCCCATTTCTCTACATTTGTGCGTGCCAAATTGAATAGCCTTAGTGACGAGCGTATTTCTTTCCTCGACAAGAAACAATTGCAGTGCCTTCATTTTTATCAAACCCATGTCAAGTGTGATATTAGGTGTTTGTAAATATTTTTGGGTGAGATTTACTTCTTCCAAAATCATATTCCAGAACTCCAAGTAGCTTAAGAATGTGAAGTCACATATTGCAGGAAGTAGTACGCTTGCTGCAGACCTAGTATCTAAATTTTCTTTCGAAGGATCACACATTTCTTCCAATGTAAGGACCAGTTGTTCTACATTTTGTCTGACAGCTTTAACGGAATCATGATGAGCACTCCAGCGTGTATCACACAGTCTTTTCAAAGTTTTCCCAACCTTTTGTATTAGTATTTCCCACCTGTGGGTCGAAGCGGAAAAGAATGAATATATTTTTTCTAAGGTTCCGAAACAGGTTACACTTGAAGGAATGCATGCAAAAGAATGTACACCACAAAGATTTAATGAGTGATTTGCACAAGGGCTAAATAATGCTTTAGGGTTAATATCCCGGATTTTCTTTTGAACTCCTCCATGAACACCAGACATTGAGGCGGCATTATCGTAGCCCTGAGCTCTACAAAGTTGAATGTCTAACCCATCTTTTTCTAGCTGTTTTAAAATATCATTTGCCATATCACTTGCCGTCTTTCCTGACATAGAAAAGAAACCTAAGAAGGACTCCCGAACTTCCACAGCTCCTTCCTCTATATAGACATATCTTATTATTTCACTCATTTGGTCGGTATGGCTCTCGTCTGGAGTACTGTCAAACATGATTCCAAAATATTTAGATTTTTTGATATCATCAATAATTTTCTGTTTTACGTGATGACTTAAAATAGATAGGAATTCATTCTGGATACCTTTTGATAAATAAGAAGGCACTCTTTTCAATCCACCTGCAGCTTCTTGAAGTTTTGACCAGTGCTCACTTAATACGGGATCGTATTTTGCCATCATTTTCACTAATTCTATGAAATTACCTCTGTTTTCTGATGAAGGATCTTCTCTATGGCCTCTGAAAGCAAGATTCTGCTGAGCTAAAAATAATGTAATATCCAAAAGTCGACGTAATATGTTTCGCCATTTTTTAGCCTCGCGATTTATAGTGTCTTCATTTACTTTATCAATAATTTCATTTTTTTTCAACCCAACTGCAAGAGTTTTCCATTTTTCCAAATTGGATACATGTTGATGAGATGACTCGTGAAGTGAAATATTTGGGTTTAATTTCCACCATTTTTGATATCCAGAAACAAATGGTTTACTCAGATCATCAAGGGATGCAAAAAGTCGACAGCAAAAGCAATATAGCATATTAGTCGATGTAGAGTAAATCATCCATTTTCGAAGATATTTTTTTCCGTCTCCCACAATTGAATAAAACCATGATGTTGTCAAGCTACGTTGTGGTCCCTTAGCATGTTCGCCCTGTCTGATAATAGAAATAAAAGGACCATCTTTATGTTGGAATGTCTCACTACCCTGCTTAATAATCTCAAGTCGAATGTGATCTGGTAAGGGCACTGGCCAGTTCGCAGCATCATTGGAATGTAAAAACTCATAATCAAAACTGGTTCCTTCTTTTGGTTCTGGACGAAAGCTCGTTTCTCTTTCTCCTTCTTTCTCTCCTTCAACAAGACATAGGTTTTCGACGCAATTTATGTCTTCGTTACTATCCCCTAGATGAGATGCATCTATAGTTGTTGTCACCTTTTTCTTACTCTGTACATCTACTTCTGGTGTTTTGTCCTTTTCTTTATGTCTTTCTGTTCCTACTAATTCGGTTTCTCGTCCTTCTTGACCTTCAAGAAAAAAAGTAAATAAGTTTTTTTTTACATTACAAAAACAATACGTGAGTGGGTACTGATAATCCGTCAATTTAAAATATTATTTAATGTACTTATATGTAGGGTGTCCCATATTTTACCAAGTCGAAATTATTTTTACGCATACCTTTTTAAAACGTGCGTTTGGGCCTAATATTGTCAAAAAAATTAATATCAGCCCGCTTAATGACCGATAACCCGTGCCGACTTGCGTTTGAAACTTCTCCATACAAATTGCGCGAGTACTGCGCCTCGACCTGTGACTGAGTGTTTCGTTATCCACTTTACAAGTGATTTTTTGGATACTTAGTACTTTATTGCTTATTGCACGAATAATTCGTTGGATTTAGGTTAGTTACAAACATAATGTTTGACTTGTCACATTACCTAGCCATTAAATTAATGGTGCAAAATTATCAAATAGACACCTAGAAAGCGTAGTTCGGTTTCCTTATGCTGTAATTTAACAGGTCTTAATTTCTGACATCAGAATGCCGGGTATTTCCTCGTAGATGAGTCTACCTTAAAAAAATAATAAAAGAAGCAGAAATAATCACATAACACCTGGACTTGTCGCAGCTTTAGATCGATCAGTTTAAGAGACTTCGTTAACATTTTTCGTGCGGTCGTAGAGGTGCTTGGTTTGTCCAGCGATACTTTTCCTTTTAACAAAGGAAGCATTGATTCAGTGAATTCATTCATCATAGTATCTAGTACACTAGAAATAAAATAACTGGGCCCACTGGGTACCACGTATGCAGCGCTGCTAAAGATTCGGCGCTCCACACTCTTTGATGTGCCAGTCTTGGGCGATTCAGCGTAATGGTGTCCTCCCAAGAGTGGAGGACCCACCGCTTCTCATCATAAGACAATAAAAATGGTGTTTCAAACAGTTCTCTCGCTTGCACCCTACTCAGGCGATAAGGGAGCGAACACGCTAGCTGAAGGTTTCGTCAATATTCAATTTCGATGACTGAATGAGATTTCCATTATCAAAAATCAGTTTTAATGTTGATCTTTGTACACTAAGCTCTATTGATGCTTGCTCTGAATCAGTGCTTACATAGGAAAATCATCGCTGGTCAAACCAAGCACGTCTACGACCGCACGAAGAATGTTAACGAAGTCTCTTGAACTGATCGATCTAAAGCTGCGACAAGTCCAGGTGTTATGTGATTATTTCTGCTACTTTTATTATTTTTATAAGGTAGAATCATCTACAAGGAAATACCCGGCAAACTGATGTCAGGAATGATGACCTGTTAAATTACAACTTAGGAAAACCGAACTACGCTTTCTAGGTGTCTATTTGATAATTTTGCACCATTAATTTAATGGCTAGGTAATGTGACATTTCAAACATTATGTTTGTAACTAACCTAAATCCAACGCATTATTAGTGCAATAAGCAATAAAGTACTAAGTATTCAAAAAATCACGTGTAAAGTGGATAACAAAACACTCAGTCACAGGTCGAGGCGCAGTACTCGCGAAATTTGTATGGAGAAGTTTCAAATGCAAGTCGGCACGGGTTATCGGTCATTAAACGGGCTGATATTAATTTTTTTGACAATATTAGGCCCAAACGCACGTTTTAAAAAGGTATGCGTAAAAAAAATTTCGACTTGGAAAAATATGTGACACCCTATTATATAGGTATTTTTTCTTTGTTTATGTAAGTATATTATTTTTACGACTTCGATTATGTAAACTGACATATGGCAAGGAAATGTCTAAAGCTGGACAAATGTGTCGAACATTTTTATGATTTATGCTGCAGTTCAATAATGATGCATATTGAATCAAATCAACTAGAAATCGTCACTGATACGCAGCGCTGATCCTGCAAGCTCGCCTCATATCGCATTTGACCAGGAGTGCGATTTTTTTACCGTCCAGTACTCTGTCTGACTTTTTCTTTGTTCTCTTGTAAAAATGAAAACAAATCATATAATATACTAAAGTAAAATTTGCGTAATAATAATAAATATTTAATAATAATTCTTACAACTTGACACCTCGATGTTACTTTCTTCGTTTTGGTTAGAGCGTTTCTTTTCATTAACATATTTCAACAGTGATCCAGATAGTAATTCGGCCTCCTTAACCTTTGCCTTCTTTATCTTCCTCTTCTGGGATCCACTTGGACCACTTCTCTTCACTATAAGTAAATGAAGAAATATACATGTATGTAGATTACGTACCTATTCAGTTGGTTATTGTACAACAAACTGAAATTTCAACATCACACTTGTATATCAAGTAAATACGCAAATTTACTTGAAATACAAGTGTGATGTTGATATACATACACACATACAAGTGTGATGTGAATAAGTAAATACGTAATTTTTTTGCTACATTCGCTTCATACATGCGTATGAAGCGAATGTAGCAAAAAATTTACGTCTGGAACGTGATGAATGAATTCAATAAATTAATAAATACAAAACATGTAGTTTGTACTCACTTATTCCAAATGAACGTCCAATTTGTTCACTATCTCTTAAAAACTCTAATTACTTATTAAGTGTGTAATCTGTGCGTCCGATTTGGAAGGCAAATACCACGCGACTGACGCGGGCGGCGGGGTGGGGTGTGGGCCACATCCCGAGTGGCACACACGCACGCCATGCCAAGCGCCGCGCCGGCGCGCCGTCGGCGCGCCGCTACTAAAATTCGCGCCACGAAAAGTCTCGCAGACGAGGCGCTACAGTCGCAAAATACGTTTCCGAACTTCAGTTTTCACAACTCTAAGCGTTATGAACTTAGATGAATTAGGTATCTACACCGTTTATTTATTATGGTAAATGATCGGAAGAATGGTTTATTTACAGCAGATTATATTAAAATAACATAATCTGAGTAGACAAGGATTTTTTTTTATATTCCAAACCGCGGCCCCTCTTAGTTGTGGGGCCCGGGGCGGACCGCCCCCGTCGCCCCCCTGTTAGTCCGCCAATGTATCTATGTGCTTACTCCTTCTATGAAAAACAGGGTTGTTTATTAATTTTATTGTACTTTGGTTGTCACATTTAAAGTAATGGAACCTTGTGGCTCCCCAATATCACAAAGAAATTGTTTTAAGCCATAAAAATTTCTTTAGTGGCTTCACTGCAGCCATGTACTCCGACTCAGTTGTGGATAATGCCACAGTATTTTGTTTACGGCTAGACCAAGTGACGGACCTCCATTCATTAAAAATATATAACCTGTATTAGATTTCCTAGTGTCCAAATCACCTGCAAAATCAGAGTCAGAGTAGCCGACTAACCCAGCATTGCCCTGATCCTAACTAATATTATAAATGCGAAAGTAACTCTGTCTGTCTGTCTGTCTGTCTGTCTGTCTGTCTGTTACTCTTTCACGCCAAAACTACTGAACGGATTTAAATGAAATTTGGTATACAGATGATCAAAACCCTGAGAAAGAACATAGGCTACTTTTTAGTGCGAAAAGGGGGTTGTAAGGGGTTAAAAGGGGGGTAAAAGTTACTTTTCCACGCGGACGAAGTCGCGGGCGGCCGCTAGTACACAATACACATATCTTTAGTATTAATATTAGGCAGGCAGGCAGTGGAAAATAAATATCTATTTACCAGGTGTCTGCAGCTGTTTTGCACTACGGGGTAAATATGGGGTTTGACAGCAAGACAAATTTTGGCTCTTGCCTTTGAATCGAGATTCTCGAATTCTCTTTCCTCCATAGCCGTTCGCAAGTCATTTGGAGACTCGACGAAGGTCCATAGGTCCATGTCTATGAGCAGCATCTTCATTGAAAATGCCCAGCTCCCATAGTTGGCTGCGCCTTCTAGTTTGTCTACTGATGGGTGCGTTGCTGTGCTCGACGTGACTAGGTACCTGTTGGTGGTAGCAGCTGGTCCAAGAGTAGGGTTGCCAGATAGGAACTTATCAAATCCGGGACAGTTCTAAAAAAAAAAAAAAAAAAAAAAAAAAAAAAAAACAATGTCGGGTCGTGGCCATAATATAAAATATCATATATTTTTTTTATTTTCAAAGGATTCATATTTATATTTAAAAGATGAAATGCCATTTTTTCAAAAAACATACTTTTATTAGCTGTAGGTAGTAATTAGCTTAAATTGGTAAATTAAAACTTTGGTAGACAATTACTAAATACAAATTAAATAGTAATAAACTGAAGAAAACAAAACAATAATAATAAGATACTATGTACCTTAAATAAATCTTATATCAATAAATTCCTAACTTAAAAACAATCGGTACCCTTGCTTTTTGGTACATAATGTTTTGTTATTAAGCTTTGGTAGGAAATCAGTACAAACAAATTATGTATCTTCTAATAAAAATAAAACTTCTTCTGATAGAACGTAAATAATAATGTTAAATAAAACGGCGATCAAATCATTTTTTGAAATATTTTTCACTGGATTTTGCCATTTTTATTAGTTTTTCTCCGTCAGAGCTTTGTAAGACTGTTAGAATTTCTGAGCAAGACACGTCAAAGTTTATACGAGTCTGCAGTTCGGACTTGATTAAATCCATGGACATCCGGTTTCGCTCTTTAGTCCATAAACTATTCAGTAGGCTAAATATTCTTTCGCAAAAGGCATTGCTTGTTGGAATAGAAAGAACGAAACCAACAATTTTTTTTAAATTATCGAAATTTGTGGACGTGTTATTTCTGAAGAAATAGGCCCATATTTCGTCGTTTGGTAAGTCTTTCGGAAGCTCCCTATATACCGTTTTCAGACATGCAAACTCTGAGTAAAGGGAGTCAATATTAATAGCGTCTTCTATATTTAATATCATGGGCAATTCGGAAAGCACTTCCCAAGTCAATTTTAATTCCTGTGGTTTGAGGGACAAAAGTTCAAACTTTTTGTAGATTCCATCGGTACTAAAATCATATCTTTCTTCTATATATTTTAATGCTCTTTGCAGAAAAATATGCACCTGTCCTTTAAATAGAGCTCTTTCTTCTTCATCAAGTTTTCTGAAAATGTTCCCTGACTTTGCTCCCAAAAAAGTTATCAGCCATCCTACTTTTTAATTGGTCGTGAAGACTTCGCATGGCATGATCAATGTCCAAAATAGTGAAGCTCTCACTTTCTAATAGCAATATCACTTTTGTAAATTCAGGCAAGATATTGCTCAGGAAGAAAAGGTAACAGTCATTTTTACCTTCTTTTTACATTCTTCATCATCATTATTCATAAAATCAGTACTACAACCTTCTGAAATAAAATCCCATAGCACCTTGTGGCAGTTATCACGACCTTTTGATAAAAAATAATGTTTAACAGCAGGCCAACTCCGAATTAAGCGATCTATAGCTGGCAAAAGTGACAACCATCTTGTAGGTACATGTCTTAGCAGTTCTTTATACTCTATTTGGGCAAATTCACAACATTCTTTCAATTTTTTTGTTTTTAATGCTGATGAACTGAACTCATTATAAATTTTTATGACGATGCTTTCTATGTCAACATCGAGGCCTTTTAATGCATATTTTACGCAATTATTAACAACGTGGCAATAACAATTGGCTTTAAAAATATGATTATTTTCTTCTTTTAATTTCTGGAATACAGAATTATGGGCACCATAATTAACAGAAGCATTATCTGCACTGTATGCACTTATTTGATCCATGCTGAGATTAGAGTCAGTGGTAATTTTTTTTAGGCAGTTATATATATCGAGCGATGTTTCTTCAGCTTCCTCGTAAAAGTCCAATAATTTTCTACATATACCTTTATTACAATTAAAATATTGAACGGCATAGGGAAATGTTTTTAAATTACCAACATTTGATGCATCTGAGGCTACGGAAAAATAATAACATTCTTTTAATTCAGAGATCACTTTTTCTTGTGAATAGGGTCCTAAAACATTGCGTGTTATTGCCGATGCTTTTGTTCGTCCACATGTCAATTTTGCTGCTATTTGACTATCTGGAATGAATTTGCTAACATTTTTTGCCAAGCAATCCAAGCTGTTGTAACTCAAACCATGCTTCACATTATGATAAATAAGAGCCACTTCAGAATTTATCACAGAAATTTCTTCTGAGGCGTGCTTTTTTATAAAAAAAGAATCCAAGCATTTGGAAGTTTTCCTAGCCATCACCATCTTTTTATGTTTTATACTATTAGCGTGAGCCTAGAACAATGCATATAACAAATTTGAAATTAATTAGATGTATACATGCGAAACAAACGCACGCGATGTTATCGTATATACAACGTGTTTTTTTAATACTCATAACTTTTGGATACCACTGACGAGACCACTTGCAGTAATTCATGATTTTCTCAATACTTTATGTAACACCGCGTTATTGGAAAACGTTGCGCTCTGTTATTGCATACACTGAAACTTAATACGATTACAATTTTGATATAAGTAAAAAAATACTTACTGCCAGCGCGCGGCGACCTTCATATTGAATAGCAATATCCGAGTTACATGCTTTACAAATTGCAGTAAACTCATTTTTTTTCTCTATCCACTCTTTAAAATCGGGATCGGTGATCCACTTATCATTAAATCCTGTAAATCTTTTTTTACTTGTGGATGGATACGACTCCATGATGAGTAATTGTATCGCACAGTTCGCAGTTTCGCACGCGTGACGCGTCTGATTCAATCAAAGCAAAACACGACTGAAAGAGTGTCAGCGGACGCGCCGACGCGGGCGAGAGAGAGGGGGCGGCGGCCGCGGCGCGGGCGAGCGAGACAGCGGACGCGGGCGAGAGAGAGGAGGCGGCGGGCGCGGGCGAGTGAAGTAAAACTATTGCACGCACTCCCGTCCCGCGCGCCTCCCGCACTCGCTCACCGGCAGCCATGTCATTCCATTCGTTGCTAGTTTATTTTGTTAAAAAATAATAACTTTTCAAAATCCGGGACAATGAGCGCTAATTCCTGGACACGGGACAAGAGGCAAGATTCCGGGACAATCCCGGATTTCCCGGCGGTCTGGCAAGCCTATCCAAGAGCTGCCTGTGGACTTCCGTTCTGGCTCATGGTTTCTTCTTCTACACGAATATTTTATCTCGATATTACGCTAATCTATATTTATTAGCGTGTGGCCATAACCTATTAATATTAGGCAGGCAGGCGGTGGTAAATAAATATTTATTTTCCACTGCCAGCCTGCCTAATATTAATATTTAGAATTAATTAAATATCGTAAGATTCTTTTTACAGCTGTAACATGTGAAGGACCTGGGTTATTGACATACCTACTAACAATACTAACCGCATATGCTATGTCAGGTCTAGATACAGATGATAAGAACAACAATGCTCCCACTGCTTACATCCATGCAAGCGGCAAGGTGGCAGCTCCAAGCGTCGCGAGAAAAAATATTTTTATATTTTCCTCCAAACAAAAAAAAAAAATTTTTTTCTCTGGAACGACGAACCTCTTAATATCTGAACTCGCATGATTACACACAAAAACAGCCCTGAACATTATCTAGTAAAAAAATTTACATAAATGCGACTTTCGTTTCTATGTGTATAAAACGCCAGTCTCAGTTGGTATCTACAACAGTGTCAATCTCAGTGAAACTGAAAAACATTACATTGAGGTTATAAAGGACAAGTTTACCTCTAGAGACCACAGAGAACATTGATTAGAGACAATTTCGCCCCCTCAAACAATACTTCATTCGAACGGTATATATTATGTTACAAGATCGAACAAGACGAGGAAGAGTATTTTATCGAATTCTTAACTAGAATTAAGTAATACAAAAGTTGCTAAAATGTGACTTCGGTACTATCCTCGACGAAATGCTGCAAGCTAAAATAATATTTGGATCCTAATCGGCCCTAGTGAGGGAAAAAATATTGACAGAAGATAAATTAGACCTGACATAAACAATAGCAATATGTAAAACAAGTGAAGAAGCATCAAAACAGCTAGATGAATTAAAAATAAAAAACAAAACAGAGTTAATTGTGATAATGAACAAAAATAAGAATTCTAGGTACTACATAATAATAGTAAAAGTTTCGACTGTAAATGATGATGATCACACGCTAAAGCATGTACGAAATATCATAAAATGGCCATTGTACACTGAAATATCTTTTAAGGGCACACAATGTCCTGTTGCACTTGCCTGTAATTCCATGTTGCACAAAAGTTTTCTGTATGCGTCTTTATATTGAAGGGCATTAGGATTATCATTATGCCCTCCGTTCTAATGGTGGTGTGGTCGCGGCGTTGGCGCCAGGCCGAAAACGTGGGGGTTCTGCCCACGTTGGCCACCTGCAGTCCGGCGCCAGCCACAAAGTCAGGTGGCCCCACGTCGGTCCTCCACCTCACAGCCCCACCAGGGGCTTTTGGCGTTGACGTCGCCGGCTATCATCGCCAGGGGTAACCCTAAGGTCCGGAGAACTTGGGCGACCTTGTCTAGGTCGTCCCCAATTTCCCGGTTTTCGGGCTGCGTGGAGGGGAAGGCTTTTTGTGGACCGCGGCGTAGGTGGCGACCTTCTTGGTCAGCGCCCTCTGTCCGTCTCTGACCTCCTACACCCTCTTTCTTATTCAAGGGAGCGACGACCTCCTCCAGCATTGCCCGGGTCTCACTAGCAGCCATTTCGGCTCCCAAACCCATGGTGCTGCTGGGGGAGGGGGGGGGGGGGGGGGGGGGGGGGCACCGCTTGGTCTCGCAGCTCCGCCAGCTCCTGTCTCAGGTTAATCACCGCATGAAGGACGGGCGAGGGAGTATCCAATCTGGATCCTAGGAGGCCCTTGAGCTCCGCCATCTCTTTTCCCAGCCCCAGCAGGGCTTCCTCCACGCCGTGAGGCAGGGTTGCTCCGCGGAATCTCTCGGGGGAGACAGGGCGTGGGCTCTCCTGGCCAGCGCCAGGACCTCCTCGCTGCCCTCTCTCCAGCGCTCGACGTCTACCGTGAGACGCCTGAGCTGGTCCGCCAACCTGTCCACTCGACGCCCCAGCTGCGGGCCATAGTCCCGGCCAGAACCCTGGGGGGCCAGTCTGCACGGCCGGGGCCGCGATGGTCGTAGATGCTGCCGCGGTCAGCGACCGGACCTCTCGATGGAGGGTGCCGATCATTTTGATCCGGCCATCCATCTCGTAGTCCAGCCATCGCTGGATGCCCTGCACCAATTTTGTGTTGGCGCTAAGGGCCTCCACCGCGGCCCCCAGGCGCTCCTCCAGGTTGGCCCTCACCGTCCGCAGCTCCTCGCCATGGGCCCTCTGCGCTCGGGCTCCCTTGCCGCCTCCAAGTTCAGGCGGTGCCTGTTCCTAGAGTCGGAGAGGCATAGGGCCAGCTCGTAGAGATCGCTGAGGGCCTCGTGCGCCTCGGCCTTTGCCTCCCGCCGCATATTTTTGCTCTGCTCCAGAGCCGCCTTCCCCCTCTGGTACAGCAGGCCAGCCTGCTCCGTGGCCGCGTCCTTAGTGACGAGCCCCTTGCGGCTCCTCCCGAAGGACGGCAGGAGATTCCATCTCCTCCTCAGTGTAGGTGTACTCCCCCCTCTCCATGGCCCCCACATCAGCCAGTATGCCGGCTAGAGATCTGTCGATCTCGTCGTCGGCCATCTCGCTGATTGGGGGACTTTTCTCCGGGGCTGGGTTGCCATGGGGCGCCTCCGGAGTCAGGTGGCTATTGGGGAGGGGAGGGGGGTAGTCTCCAGAATGGGCGGGGTAGAGGGCGTGGCGGGCTCTTGGGTCCGCGGCGGGTCCGCGGTTTGAGCTCAGCCCCCCAACTCCCTCCAGGAGGTTCCTGCTGGGTGCCACCTCCGGGGGGCAGGCAATTAGAGGGTGTATGTAGAATGGGAGGGGATACCCGGGCCCGTCCACCCGGAAGTTGAGACGGGGGTGCCGTCTTTTAAAATGCCTTGCGGCTTGCGAAGCTAGGATCCTGCCGCATAGTAAGCATTGCTTTGCCTTGAGATTCCCAACCGCCCTTTTGTTTGCTACGTATCGGGGAGCCGCGGAGGCTGCGGCAGCCGCCCCAGAGCCCTGGCAGGGGATCGTGGTGCAGATGACCGCTGATTGGTGGAGCCCCAGCCGCGTCGCCGGTGACTAGTGCCGACCCTCAATCGGCATAAATCGGCGCGATCAAACATTTTTCAAGGATAACAAGGCCCTAGTGAGGGAAAAAATATTGACAGAAGATAAATTAGACCTGACATAAACAATAGCAATATGTAAAACAAGTGAAGAACAGTCAAAACAGCTAGATGAATTAAAAATAAAAAACAAAACAGAGTTAGTTGTGATAATGAACAAAAATAAGAAGTCTACTACATAATAATAGTAAAAGTTTTGACTGTAAATGATGATGATGATCACACGCTAAAGCATGGTATAGCAGGCCAGCCTGCTCCGTGGCCGCGTCCTTGGTGACCAGCCCCTTGCGGTTCCTCCCGAAGGACGGCAGGATGCTGAGGCGGCCCTGGGCTTGGTCTGGGGTCCCTGCAAGGATAACAATTTTTTAATAATTTAACAATTTCTCAGTTCATTTTTTTGGTGACATTGCATGATTTTCCCCAGTGCCCTTCAAATGCTATCACTACTAGTCGAGATGTGATTGTGATAGAGAACGATATTCCCATACACACACAGAGAAAATATGTAGCAGTGTGAGGGCTCTGATGAGATTAGTCCAGTTGCGGTAGGAGACATTCAAGCTGAGATTGTATTAGGAGATTAATCCAGATTCAATGGAGGAAATCGAAAATATTAGCATAGATTCATCTGAAACAATTCATTGCTCATTACTAGTGCTGCAGCTTACTTAGGGGTTGTCCATTAATCACGTGAGGCTTGAAAGGGGGGGGAGGGGGAGGGGTTCGATAAAAATCAAGAAAATAACAAGGGGGGGGGTTTTTGTAGTAAGATATCTCGTGTATTTATTTTTTCGTCTAACGCGCGATTTTTAAACAAATTAAGCGGCGGCGGTCAGATGTACTATTTAAGTAGTATTCGTACGACTTTTTGCGGTTTCAGCGTATGTACGGTGGCCAGCACATCAAGTTACTAAAATCTGTCAAAATTCTTCAATCGAACCTCACTTTTATGTCAAACGTGTTTGGTTCAATATCAACTGAGGAAATTTGACAGATTGTAGTAACTTGATGTGCTGGCCACTGTACCACCCAAAAGGGGTGATAGCACGCGAAACGTACTACTTTTTGCTATTGAATATTTTGTACACCACATTTTGAAAATTATCGCCAGTTCAGCATTATGGATGGACAGATGTTTTTTTACTGATATCTGTAATTTATTGAAACATTACCTTGCAACTCTGATCGGGGAGTTCCCGTGTAGTAAAAAATATGTTATGAAAATCCGACCAAAATAAGAATCGCTTTCTATTGGTTACGGCTGGCATTTTCATGTCTTACATAAAGCAGAAGTGTAATAGTTTTAGAAAAAGGTCTTAGTATGAAGTTGGTTCATATAAAAATACAGTTTGGTTGTACGATACAAATTTGCGCGCGTGTAATAAAATACGACGAGACTTTTTCTTAGAATCCGGCGGTGATGGAAGATGAAAACCAGCCAGGGACGAGTGGCACTTGTCCTGGAACGCCGAAGAAAACTCTGGCTAGACGGCAAGAATTGCCGAAAGAACAAAAAGATAAACACAGAGCACAGAAGTACCGCTCCGATTGGGAAAAGCTAGAAATATTCAAACATTGGCTGAAACCTGGCAAAAATGAGTTTAAAGCTAGATGTGAAATATGTGATTGTGAATTATTATCCGAATATAATGTTTTAAAAACTCACTCTACTCGTCAGAAACATATCAAAGCCTTATCAAATGCTAAAATTACATTTAAACAACGTGGTCTGATGTCAAAATTTGTATCGTAGTAGAAGATCCCAACTTACATCGACCTTCACCGGGCTGATAATCGAATGAAATATCCTTTATGACAAATTTTATATACTAGAAAATATATTAAAATTAGGTTTGCTAAAAAAATCCTAGACAGACTATTTTTAATTAATTTTTTAAAAATACTATTTAACTAAATTTAATATTTAATAAAATTTTCATTCTTACTTAAAGTATAAAACGTATAGAATGTGCCGCCATTGGGTTGTCTATTATTTACCTGGACAGAGTACTCGGGTGTCAGGTATAAACAGGTATGTCGATGGCAGTTACCTTCACTTGAAATGATAATAATAATAGACAACCCAATGGCGGCACATTCTATACGTTTTATACTTTAAGTAAGAATGAAAATTTTATTAAATACTAGCGGCCGCCCGCGACTCCGTCCGCGTGGAAAAGTAACTTTTTACCCCCCTTTCAACCCCTTACAACCCCTTTTTCGCAATAAAAAGTAGCCTATGTCCTTTCTCAGGGTCTAGATTATCTGTATACCAAATTTCATTTAAATCCGTTGAGTAGTTTTGGCGTGAAAGAGTAGCAGACAGACAGACAGACAGACAGACAGAGTTACTTTCGCATTTATAATATTAGTATGGATTAAATTTAGTTAAATATTATTTTTAAAAAATTAATTAAAAATAGTCTGTCCAGGATTTTTTTTAGCAAACCTATTTTTAATATTTTTTCTAGATATAAAATTTGTCATAAAGGATATTTCATTCGATTATCAGCCCGGTGAAGGTCGATGTAAGTTCGGATCTTAGACTATCGGATAATATTCCAAAAAATAAACTGGTTTCTAAATCAGAGCTGAAATTAGCAGCATATATTGCCGAACACAATATTTCCTTCAACTCTGTCGATCACTTGACTGATATAGTTAATAATAACATATTGACTGACTTGATAAGAGCGAAAAGAAAATTGTTAGTAAATTATGGAAATTATGCAAGGTATTTGATTCAGAATGTCCAGGGCAGGGGGCAACAGGTGAGAATTTATACAATATTATAATGCAGTCATTTACAAGTCAGAACATCCCACTGGAAAATATAATTGGATTTGCAGCTGATGGCTGCAATGTTATGATGGGGGAAAACAATAGTGTTGCTAGTAGACTGAGAGAAAATTTGCCGGGGATTTTTATAATGAGATGCGTGTGCCATTCGGCACATCTCTGCGCATCCCAAGCATGCAAACAACTTCCTCGGAAGTGTGAAGACTTAGCCCGCAAAATTCATATTTTTTTTAAGCTCAGTGCAAAGAGACAATGCCAATTTAAAGAATTCCAAAAATTTGTAGAAGTCAAGCCACACAAAATTTTACATCCGGCACAAACAAGGTGGCTGTCACTTGTTGCGGTGGTTGAGGGTGTTTAATATGGTAAACAAATTAATACTAATGTTTCTGTTAACTTAAAATTACATGAAAAGGAACGCTCCTGTATCCTAAATGTCAACTTTAGTTCACCGAAGTACTATAGGTGGCGCTAAGCGTCTAAGTGTAGTGTGAAGTTTTGAGAATAAATGGCGGCGGGTTTTTATTTACAACAGCAGTGGTTTTATTTATAAAATAAGTAATCTAGAACAGTAGGGTCTGACGCATAATGTGCACTTCGCAAAATGAGCACTCTCCTCAAAATTAGGGATGCAACATCGTTCATGAAAAACATCGATGTCGAAACATCGATGTTTTTAAAAGTCAAACATCGATGTCGAAAACATCGATGTTTATGAACGATATATCGATATTTATGAACGATGTATCGGTGTTTTTGATACGCAAATATATAATCTCAAAATAATGTTTTAAGTAGGTAAACAATTTGTGTTTTCGTTTATCTTTTTTCAGGAAAAGAATATACTTCGTAAATAAGTGTCAACAGTATAAATAACTAAATCAAGTGTGTATAAATAACATCATTTCACAACAATCTAGCTTAAAACGCGAAAACTTGTCCAAACAACAAACATTCAAACAACTTAACCGACAAATTTTGAAGTAAAGTTTTTCATGTCATTTGAACAATAATACTTACAGTACGCTGCTAACAAAATCACGAGGTTTTAAATTCACTTTATAGTTTTATTGCAATTTTTGGTGACAACTGAAAATGCACACTTAACTTCACTCTCCGATACACACAAACGAAGTGACACTGACATTGACATGACAGACCACATCACACAGCACATTTCCGGAAAGGACTCGCGCGTATACTGCCTATACCGGTTTTAATTACGTACGCAAATTAAAAAAAAAATATTAAAAAAGTATTGTTTTTGTATGGCAAGGTTTTGAGCAAGCAAGGTTGCACGAGTTCTTGGCAGTATACGCACGAATCAATAGATGGCGCTAGTAAACATCGTTCATAAAAACATCGTTCATAAAGAACGATATATCGCCGATGTTTTGAGTTTCAACATCGATGTTAAAACATCGATGTTTATGAACGATACATCGATATTTTTAAACATCGATATATCGTTTGCATCCCTACTCAAAATGTCAATTTCGCAGAATGAGCATTTCTCACAACGGGCACTTCTCATAATGTGCATTTCTCAAAATGAGCATTTCGCAAAATGTGCACTTCGCAAAATGTGCACTTCGCAAAATGTTCACTTCTTCTAAGATATGATTAAATGAGCTGTGTAACACAAAGGTTAGTCCCAAATATAAAAATATTATGTTCTTGTATAGGTACTGGGTATTTAAAATAAAATAAACACTTTTACAAAGTAATCATTCATTTATATTAAAAAGTATTGTATTGATCGTCATTTTTACGTCTGTAAAAATCTTGCAAAAAATAATTGAAAATCAGAAACATCCACTTTCATTTATTTTTTAAATATGCTAATATCTCCTATTTTATAAAAAAAATAGTGTGAAGATTGAAGCAGGTAATTATACACAATTTTAAGAAATTTTGATTACTTTAACAGCAAGTTGTGAAACAGACCCTAAGTATAATAATATGCTAATCTCACCTATTTTGCAAGAAGTATAAGCGATGAGTGAAATTAATAAACTAAGTGAAAATAAATTGATCTATTTGTAAAAAACTGAGAAGTGAAATCGGACGGTGATAGGGGAGAGGGGGGCATAACGGGGCCGCGAGGCACGACGGGGCCCCCCACACTTACAAAAAAGTATACGCTCTAGATGTGTGTTGTTTCCGCTAATAGGCGGACATTTTGTATCTCTCTTTAGTCTGACAGCGACCTTCAACTAGACTGCGCGCGTTTGATTTTTAGAACAAAAAACGATTTCCGACCTAATTTCATGTAATTTTGAGTGACTACGAATACGCCAATAAAAAGGTAAGTGTTTGTGTTGCTACTATAATGTATTTATTTTGTTTTTGCAGATATATTACTTATTGACACGTTTTGAACAAAATTACTCTAACCGTCACTCAATTTATTTGGCGGGTCATTTGAAATAATGTGAGAATTGGGGCATAACGGGGACATGCCTACGGGGTACGATGGGGTACCCCGTTATGCCCCGTAACCGTTGTCCCCATATGCCCCTGTTTTGTAAATTACCTGAAGGATCTCGATCTAGTTCATTTTATAATAGAAAATATTTCATTTTAGGTATAAAAATGGTACGAAACTATAAGAAAAAAAGTTCGAGACGTAGTTGGTCCATGGAAAACATGAAACAGGCAATTGATGCGGTCTTAAGCAAAACTGCTGGCTATAGAAAAGCAGCTCACCTGTACAATGTACCACAGACCACATTCTCCCTACAAAAATGAGTTAGAAGAACGAGAACAACTTAAAAGAACGAAGAAGTGTTGACGTGAACCACACTTATTTAAGGTCTTCGGAACGTTGGGTGGCTTGCCATCTATGCGGACGGTGGGCTCATACAGCTTGTGCTGGTGTAGACGACGATAATACTGAAGAAATTCATATCTGTTTGCACTGTGACACAAAGTAAATACGTACCCCGTATTGCCCCGAACCTGGTACCCCATATTGCCCCTACCCTGGGGCACGATGGGGTTTTTATTATAGTTTAAAAAAAAAAAAATTATAACGTGAAATGGACGCAAATAAGCAATAGTGTGTTAACCCACATGACTGTCATTCCGAGAAAATGGCGTTTGAAAATTCAGAACAAGTTTTAAATACTTTGTATGGAGATTTTTTAAAAGTTGGACATGTTTGAATGTAAATTAAAGTTAATTACTTTATTTAACTCATTTTATTTTAAATAATTAAAAAATATAGTCGTTATTATGAGAAAAGGCAGATTCTTTTTATAGCAAAACTTTCTATAGCTTATTTACACCTAATAAAACATTTTAAGAGACATAGAATGTTTTTGCTAAATAACCAATTGAAATTGGTAGATTTTTTTTTAAATGCGTTAAGTGCTTTGAAACATTTTTGTAAAATTAAAAACCGTTGTTGAGTAGGATTATGAAACAAATCATGTCTCTTGAGTTGTTATTGAATATTGTAAAAAGTATTTGAGCGGATAGTTTAACACTCAACTTATCCGCTACCTAAAAGATCATTCGCTACTCCATGACCGACAATATGGTTTTAGACCGAAACGCTCCACAGGGGACCTTCTAGCGTACGTGTCACACTTCTGGGGAGAAGCTATGAAGAAATATGGTAATTGTTGGAGAGCCTCGCTTCGGCATGAAAGGGCCGACTCGACCGGAGTGTTACCACTGCCTCACAGAAAACTGGCGTGCAGCACCTGTGCTGTGTTTCGTCGAGTGAGTGATACCGTACCGGACCGGGTACCGGGTAGGACAAAAAAGGTTGGCAGCGCATTTACGACTCCACTGGTGTTGCAGGTGTCCGTGGGCGGCGGCAATTGCTTACCATCATGGTGATGCACCTGCTCGTCAAAAATTTCAGGCAATTAGCCTTAATATCGCCAAAGCTTTTAACCGTGTTTGGCATCGTTTACTTCTCTTCAAACTTCCGGCATACGGTCTGCCACCTCGCTTATGCGGTTGGGTTGCAGAATTTATGGAGGGTTGCAGGATTCGTGACCTTTCCGTCACAAAGGCTAATCACAAAAGCTACTTCCTGCTTCCTTCTGATAAATTCTGGAGTACCACAAGGTTCCGCCTTGTCGCCGACACTGTTTGTTCTGCATATCAATGACATGGTCATGTTCAATGAACATGTTCTACCGGAACCGATTGCGATCCATGGCGCCACCCTCGAAGTTGTTGAGAAGTATGTGTACCTCGGGCAGACATTGCAGTTGGGTCGAAACAACTTTGAGGATGAGGTGAAAAGAAGAATCCAGCTGGGTTGGGCAGCATTCGGAAAACTACGTCGAGTCTTCGCATCGTCTATTCCACAGTGCCTAAAGACAAAAGTCTATAATCAGTGCGTCCAACCCATCATGACATACGGGGCTGAAACGCGGACACTAACAGCACGGCTAGTCCACAAGTTTAAAGTCGCTCAGCGGTCTATGGAAAGAGCTATGCTCGGCGTTTCTCTGCGTGCTCGAATCCGAAACGAGGTGATCCGGCAGCGAACCAAAGTTATCGACATAGCTCACCGGATTAGCAAGCTGAAGTGGCAGTGGGCTGGCCATATCTGCCGCAGAACTGACAACCGTTGGGGTAAACGAGTTCTGGAGTGGAGACCGCGTAACGTAGTAAACGTAGTGTAGGACGACCTCAGGCCAGATGGAGTGATGATCTGCGCAAGAGGGCTGGCTGGAGCTGGATGCGAGTAGCCGAAGATCGATCAAAGTGGCGAGCATTTGGAGAGGCTTATGTCCAGCAGTGGACTGCAACAGGCTGATGATGATGATGTTATCACTTGCTAACATCCATTGCTACGCGGATGACAGTACTATCCATGCACGCTTTTTCGGAAGACCTGCGGCAAAGCAGACTGAAACCTAGGTAAAGAGGAATCTTCTTGTCTCCGATTTCGATGGGGTCCTGAACCGCATTCCTAAATGGGATGCCAGCAAACTTCTTGAGTTCAATGCCAAGAAGACACAGGAGTGTGTGTATTTTCTGCTATGGTGTCACCTTTTCTATCCCATCCCACTCTTCATGCTCTGAATCCTCCTCATCAATGCAGGATAGTCTTAGCGTAGCAATCTGAACCGCTTCCCGTAAGCTCGGGATTCTGAATAGAGTGAGACGGTATTTTATTCTGGTACAGCTTTGTCTCCTGTACAAGGCACAGGTTCGCCCGTGTACGGAATATTGCTCTTATCTCTATGATGGTTCCGCGAAGTACTTGCTGGGGGCTGCTTTTCGTATTGTTGGAGATCATGAGGTGACCAAGTCCCTAGAATCTCTCTAGTTACGTAGAGACATTGCCAGTCTTAGTGTTCTCTACTGCCTCTATAATCGGGAATGCTGTGATGAGTTATTCCAACTAATCTTCCCCTTTCCGTTCCCGAATAATAATACGTGCTGGACAGCGTTGCCGTCCAACAATGCCGGCGCGCACCAAGAGGTTTAGCTACTCTTGGAACATCATGTCATGGAATGCCCTTCCAGTTCATGTGTTTTCTCCTTCTTTCAATTTTGAGGTTTTTAGGCGGGGCGTGAAACGGCATCTCAACAGGCCTTTAGGGTGAAGATGACAGACGCAATAGGTACTTTGTTTGTTCTTTTATGCTTGTCAACCTAATATTTGCATGTCACGGCTGCTTACCATCAGGCGGAGTGAGATAGTCTTGATTGTACTCAATATAAATATAAATAAAAAGTCGGTCTTCTGTAAGGCCGTGGTATCACTCCAATCAAGCTGGCCCATTCATGCCAAAGCGTGACTCTCCCTCGGTTGCCAAAGCGTAGCTCTCCCACGGTTAAGAAGCATACTAAATTAAAAAGAATCCGCGACCCTTGCGTCCAAGTAAACCGGCGCTCCAACCACTGCGGTATACTGGTCTTCAAAGCTGTTTAGCAAGCGATACCTTAATCCAACAAAAATACTAGATTAAAGCATGATCACATCCTTGGGTACTTTTAAAAGTATAGGTTTTCACTCATTTAAAACTAATTCAAAAAAATATTTGAGTCCTTATTACCGTTTTGCAAAAATATGCTAATGATCATGAAACAAAATTGTATACTGAATGCTGCCTTAGATATTTCTACAAAAATCTTTTAAGTAACATAAGCATAAAACAAACTTATAGCTTTTGTAGATTCAATATTTTGCAAAAACTGATTAAGTGACATTTTCTCCGAAAAACAATATTAAACTTATAAATTTGCCTATTTTTGCACTTTGTATACTATGGACTTACCTAATTTATAATATATTTAAGCTTTTTTCCACAATATAATTTATACTTTTTACTTAATTACACCAAAAACACAGATAACATTTCCTCTAAGTAAATAAAAATGTCTGAATAAACCATATTAAACACTTACCTTGCAAAAACTAATGTTTCTTGTTAAGTTTATTATCTTATTATACTAATGCACCAATAAAATTTATATATTAATAACTTTTGTCGAATAAAAACTGTTTTCAAAGTAGGTAGCATCGGACCGTTTCAAATCGAAGTGTTCAGTATTGCTGGTTTTGCAATAACTTGTCATGCTTCATGAGTAGTTATTGCAAACTGACAGGTGGCGCCAAAGGTTCTAAAGTGTAAGTCAAGGCATTTAGCAATTTATTGCAAATTTGTGTAAGGCTCATAGGGCGTTATCCTAAATAAAAATACCTGTTTTTTTAATGAATTAAAGTGTATATTAGAAAAAATGTTTTTGAAAAATGTTCTTAGACCAGTTTCTAATAGAACTGCATACTTAACTCATTTTCGGAAATTTTGTGGGTTAACACACTATTGCTTATTTGCGTCCAAATGATTGTTTACATCACCAAATTCTATGCCAAATGATAGCTTAATAAGTAACCAAAGTGTTGTGATTAGTTTTGATTAATAAATACGTTGCGTTGATTATTTTACTGGGTATTTTCCTTAACGTCCCCGTTATGCCCCCCTCTCCCCTAGTGTTTTGTTTTACCCACGCTTCGTGAAAAAATCGTAGTTACTTTTCTTCAACAATGGAAACCCTTTCGCATCTGGTTGATACGATCGTGAGATCCAACTTTGAAAATTCGTCTAACGGCGCGAATCTGTTTATCCGGCCCAAATCGAGTTCGGTCGATCGTGCGTTCATCGAACAACCAATAGAAACGCGCTGTGGTTCAAATAGGAATCAGTTGCGTCGTGACTAACGTCAACATGGCCGCGTTCCATGACCCCGCGACCGGACGGCGTAAGTAATATTACAATTTTGATGTTTTTTTTTTTGTTTTTACACTGTTTTTTTGCAAAATTAGTTAGGATTATAAACTAACGTTAGAAAACAAAAGTTCTTCTTCACTAGTTGTCGCATTTGCTTCTAAATGTTGACCTAAAGTTTTGAACGCACGCCCGTGAGGTCCAGGTTGCAATTTATGTATGTATACCAACTCACGATCATGATTTGTTTTATTTCTCATAAAATTAATGATATTTCAGGAACGCAATTAACAGATGATCTCGTCCTCGAACTGCTTCAAGATGGAAATTGTTCTGACCTGGACTTCGACGAAAATGACGAAGATTTTTTACCGGTAAATGATGATCAGTCCTCGGAAACGCCGCCGCCCCTGACACTACAATCAAATGACCAACAAATTGAGTTGCCGTTAGATGTTGCTGACGAGGAACCATGGCCGTCAAGGAAAAGGAAACTCCAGGACTCTGGTAAGCGGCCAAAAATTAAATTCAAAATGCCACAAAGGGCCAGAATTTGGGAAAAAGCTCCCTATATTGACAAACCACATGATTACGATAATAATAATAAATAGTTGATTTTGATTTAAAATGTGTTGCTTTTACTTCTATTTAAAAATAATACTAATTGAGAAGTACTTTAAAGTCCATTACCATTATAGTTTTACCCATAAATGACAACCTCACGTTCGTGATTTGGTAGAATTGAGACCTAGAACTCACGAACGTGATACCCGTTTTTCTAAATGATGATTGCACTTAGATTTTTTTCACTATTTTTATAGTTATCTATGCGTTAGATTTAATGAATTTTTGCCATTATTTTTTTTAAACTGAACAAAAAAAATCTCAGGTGCGAAAGGGTTATATAAGTGTTATACCAAATGACTATTATAATAAATAAGAATAGGTATTTTGAAACTACACTAAACGTTTATTATAATATTAAATGAGTGATCATATGCATTGAAATGTAATTATATGCACTGAAAATATATTATTTATTTTTATACCGATCATTACACACTCATTGATTTCAGATATTGAGACGAATGAACAAAATGAAAATGATCAATTAACAGAGACAAGACCAGTCGAAGAAGAAACTGTAGATATATGGCAAGACCATTATAAACTTGTCAACGAAAAAAATAATATTTTCTCTGGTCAACGAGACACAAGCATGCCTCTGGAGTTGCAAAGTTATATTGTCCTTATATGGCGACCCTGCCATTCGCGATATGAAACGAATGGTGTAAACTTTCGGTACCTACCCGGTGTCGAACTAAAGTACTCACTACTGTTTGATATCTTCGAACACAGTGTCGTGTCCGAAAAATTAAAACATGGTCAAGGAGCAATCTAAACACCAAGAGTAAGTGATAATTACTCCAACGGCTTCAGGAGGCAATAACGATGCCACTACCTCCCATCGAGAGCTGACGTTCCATCTCAGCAATTTAAACATCATACTGTTTGCGATTCTCATCATTATTCTCATCGCAATGCTATAATGGCCTATCCTGTTTAAGTTCATGGGGTTTCCCTCTTGATTCAACTGACCTTAGAGTATTTGCACAAAAGTACCTAAATAAAATAGGAAAAACCGTTTATACTCTTAAGGATAAATGCTTGGAGTAGACTGGGCGCGAAACTTCATAAACAGGCATAAATCAGAAATTTCAAACCATCAAATATATCAAATGAACGCGCTAAACTTTAGCGCTAAAGTAACACCATATGTGATAGACCAATTTTTTTCTTTTTATGAAAAAACTATCGATGGAGTCTCTCCAGACTGTCTCATCAATAATTATGATGAGACCAACCTGACCGATGACCCGGGCCACAAAAAATATTTATTTAAGCGAGGTTGTAAATACCCTGAAAGGGTGATATGATTGTAGATGCAACTTTAGATTCATCCAATGAATTCATGACAACTAAATTACACCTTACCGCCTTACACCTTGATCAAGTGTCCTTTACCCAAAGGTTGCCTGGAAGAGATCGCTCATAGTGATAAGGCCGCCTTTGTTGTACATTACTCCTGTTATAACTAGTTTTAAGTTTTATACCTGTTTTGTGTGCAATAAAAAGCATATTCATTCATTCATTAAATTCACTGTGTGAGCAAAACAAGGTATTTTTTTTTTCTCCAAACATGTCTCTATTCACTTTCATAACCGTGCTGTCATTGCCAGTTACTATAGCTGTTACTTTGTCAATTGAGATATTCCATTCTCGGAAAATATCTGTAAGTCTCTTTTGTACGTATTCAGCTGTATGTTTCTCGAACAATTCAAGCAGCAGCGCTGGTATTCTGGACCGCAGCAGCGCTGGGCTGGTATACGACTTGGACTTGTTATTGCACTGTGTTAATAATTTTGAACGAAGAATAGGTACTCTATGACTATACATGTTGGGTCTGACGCATAAAGTGCACTTCGCAAAATGAGCACTCTCCTCAAAATGTCAATTTCGCAGAATGAGCATTTCTCACAACGGGCACTTCTCATAATGTGCATTTCTCAAAATGAGCATTTCGCAAAATGTGCACTTCGCAAAATGTCCACTTTTTCTAAGATATGATTAAATGAGCTGTGTAACACAAAGGTTAGTCCCAAATATAAAAATATTATGTTCTTGTATAGGTACTGGGCATTTAAAATAAAATAAACACTTTTACAAAGTAATCATTCATTTATATTAAAAAGTATTGTATTGATCGTCATTTTTACGTCTGTAAAAATCTTGCAAAAAATAATTGAAAATCAGAAACATCCACTTTCATTGATTTTTTAAATATGCTAATCTCTCCTATTTTATAAAAAAAATAGTGTGAAGATTGAAGCAGGTAATTATACACAATTTCAAGAAATTTTGATTACTTTAACAGCAAGTTGTGAAACGACTTTTTTGGAAAAATCTACATGGGTGTCGTTTATAAGTTTTGGAGGGCCAAAACGGCGAAAGTGTTTTTTTGAAAAGAAAACAGATATTGGTTTTTAATAGCATTTATTTCTTACTAACTTAATAATATAAATCAAATCCATCAAGTGTGGTTTTATTTAAACGAAAGCGATTTTACTTGCTTGCCTATTTACTCTAAAATGAATAGAAAAATAAATCAAATCGGTATTAGTATTTTGTGTAACCTTCTTCTGCATTTAATATGTCCTGTAATCGTCTCCGCATGGAACCAACAACTTTCTCACAAACTTTACGTCCTCTGAAGGATTCCCAAAAATTATTTGCATGTCATCTTAATGCCTCTTCTGTTCGACATTGATTCCCACTCCCACTCTTCCACCATTTTACCCCACAAGTTCTTCTTGACTATTTGGATGGCTTTCTGGACGAGATATAAACTAATTGTTGTAGTTTAATTATAACATTTATTTAAATAATAATAACTTTACATTGTACGTGTCTATTGGATGTGCCGGTCATTCTTAAAGTCTCACTCTCCCTAGTGTTGCCAGCTGACCACAGACTATATAAAAACCACAGATGCAACATGCCCCTTTTTTGAAAAGTGGCTGGCAATGCCATTTTAACTTCATTCTTACTTATTTGACATTACTGACATTTATTTTTAAAGATATATTGACATTGACATAACCTATAATTTTTCCATTCTATCGAATTCTTCCTTTAATTTGTCATGAAGTGCATATGGTATTCTCCTAACTGGACATATCTTAGGTTTGATAGATTCATCTAATCATTCGTCATCTTTTTGATATCTAGTGAAGAATTTGTATCTTTCCACAGTCGTATTTTTGCAGGGATTAAATTTCTCATCAAATTTCTTTATCACATCATCTAATTTCACTTTAGTTCTGTCCAGTCCAAATGAATTGAATATGTCGATACCATCCTCTCCAATAGAATTTAAAAATAAGGCTACTTTTTTCTTCTCCGTTAGGTCGTCAAAATCATGAGCGTTATAATATATTAGGAATTTCTCTTTCCATCTCGTCCAGTTATCATAATTATTGATATTTTGTCCATTTTTGCCACTTCCGTTTGAAATTTTCAACGGTTTTATTGTATTGGATAAAAGAAATTTCTGTACCTTGTCAGTCATTGTAGTCGTGTGTCCTTTCTTGCTTTTTCTTCAGCACCACGATGACACCATATTTGGATGGCTTACTAGACGAGATATTAACTAATTGTTGTAGTTTAATTAAAACATTTATTGAAATAATAATAACTTTACATTGTACGTGTCTATTGGATGTGCCGGTCATTCTTCAAGTCTCACTCTCCCTAGTGTTGCCAGCTGACCACAGACTATATAAAAACCACAGATGCAACATTGACTTCTATAGACTTGTTTTATTCCAGCTAGCTATTACAGAAATACATTCAGTTCGACACGACATGAGACGACGCAAGACATAAATAACACGACGCCATCATAGAGCTATCATAGACTAAGACGTGTATTCTCATAAAAACATGTATTCTTATAACACAATCCACGAAGCCTCGCAGCCCACTGCGCGAGTGATTCACCAGGCTGTTGTGTAGCGGCATAGAAATTATGTCACTTGCCGAATCCAACCCGTTTCGGGATAAAATGTTCATTTAGCAGTTGCAGGATGTCTTCGAAGTGTACTACTTCCAAATCTTTTGGCAATGCTAAAGTTGCCACGAGGTCGTATGTTAGTGCGCTCAGCAAGACCGCTTTGCGTTTGGTGCCGGTCGGATCGGATGTATTTCCGATGTCGTTCGCAATAAAATATTGCTTTAATCAGCCCAGGTAGGTTTTCCAACACTGGGCTTTGTGGTCGAAACTATTCAACACTCCGAAATGTGCGTTAGACATTTTAAACAACAGAAACAAAAACGCGGGCAGGTATCGTCGCCACTGTAAAGTATTCGGGTAAGTATAACGACGCGGACGCACGCTTGCTGGCTGTTAGCACACTGACCTCACTTATTTTCTCACTTCTCTTTGGTTGCGTCGGGCGCGCACTTCGCGGGCGCGGGGTGGAACGCAGCCGCGCCATCTTACTTTATTTATACGCAACAGTTCCTTCCTTCCTTCAAGGAATCACAGCGGAATAACGATTATGCGAAGGAATTTCCTTCGCATAATCGTTATTTGGACATTGATTCTTGTAGTGACCCGGTTTATATCGGAAACAATTGACGTGATATTTGGCGTTGACGTTTGCGTTTTGTTTCGCCGTTCTCTGGTTTCTGTTGGCAGTACTTTTATTATTTTTCTTAAATTGGTACTTCTGCGTTCCGCTCGCGAATGCGCTGCTAACTTCACCGTTCACTTCCGTTTCCATGGCCATAAGTTGTAGCAGAGTCCGCTGCGTAGATGGACATCACGTGATATAAAGGTTATGAGGGCAAGTGTGAGCTTGAGAGAAACCACCAAAATATCTCTAGATATTTATTCTTAGCACAAATAAACACTGAGATAATAATATCTTATAATATATTAGAGAAAACTTATAAGAATGATGCTATAACAATACTTTGATAAAACGGTTGATCGCTAGACAAATATTAACGGGAGACATGATGGAAAGAGAATTGAAAAAAAATATTTTACAATATGTCAGTATGACAGTTATATTTTTTTTTTATCTTCTAAAGCAAAGGAAACATACGTAACAAACAGCCTTATGTTTATGTCAATGAATATTATCTTCAACACTTCCCCTTATTCTTCACATAAACATAGCACACCATAATATACTATACAATACTACATGCACAAACAAATCACACTTGACTCTACAAACATATAGTCAAACATTGAAAAAAAAACACATTTAACATTCATACTATTAATGAAATAATTGTGTTTGATAGAGCTCAAAGGCTTAGTCAGTACATCCAGTGGCGGCCCTAGGGCGGTGCGAGCGGTGCGACTGCACCGGGGCGCCGGTTATGGGCGTAGGGCGCAGCCCGGAGCGGCCATTTCATCGTTATGAGTGGTAGGACAAGCGGAGCGCCGCGTAGGGCGCAGCCCGGAGCGGCCATTTCATCACACTATTTAACAAACCAAGCGGAGCGCCGCGTTGGGCGTAGCCCAGAGCGGCCATTCATCATAAGTCTTTTCAACAAAACAAAGCAAGCACCACTCGGGCGCAACCTGCCCAAGGACACACATTGATTTATCCTTCCGTTGGCATAAAAAAAAGCAAGGGCAACGCCCGTCACAGACATAACCGCCTTATGTAATCTCGCGAGGCCGCAGGCCGAGCTGCGTCTCGCGAGGCCGAAGGCCGAGCTCCGCGGAGGGCGAAGCCCGTAGCGTCGCCGCGCAGGGCGCAGCCCGGAGCGGCCGAGCGTCGCAGACCTAGCTTGAAGGCGCGCCCGCGCAAAGCGCGGGGCGGCAAAAATCTATATTATATAAAGTTAGATTACCACTCACTCACTGACTCACTGATCAGGGCTATTTTGGGG